>NW_026844017.1:100630442-101137942 GCF_029531705.1 Pantherophis guttatus
ATAGATAGATAGATAGATAGATAGATAGATAGATAGATAGATAGATATAGACAGACAGACAGGCTGGCTGACTGACTGACTGACTGACTGACTTCTTTACTTATAGTATCTGAACAAATGGCCATTTTTTGTCATCCATAACGCCCCAAGAAGTAATATTCTGGGAGTTTCTAGGAACTTTAAATGGTAGCCCACTTCTGTCACAATCAGATAGGAAGAGGTGTTAGCTGAGGTGACAGGCTAAGCACAGAATCCCATCAACTGCCAGGTCTGGCAGCTCCAAGTGAGTGAATGGATGAAGAAACTTAGAAGAGAACGACACATTCACCCTTTTCCCTCTTCTCTGTTTCATATTTTAAGCTCCTTGATTTCAAAGTACATCGGTTCCAAATTCTGGTGCCCAAGGGGAGGGGGGGGGGGAAATCACAGAATAGCTTTATTCTTACGGGGAATAATGGGAGTTGCAGACCATGTCTGGAGCGGCCATGGTTGGAGAAGAGAGCTCAAACTAAGTTTTTTATCAGCTTATTCAATTGACTTTGAAACCGCTCCCAAGGACTTTCGCTACCAGGGCATTATGGGTGATCTGGTTGCAGTCTCTAAAATAGTATTTCTCAGCCTTGGCCATTTTAAAATGTGTGGACTTCAACTCCCAGAATTCCCCCAATTCTGGGTGTTGAGGGCCACACATTTTAAAGTTGTTCAAGGTTGGGAAACACTGCTCTAAAAGCTTAAAAGGTAAAGGTTCCCCTCGCACATATGTGCTAGTCGTTCCCGACTCTAGGGGGCGGTGCTCATCTCCGTTTCAAAGCCAAAGAGCCAGTGCTGTCCGAAGATGTCTCCGTGGTCATGTGGCCGGCATGACTAAACACCAAAGGTGCACGGAACGCTGTTACCTTCCCACCAAAGGTGGTCCCTATTTTTCTACTTGCATTTTTTACGTGCTTTCGAACTGCTAGGTTGGCAGAAGCTGGGACAAGTAACGGGAGCTCACCCCGTTACGTGGCACTAGGGATTCGAACCGCTGAACTGCCGACCTTTCGATCGACAAGCTCAGTGTTTTAGCCACTGAGCCACCGCGTCCCCTAAAAGCTTAAGACACTAAAAATTAAAAGCATTTGTCTTCTAGAAGGCCCTTACCCAGCCAACCTTCTGTTTCTTTTAAATAAACCCTGATAAACTAATATGAGTTCTCAATGTGAACTCCATAAACAATGCAGCGCTTGTGAAACTCAACAATTCTTTCCAGGACACCAAGGTTTCTCCACCTAGGATGATTAACCTAGTCACATGGAAAATAGATCTTATATAGGCAGTCCTCGACTTACAACAGTTCGTTTAATGGCCATTCACAGTTACAACGGGCCTGAAAATGAGACTTGTGAGCATTTTTCACACTTATGACCGTTGCAGCATGGTTTACATTCAGATAATTGACAACCAATTCATATTTATATGTTGCAGAATCCTGGAATCATGTGATCCCCGTTTTGCAAGCAGATGGGAACTGATCAAGGAGAGATTCAACCTAGACAGTGAGGACAATCAACCGATGGAATAGAAGTTGCCTTCAGAAGTTGTGGAAGCTTCATCATTGGAAGCTTTCAAGAGGAGACTGGACTGCCATCTGTCAGAAATGGTGTAGGGTCCCCTACTTAAAAAGGGGGATTGGACTAGCGAGAAATATTTCGAAATGTGGCAAGAAATGTGTCGTAAAATGGGGCAAAACCCACTTAACAAATGTCTTGCTTAGCAACCTACATTGGAGGCTCAATTGTGGTGGGAGGTTGAGGATTACCTGTACCCTTTTCCCTCCCGACAGATCCAACGGCAATCTGACACTAAAATCAAAACTGACAATTGGGTGCCAAATAGCAAGACTCACTTGCTGACCTCAACAGGCCTTACTCCTCAGAATATATAGAGAGAGCAACAAAGATGATTAGGGGACTGGAGGCTAAAACATAGGAAGAACGGTTGCAGGAACTGGGTATGTCTAGTTTAACGAAAAGAAGGACTAGGGGAGACATGATAGCAGTGTTCCAATATCTCAGGGGTTGCCACAAAGAAGAGGGAGTCAAGCTATTCTCCAAAGCACCTGAGGGCAGGACAAGAAGCAATGGATGGAACCTAGAACGAAGGAGAAATTTCCTGACAGTGAGAGCAATTGATCAGTGGAACAACTTGCCTCCAGAAGTTGTGAATGCTCCAACACTGGAAGTTTTAAAGAAGATGTTGAATAACCATTTGTCTGAAGTGTTGTGGTTTCCTGCCTAAGCAGGGGGTTGGACTAGAAGACCTCCAAGGTCCCTTCAAACTATTCTATTCTATTCTATTCTATTCTATTCTATTCTATTCTATTCTAGTCTAGTCTAGTCTAGTCTAGTCTAGTCTAGTCTAGTCTAGTCTAGTCTAGTCTAGTCTAGTCTAGTCTAGTCTAGTCTATTTTCTATTCTATTCCATTCCATTCCATTCCATTCCATTCCATTCAATATATTCTATTCTATTCTATTCTATTCTATTCTATTCTATTTTCTATTCCATTCCATTCCATTCAATATATTCTATTCCATTCCATTCCATTCAATATATTCTATTCTATTCTATTCTATTCTATTCTATTCTATTCTATTCTATTCTATTCTATTCTATTCTATTTTCTATTCCATTCCATTCCATTCCATTCAATATATTCTATTCTATTATATTCTATTCTATTCTATTCTATTTTCCATTCCATTCCATTCAATATATTCTATTCTATTCTATTCTATTCTATTCTATTCTATTCTATTCTATTCTATTCTATTTTCTATTCCATTCCATTCCATATATTCTATTCTATTCTATTCTATTCTATTCTATTCTATTCTATTCTATTCTATTCTATTCTATTCTATTCTATTCTATTCTATTCTATTGGATACAGGTTAAGAGTTGTGAGTCTACCTATCTAGAGTTGCAATCCAGAACCATCCAACATTGGATCAAAGAGGTGGAAGAAACGACCGCAATCAATGAGTCCATCTTGATGGGCAATGCAGGAGTTAAAATTAAAGCATCCTTAACAAATGCCTACCCAGCAGAGCCCAAAACCCAATGAGCCTGTCAACCATCCTTGTCAGTTACCTTCCTGAAGAAACCAATTAACCCTAGGAAATTGATTCCACCGTTGAGCTGCTCTTCCTGTTAAAGAAGACAAACTACTAACACAAGTCATTCAGTGTCATCCTTTAAAGAGGTACCGCAAACACAGATGGATGGGAGACGCGATACCTGTCAGTTCGACAGACTTTAGCAAAACAGTTCAGTTTAGATGTGTATGTCTACTGTATGGAGATTCTCAGTCATCCAGGACATGGTTGTCCCAAAGGTGTTTTTTCAAGAAGCAACTGGACTTTCTGGTTTTTTTTCTTTGAAGACATTTTGCTTCTCATCTAAGAAGCTTCTTCAGCTCTGACTGGATGGTGGAGAATGGAAGGCTTTATACTGGTCATTTGCAGCTGGTCATTTGCATTTTTTAGAGAGTCGTTGAGGCCACTTGGAGGCTTATCTGTGTCCTCAGGGTCACCTGAGTAGTGCAAATGGGTGTGGGGGCCTTCTTGGGACTGCTGAAAGGACTGTGTTGCAGACTGGAGACAGACAATGTCGTATCCGTCCCCCTCTGTTGAGAGAGGGCTGTTCAATTTTGATTTCAAAATTGGAAACAAATTGACACAGATAAACTTCCAAGTGGCCTCAATGACTCTCTCAAAGAATGCAAATAACCAGCTGTCTGCAAGGAGTATAAATCCTTCCATTCCCCACCATCCAGTCAGAGCTGAAGAAGCTTCTCAGATGAGAAGCGAAACGTCTTCAAAGAAAAAGTTACCTCTTGAAAGAACATGGTTTGGGACCACCATGACCTGGATGACTGAGAATCTCCATATAGACATTAATAACTTGTGTACTTTACTCCCAGAATCCCTCAGCCAACATGGCCGGCTGAGGAATACTGGGTGTTATAGTCCACAAGTCATAAAGTCCCCCATGGTTGGAGACCTCTGGTCAATATCACCTAGCTGGGTCATGAAATGTCTGCAAGAAAACAACCAAACTCGGACCGCACAGTTCAACCCTCTGCTACAAATATTCTTGTTCTGACCTAGGCTCCCTTAAAAAGCAGGAAGCAGGAATGGGTCCTGGCAAAACCTCTTTTATTTACACAACTGTGAATTCCTTTCATTCACAGTCAGCAAGGTTTGTCCAAACAGTTTTTCAAAGGAATATTTCTCAACACACCTTATCTCGCTTGGCAAACTGCCACGTAACTTGTTTCCAACCGTAGTACAAGGCAAAACTTGGCACAGAGTCTCTTAGAGTCATGAACAGAACTTTTCACTCTTGAAAGGACCGAATGAATGGTTTCCTTCAAAAGCTCCCTCCCCGTTCGCTCCTCTTTTGTTTCCTATGGGAGGGGCCAATCATCTCCAGTGTGTGGCTTTACTCCCAAGTCGACCCTGCTTTCTGAGTTGTTCTTGTCTTCTGGCAGCTCTGTGCATGCGCGCACTGGGAACAGGCCCCAGCTGTTCCTCTGCCTCACTGTTGTCTAACTCCCTCTCTGCCTCCGACGCAGAGCCCTCGTCCCCAGGCCCCAGGACTGGCCCATGTTCCTCCCCAGCCTCCTCACCGTCTGACTCTGTTGCCAGCTCTGCTGGCCGCCGGAGGGCCAGAACAATTCTCTTCTACTGGGATATTGCAGAAAATCTAACTATCAGGCTGGTTGGGTTCAGAATGCAGAAATGTAGGAAAGCGTCAACTTGTTCTTTGCTTCAGGGAAATAAATTTGTCTCCTGACAAGTCTATTTATATTTCTTGAAAAGGCTAGAAATCACACCTCGGTGGGTATTCAAATATTCTAAACGGAAAAAGGGAAGGAGAACAAGTCCATTTTGGGTGTTTCTAAAATAGATACCGCCTATGGACCTCTGACAAATAGCCTCCTTCATCTATCCAGGGCTCCACAAATACTTGATAGCATCACCCAATAATGTAACTATATTTGAACCAGTGTCAGGATACATGGAAGGGAGAGGTTGGGTATTTTTATTATTAACAGATAAAATGTAGGAGGATTAGCTCTTGAAATCTGACTTCAGTTAAATGCCGGGCCCTGTCTATTTTAAGGGTAGCATCTCTATCTCACACCCCTTTTTCTAACCCACTGGTTCATCGGAGATGACTATAGAATATTTTTTTAAAAAAACACCCATATAAATAAAATGAAGCTTCAATCTAAGAGTTAAACTGAGAGGAAGAGTTCCATCAAGGCCCACGACAGGCATTTTGCAGGTTTGTGGTAAAAGAAAAGGGTACATTATTAATATTTCCAATAAATAAATAAATGATTCATTTCTTCGCTGGCTCTAAAACCGGACTAGATCCGCTTGGCTTAAGTTAAGGCATGTAGATCTCACTTCGATTTTAGAAGAAAACTAAGGGACGTTTGATGATGACAGTAATGAATTGATGACAGCAATCAGACCAATTCTGGTCGCCACAATATAAAATAGATATTAAGACTCTGGAAAGAAAGCAGAGAAGGGCAACAAAGATGATTAGTGAACTGGAAGCTAAAACAGACGAAGAATGGTTGCAAGAATTGGGTATGCTTAGTTTAAGGACTATGGGTGACATGATAGCAATATTCAATATTTGAGGGGCTGCCACAAAAAAGAGGAGGTCAACCTATTTTCCAAAGCACCAGAAGACAAGACAAGAAACAATAGATGAATACTCATCAAGGAGAGAAGCAACCTAGAACTGAGGAGACATTTCCTAACAGGGAGAACAATTAACCAGTGGAACTTCTCTTGCCTTCAAAAGTTGTGGGTGCTCCATCACTGGAAGTTTTTAAGAAGAGACTGGACCGCCATTTGTCTGAAATGGTATAGGGTCTCCTGCCTGAGCAGGGGGTTGGACTAGAAGACCTCCAAGGCCCCTTCCAACGTCGTCATTCCGTTCTGTTCCTCAAATAAGTAGTTGAAAAAAAGATTCCAAGGAATGGTATATTTATAATTCCAACATGTCAGGAGGCCATAATTATCCATCCAAGGTGTCACCAAGCTTTGTAATCACATGGCACACAGTCTTTAAATTCCTTGACAAGTATGTGAGAGTCATTTATTTGTGTTGCTGAAGGGGGATGACAGCCAAAGAGACCACAAAAATCACCCAACGTACTGCTGCAGTATTAAAGATTCTACCTATTTCTCTAGATCCAAACCTTGAGAAGATGCTTCTTTATATTACAATAAGTTACCTATTTCTCTGAGCAGCGAGATGGACATGTAGGATATTACGGAAACGGGTCGCTTCGTTGAGACAACGCTAGAGACTTAAAACCACGGAAACCTCCCAGTGGTCCTCAGATTAATTTGATGCAGCCCCCTCAACTTATTGTTAAAAAGTTTCATGTTTAATGAATAAAAGAGATAATAATAAGTGTAATATTAATACTAATGTTTGCTTATGTATAATTCCCCTTAACTATCTCCGATGTATCACAAAATCTTCCCCTTATAACATGGAGTCACATTGTTTGTTAACAGATCTGTGAGTTGATCATAGGTGTGTGTTAGTTAGTTAGTTAGTTAGTTAGTTAGTTAGTTAGTTAGCTAGTTAGTTAGCTAGCTAGTTAGCTAGTTAGTTAGTTAGTTGTTTGTTTGTCATATTTCTATGCTGCCCACTCTCCGAGGACTCTGGGCAACTTACACCAAAGACAGTATACTAAATAGTATATTGCCCCCAACAATCTGGGTTCTCATTTTACCCACCTCGGAAGGATGGAAGGCTGAGTCAGCCTTGAGCCGGTGAGATTTGATCCGCTGATCTGCTGAACTAGCAGTCAGCTGAAGTAGCTGCAGTACTGTACTCTAACCACTGCGCCACCTCGGCTTTAACACATACATATATATTTACCCACACATGCCTGTGCATATATGCAGCTTGCCAGAATCCCAAAAGCCAATCCATCTGACACAAATGCCTTGAATTTTCTGTTTGCTTGAAAGGGGGGGAAAAAAGAGACCAGATAACAGGTTCCTGATTGGGAAGAGCTAAGCCAGACTAACATCCCCACCCCACTGGTTACATTCCAGGCAGTTAAAAAGAAATACCACACAGACATTCCAAAAAAAAAGAAGAAGAAGAAAGAAAGAAAAATACGCTCCCGTCAAAAGAAACAGCAGTTTGCTTCTATAAACAGAAAGGGAACGAAGAGAAAAGATTTTGTTTAATATAGTCTAATGCAACACTTCACAATCTCAAACAGCTTTAAGATACGTGGACTTCAAGTCCCACAATTCCCCAGTCGGGAAGAAGGCTGAGGAATTCTGAATTTGAAGTCCACATATCTTAAAGTGGTGGTTTAACACTACATGGGGCTCCCCTTGAAGAGCACTCGGAGGCTCCAACTGGTCCAGAATGAGGCCGCGTGGGTGGTTATGGGCGCAACTCGTTGTGCCCACGTGACACCACTCCTGCGCGAGCTGCACTGGCTCCCAGTGGTCTTCCGGGTGCGATTCAAGGTGTTGGTTACCACCTTTAAAGCGCTCCATGGCATAGGACCGGGGTACCTTCGAGACCGTCTTCTGACACCAATAGCCTCCCACCGGCCAGTCCGCTCCCACAGAGAGGGTCTCCTCAGGCCATCGGCCAAGTTATGTCGGCGGGCGACACCCAGGGGGAGGGCCTTCTCTGTGGGAGCCCCAGCCCTGTGGAATGAACTGCCCCCGGAAATACGTAAGATCTCTGACCTCCGGGTGTTTTGCTGCGCACTGAAGACCCTGTTGTTCCGCCAGGCCGGGCTATCAATATAATAATTTTAAATTGGGGTATTTTAAATTTCTGGGGTTTTAAATTGAGCCAAATCTATTTAATCATTTTAAATTTTTAATCGTTGTTTTGTCCTGTGTTTTTAAATAGGCGGTACACCGCCCTGAGTCCTTCGGGAGAAGGGCGGTATAGAAATAAAATTATTATTATTATTATTATTATTATTATTATTATTATTATTATTATTATTAATGGAAAAAATCCAAAGTCACGTATTATTTGGACACCAAGCCACGCATGCCCATTTTAACTGCAAGACATCAGATGTGGCATTTCTTAAAGAAAAGAAAATAGTGGAATAATAACACTTCTTCTTCTTCTTCTTCTTGTGCCATATCCGTCATCGGACATTGGCAATCATGTTGGCGATCCTATTTTTATCAACGGCCGCATGAAAAATTGCTGCTGAGTTTTGTCCAAACCGGTCCCTTAGATTTTGAAGCCACAATGTTCTTCTTTTGCCTGGACCTCGTTTGCCTTCAATCTTTCCCTGGAGGATTAAGTGAAGTATGCCGTATTTTTCCGGGTGTCGAATCACATGTCCGAAATAGTCTAACTTTCGCTTTTTTGTGGTTTTGATGATTTCCCTTGGCTTTCCCAGGCAGCTTATCACCTCCTCATTTCTGATTTTGTCAACCCAGCTTATAGGTAACAGCCGCCTGTAAATCCAAATCTCAAATGCTTCCAGTCTTTTCAAGTGGCTTTCTGTCAGAGACCCAACTCTCCACTCCATAGAGCAGGGTAGAAAAGATGTAACATCTGACAAGCCTGGTTTTCAATCTTAGGCTTATATCGTGACTGCAGAAGACCTTTTTCATTTTGAAGAATGCTGTTCGAGCTTTCTCTATCCTTGTCTTTACTTACCAAGTGTTATTGTTGCAAGTAAAAATGGCAGTCGACAGCTGATCTTGACTAGCCTCACAAAGCTAACCAGGATTAGACCTGTTCGGTACCTAGATGGGACTACCAGATCCCATTCCCAGGACTAAACTGGGAAACTGAAAAATATCCCAGAATAAAGCATTGCCAAACCAGAAGTGGTATTCAGCTGGTTCAGACAGATTCGCCCGAACCGGCAGCAGAAATCTGGCTCTATGCCATCCTATTTAGGCATGTTTGAGGCCAGGCACATGCATGGATGGTGCGTGCTCACATTTGTGAACCGGTAGGGACAGTAAATGAATACCACCCCTGTTCCAAACCAATCTCATATTATGCCCAACAAGCCATATTAACACTCCACCCAAAAAAATAAAAAATGCTTGGCCAATTCTTGAAAACATAAATGTTTTCCTTTCTAGAAGAAGCCCAACGTACATTGTGTTAGCACAACCCCTTTCCAGCTCACGTCGTTGTTGGCTGTATATGTAAGTTCTCAACTTACGATCGTAATGGAGCTTGCCTATTACGGTTGTTAAGTTGTGACAGTCATAAAGTGGATCACTCTTGTGACCACCCTGATTTCACAAACTTTTTTTTTTTGCAGAGGTCATTAAACAAACCTGCAGTCATTAAGTAAATGACAAGGTCATAAGGTGAACTTCATGGTTTACTATGGGGTATTTTTGCCCAAAATGGAAATGGCAACAGCAATAGTACTTAGACTTATACACCGCTTCATAGGGTTTTAAAATGCACTATGTATTTGCTGTAAAATAAATGCTGGTGTCAAGTTTCACAGCATTTAGTCAGCACTTGAGTAAATGCAGGTTGAAGTGCTGACATCTGGTTTTTGGTAATAACATCATAAATTGCGATAACCGTATTTTTTGGACTATAAGACGCACTTTTTGTCTCCCAAAAGGGGGTGAAAATGTCTGTGCGTCTTAATAGACCGAATATTGCTGAAGCCCCGCCCACCCGCCGACCATTTTTTGGCCTCTGCACACCTCGTTTTCGGGCCTTTTCTGGCCTGTTTCAGACCTTTTTTTCAGCCCATTTTTGAAGCTTTTTTCAGACCGTTTTCAGAGCTTTTTCTGCCCATTTTTGGGGCTTTTTTTGTCCCGTTTTTGAAGCTTTTTGGGGCCCATTTTGAGGCTTTTGGACCCATTTTTGAAGCTTTTTTCGGCCTGTTTTTGAGGCTTTTTTCGGCCCGTTTTTTCCAAAAGAAATGGGATGAAAAAAGCATCAAAAACCGGCCAAAAAAAGCCTCAAAAACAGCCCAAAAAAAGGACCGAAAATGGGGTGCGCAAAGGCCAAAAACTTTTTTTGTTGTTTTCCTCTTCTAAATTTAGATGTGTCTTATAGCTGAAATTGGATATAAAGGCCGAACTATTGATGAGCACCCAACATGCAGCCACATGACAGGAGCCGGCCATCAAAACTTCAGACCCAGGTTGTAAGTTACTTTTGAAGTCCAGTGTAACTTTGAAGGATTGCTAAGCGACCAGTCATAATTCAAGGCTATCTGTATTTTGACCATATCACCAAACCAAACCAAGAATTTGCTTGCCCTGGGCTAAAGGGTCAGGAGACCAAACAAAGGCTATTCTTTCAGTTTATCTCTGGTCCCAGTCCTGAAACAAAAGAGTTAGTGTATGACACCAGGGAAATAATCAAAAAAATGTACAAAGATATTTCAAAGCAGAAATGTGAAAAACATGAAAAAGGACATTTTCTCATACACGGTGGGCTTCTAAGAAAGCTAAGAAATGTTGAATGCTAATTCACAGAACGATGTGAAGGATTTTAAAAGATAAATATTGTAAAGAGACCAAAACCTTTTTGAATTTTTAACTGAGACTTACAGATAATGAATTGGAAAAGACACATGGCAAATTGATTTTCTACATGCTCGCTGCACAAGACTATTGTGTGTGCAACAATGAAAGAACAATGACATTCCCACAGTGGAGGAATAGATTGTGAAAATGTGAGAATTTGCTGACATGGTAAAGTTGACCTGTTTGGTCAGAGGGGGGGAAAAAACAACAAAAACTTTTCTGAAGGACTAGAAACCTTATATAGGGACTTTTTGCTGAAACAAGAAAACATGATATGATTTATGGGTTTGAAGATTAAAAAAAAGATGTGGATTAAGCGAGAGGCTGAAGGGATTTGTATAATATCTAAGAAGGATTGTTAAGATTGTACTTATCTTATTGTAATTAAACCTAGAAGCCATTACATTTCATAACTTTGCTTTTTTTCTTTTTCTTTCTTTCTACTTTTTCTTTTACTTTACGTAAAATTCTCTATAAACGTAAATAAAAATAAATTGAAGAGGGGAGGTTTTATCTGGTATTTTATATCACAGATGCTCTCAGGAGAATACAATGTAAAGAAAGCACAAGCATAGTGTTTCTGGACCTCAACCCTGAGTCTCCGTAGAGGGGCGGCATATAAATTTAATTAATAAATAAATAAAATAAAATAAAATAAAATAAAATAAAATAAAATAAAATAAAATAAATAAAATAAATAAATAAATAAATAATTAAATAAGATGTGTGAACTCCCAGAATTCTCCAGTCAGATACACACACACACACACACTTCATCTGCTGGATTTTTTCCCTCTGTTTCCACTTCTGAAAGGATGCTGTATTTCATGCCTTTGGCTTCTACTGAAGATACGTCAATACAAGTCATCCCTGATGGTTCTTCTTTTTAAAAATAAGAATACTTCCATCATCTGCTAATTGCACCAGGCATTCTGCACAAAAACTAGTGCAGACTTCACAATGCAAACTGGTTCTGCCGGGCGGGGACCCTCCAAAAATCTTTTAGCACCCCTGCAATCTTTTGATCAAGCTCTTTGGATTCCATATACCAGATTTCAACAGACAATAAGCGGATCATTCATCTCTTTCAACATGCTGTTGTACCCCACTCAAGGAGATGAATTGGCGAGCTGCTTCAAAGCTCACTGGAGGTAATAGGATTCCTCCTCTTGATGGGAGGAGAGCTTTGAATCAGGGCCAGAGAGAAAACAAAAATGCTCATTGAGATCATCTAAGTTTACACCAATGCTGGTTTTCCTACCTTCAAGGAATTCAGAGCAACTTAACGAGTTTCCAGGATATCTATTTTGGCACCAATCAACTTATACTGTAGACCTTCAGATGATTCTTGGCATGGTGTCAAACTCGATTTCATTGAGGGCCGCATCAGGGTTGTGTTTGACCTCGGGGGGTAAAGTTGGGCATGGCCAGCTTGACGTCACTCATGTCGGGGGCACCTGTGGTGGCCAAGTGCTAAGGCAGCAGTGGTGGATTTCAAATTTTTTTACTACCGGTTCTGTGGGTGTGGCTTGGTGGGCGTGGCATGGCTTGGTGGGCATGGCTTGGTGGGTGTGGCAGGGGAAGGATACTGTAAAATCTCCATTCCCACCCCACTCCAGAGGAAGGATACTGTAAAATCTCCATTCCCACCCCACTCCAGGGGAAGGTTACTGCAAAATCCCCATTTCTTCCTGATCAGCTGGGACTTGGGAGGCAGAGAATAGATGGGGGCGGGGCCAATCAGAATTTTTAGTACCGGTTCTCTGAACTATTCAAAATTTCTGCTACCGGTTCTCCAGAACTGGTCAGAACCTTCTGAAACCTACCTTTATAAGGCAGGATTTTCCTCAGACCCTCCCTCCCTCTCATTATAATCTCCTTCCTTCCTTCCTTCCTTCCTTCCCTCCCTCCCTCTTCCTTCTCCTTTCTTCTTCCTTCCCCTCTTTCTTTTTTCCTTCCTTGCTCTTCCCATCCTTCCTTTTTCTTTTTCTTTCCTGTTTCCCTTTCTCCTTTCCTGTCCCTTCTTGCGTGCTCGGATGCAAAAGGGGAAACATTTCTCCTTTTGTTTTGTTTTGTTTTGCTTTTCGTTTGTTTTGCTAGCCCTCTCTCTCTCTCTCTCTCTCACCCATGTGCTCTTTTGCCCAGGACCTCAAACCATGTGGTCCTGTCCACCACTAAAAACCAACTTTCCAAGCAGCCTCCATGTTTCCAGTATCTTTCTCCCCACTTGGAACTGAACCCAGAAGGATATTTCTTCCAACACTGTCTAATCAATTAAATATACCAGTGGTGCATCGCTTCTTTCAAATATTTAGGGATTCGTGTTACTAAAATAATAATAATGTGCTTGAAAATAATCTTATTCCCGTTTGGAAAAACATAAAAAGAAACATCACGTAAGAAATACTTGAATATAACAGGACCGAACTGCAGCTGTTAAAATTAAATTTCTGATTCCAAGTCAACATCTGAAATTTCAGGGGGGAAAACTTTTTATGAATATAGCAGGAAAAATGTGTTAATGCTAAAAGGTTGAGGGCAGTGGTGGGATTCAGCCGGTTCTGTCCGGTTCGAGTGAACCGGTAGCGCTGATTGCGGAAGGCCCCCGGCCACCTGCCCGGACGTAATGCCGTACTATTTAGCCACATTTTGGAGGCTTTGCGCATGTGAAGAAGGCGCACAGGCGAGCAAAGAGCATGTGTGGAAGGCCAAGCATGCGAGGACCATGCGAGGAAGGTGAACGCACGCACACTCACATTTGCGAACCGGTAGGTGACTCCCACCTCTTGGACCACCCCTCCAACCTATCTCTGCCTATTAGCAATTTTCTTCTTGATCCTCAACCAGAGGTGGGATTCACTTACCTTCCCTACCGGTTTGCAAATGTGAGCGAGCACGTGTTCACCTTCTTCGCATGGTCCTCGCATGTTCGGCCTTTCACGCATGCTCTTTGCTCACGCGCACGCACCTCCCGCGCATGTGCACAGCCTCCAAAACATGCCTAAATAGTATGGCATTATGTCCAGGCGGGTGGCCCGGGCCTACCGCAGTGGGTGTTACCGGTTCACTCAAACCGGACAGAACCAACTGAATCCCACCACTGCCCTCAACCTTTTAGCATTAACACATTTTTTTTTTTTTTTTGCTATATTCATAGGATGGCATTACGTCCGGGCAGGTGGCCAGGGGCCTTCCACAGTCGGCACTACCGGTTCGATAGAACTGGACAAAACCGGCTGAATCCCACTACTGAGTGGTCCCATCTTTAAAATTACCTTATCCAGCAACATATTTCATATATCCATTCATATCAGAAGACAAACCAAAGCAATGGATTCAGACGGGAGACATACCAAAGTTAGCTAGTCACCTAAATCACATACTTTTTTTTTTTTTTTTAAATTTGATTTATATGCCGCCCTTCTCCGGAGACTCAGGGCGGCTTACAATGCGTTAAGCAATAGCCTTCATACTTTTGTATATTTATACAAAGTCAGCTTATTGCCCCCACAACTGGGTCCTCAATTTACCTACCTTAGAAAGGATGGAAGGCTGAGTCAACCTTGAGCCTGGCGAGATTCGAACCTGCAGTAATTGCAGGCAGCTGGTCTTAATAACAGGGTGCTTTAGACCACTGTACTACCAAGGCTCTTTTTCTTGATTTATTACTTTATTCTTTTTCCAAAGGATCTTATAAAAGTTAGTAATATATAGGGCAAATGGTCGTTACTAAAGCTATTAAACGGTTTCAGGCTTGAAGGAAAAGTAAGTCCAGAATTGATCGAGAACATCTCCCTCTTAAGCCCCTAAGTGATACATCCTGACATTTATGACACATCTAGGACAATTTCATTCAAGCTACGGAGCCAATGCAGTTTATGAAGAATAAAAGATTTTTATAAGAACAATTTGTTATGCCATAAGGAAGGTATACTGTAGGCCACCGGCTATTTTGATTAACTGGTTTCAATTTAAAAATACCAATAAAGAAGAATATTTGGAACTCGGGGTTGAAATGAGAAATCCTTGGTGCTCTCTGAGCTTGGTGGTTTTCTTGCAAACGTTTCATGACCCAAACATCATCGGTGCCTCGATGATGTTACCTAGTTTGGGTCATGAAATGTCCCAACAACCAAGCTTGGAGAGCACCAAGGACTCCTCAACTTAAATGTTTTTAAGGACTGTATTTTATGATTATGATCATGATTTATCATTTATTGCGTGTCTGTACACCAGGGGGGTCAAACTCACAGGATCACGGCGGCATCATGTGACATATTGGGACTTTTTCCCCCTTTGCTAAACCGGTTGTGGGTGTGGCCAGCGCGTGATGGATCTGGCCCACAGGCTGGGAGATTGACAGCCCTGATGTACACTGAGAGCTTATTCATTGGAGACAAATTCTTTGTGTGTTCAATCACACTTGCCCAATAAAGAATTCTATTCTATTCTATTCTATTCTATTATATTCTAGGTGGATAAAAATCAATGATTTTTTTAAAAAAATCAAAAAAATCAGATTTCTTTGATTTAAATCGGATTTTTTTGATTTTTATCGAATTTATTTTAATAAAAAACTTTTGGGGTAAAAATCTATCGTAAGATAGTTTTCTATTTAAGATACATAAATAATTTAGTTTATTCAGCATGAAATGGAGCTTAGTTATGTAGCATGAGGCTGTATATTCTGCAACACTGGGACTATCGGTGAGTCAACAGTGGGTCAAAGGAGTAGCAGAGATGACAGTTGCTCTTTAAAAATTATGATTTAAATCGAGTTGATTTAAATCAAGCCTTTTTACTAGTGATTTAAATCATGATTTAAATTGTGATTTAAATCAACTTGATTTAAATCAAATCCACCCTGATTCTATTCTATTCTATTCTATTCTATTCTATTCTATTCTGTTCTGTTCTGTTCTGTTCTGTTCTGTTCTGTTCTGTTCTGCTCTGCTCTGCTCTGCTCTGCTCTGCTCTGCCCTGCCCTGCCCTGCCCTGCCCTGCCCTGCCCTGCCCTGCCCTGCCCTGCCCTACCCTACCCTAGTGATAAATGGTGAGGGAAATAACAACAGCAAAATACCTCTGCATCTTACTATATTTACTACTACCCTGTTTCCCCCAAAATAAGACATCCCCTGATAATAAGCCCAATCGGGCTTTTGAGCGCATGGCAATAAGGCCAAGTGCTTATTTCAGGGTTCAAAAAAATATAAGACAGTGTCTTATTTTCAGGGAAACACAATATTATTATATAACTTAGCACGCATGGACATGCTTTTGTCCTGATACTCATCATTTGGTACTCAATGCACAAGCTACAACTTGTCAGTATCAGCTGCCTTGGGACATTATTCCTTATGGGGAAAATTTGTTGGGAATTAGAGTTTTTGGTATTCATCGCACCTCTCAGAACCAATTAACGATGAATGCCGAGGTACAACTGTACAGTACAGTATAGTATTAATATCATATCATATTGTGTAGTTTAGTATACAGTATAGTACAATATAGTAGTATAGTACTGTATGGTACTAATAACATTATAGATCAGTGACACCTAACCTTTTCTAGATCAAGTGCCCAAAGCTCGCAGGCACCCGAATCCTCAAAATGCAATGTGCGTGCTGCCCCCACGTATGTGTGCAGGTCCCACCACATGCATGTGCCCCCACCCGCACATTCCCCTTGCGTATGCATATACGCCCCTCCGCATGCACCCTGTTCCCCGCACATATGCAGTAGAGATCCAAAGACCAGCTGGCTCGTGGGAGGCGTGCGCCTGAATCCACAAAATGCAATGCGCACACTTCACATACAGCCCCGTGTATGCGCCCACCCCCACACATGTGCATGCACCCCACGCACGTTCCCTCCCATGCATGCACACACGCCCCCGCACACGCCCCTACCCTGCACATGCACATGCGACCTCCCATGCCTCACTCCCTGCGCATATGCAGCGGAGTTGAACTGGGTGACGGCTCTCATGCCCACAGAGAGGCGCTACATGCCAACTCTGCCACGTGTGCCATAGGTTCTCCATCAGTTATAGATATTTATTTCCACAAATTTTCATTTCTAATGATGCTCTGCTTACTTGCTTTTCTCTCCCAAAGCAAGTGGCGAAAGTTAAGGGGTTTCATTTACCTAGGGGACTTTTCCAGCCTGGAAGGAATCTGGCCAGGGTCCAGGACAATTAACACAGATACATGATTGCATCCATTTCACCATGGGCCTCCCGCCACAGTGACCCATCGTGGGCATTTATCCTCGGCCAGCCCTCAGCCTCCGCTCCTCTCCTGCCAATTGTCTGCCAACACTTGTCCCCAGCCAATCCACAGCACAGGATGAGTAGCCTCACATCCCTGGTTCTGGACCCAGCCTTAGAATATTGCACCATCCACCTTTCATCGTTGGCCTCCTCTCTCCAGGTGCTGGCGGTGTGGCCTGATCCAAAAGGGCTGCCTTTTTGAAGAGAAACCCAGCTTACTTTCTAAGTCAGTTTGAAAAATGTGAAAGAAGAAATCAAGGATGGCTATGAAACAAACTGCCTCAAGGAAATATCACTATTCAATAAGATTTGCTCTGGTACAGAAACAGGCTGGGAGCCAGAAAAATCAGCAGGAAAACTCTTTCACACAGGATAAGAGTTGCCTCTACGACATGGGCAGCATAGAAGTTTAGAAATAGATGGATGATGGATGGATGGATGGATGGATGGAAGGATGATGGATGGATGGATTAGATGGATGAGATGGAGAGATGGATGGATGATAGATGGATGGACGGACGGACAACAGATATAGATAGATGAGATAATGACAAATGAGATAGACAGACAGATGACAGATAGATAATGACAAATGAGAGATAGAGATGATAGATAGATAATAGATAGATAGATAGATAGATGACAGATAATGACAAATGAGAGATAGACAGGTGATAGATGATAGATAGATAGATAGATAGATATAGATAGATAGATAGATAGATATGAGATAATGACAAATGAGATAGACAGACAGATGACAGACAGATAATGACAAATGAGAGATAGAGATAGATAGATAGATAAATAGATAGATAGATAGATAGATAGATAGATAGATAGATAGATAGATAGACAGATAGATGACAGATAGATAATGATAAATGAGAGATAGACAGGTGATAGATGATAGATAGATAGATAGATAGATATAGATAGATAGATGAGATAATGACAAATGAGATAGACAGACAGATGACAGACAGATAATGACAAATGAGAAATAGACAATAGATGAGAAAGATAGATAGATGATAGATAGATAGATGAGGGAGGGAGGGAGAAGGAGGGGGAGGGAGGGAGAGGGAGAGGGAGATGCCTAGAGAAGGAATGTGGTTATCACAGATCCTGGTAAGAAAACATTCAATGTCTCTTGATTATATATCTGTCAGGTTTCGATGTCGTCTCAAATAAAATAAATTGCATTTCCAAACTAATAGTCTTTGATGAAATCTTTCATTTATTAAGCACGACAATCTGTGCCCGATTATGTCGTAGCCAACACTGACTTCCTGACCCCAAACCTTCCCTTTACGTTCCCCAATTCTCTGCGTCTCATTGGCCATCTTCCACTCTCCCCATATCTACTACTTCAGCTCCCAGGAATGTCCCCCCTCCCATCTCATCTCCTAGGGGATATTATCTTCAGGGAAAATAAGTAGGTCCTCTTGCCAGCTGCTCCCTCTTCTCCTCCTTATGTCAGCACTGGAACGAATGTAATTTGGAGTGCTGACAATATCTATATTTCTCAAAATGATATTGCTGGAATGAAAAGCACAACATATGACCGGAGCTACCTGGGTCAGGGGGCTCTCAGCCTGGAAGGAGGAAATGACAATGGCGAGCTTTTATTTCTGACTGTTTCTGGCAAGAACATCCAAGCTCTCAGGAACCTGGAATGTCATCAACCAGGAGCCTGCTGGGAAACTCCAAGATTTCTCTGTGTTAACCCCCCCAGATGCAATTCTGTGCATCTCTTCCACAGGACTTGTTGGATGCTTATCCTATGGTTGGGTAGGTAATATATAGAAAACTATGTTCTGTAACTTTAACTGCTACAAGATGACTAATTGGCTGTGCTAAGCAGACATAAAAGAAGGCAGGAAGTTCATTCATTTCTTCTCCTGCTATTAGAAGGTTGAACTGCTGAAAGGAACTGTGTCTGTGTTACTGAAGAGAACTGGAATTGTAAGCAAACTATGTTTTTGTGTTGAACCGTGATTATCTGAAGAAGTGTTATCTTTGTTTTGAGAAGCCAAGTTTGTTTTACTACAAGTAAAGACTGTTTATTTTTCTTTAAACTTTCAGAATCTGTGAGTATCTGTGTGTTTTTGCTAAGCAACATATCTATTCGCTGTCTGATCCGTTGCACCACTTTGCAGAGGGCAGTTTTACCCTCAACAGGACTATTTTTTCCCTGGGATTTCATAACTTTCCAATCGGATGAATATCACAGTCTTGGCTGAAATGAATTTTTATTGGTAAAACTTTCTATACGACCTGGAAGGATCGTGTTCAGTTTTCTCACATCAAATGCTCACACAAAGGTAGGGACCAAATAGCAGCAGAGTTATCCAATTCCACTTGGATTACAGGCATGGGCTTTAATTGTTCCGAAGTTGTATTAATTTGTATACTGCCTCATCATGGACAGTGATTACGACAATAATTTAAATGCCTGGAGACTAAAACATATGAAGAACGGTTGCAGGATTTGGGTTTGGTTAGTCTAGAGAAAAGAGGGACTGGAGGGACACGATAGCAGTGTTCCAATATTTGAGGGGCTGCCACAAAGAGGAGGGGGTCAAATTATTCTCCAAAGCAGGAGAAGGCAGGACAAGAAACAATGGATGGAAACCAATCAAGGAGAGAAGGAACTTGGAATTAAGGAGAAAGGTCCTAACGAGGAGGACAATTAACTGTATTTGGCCCCCTCGGAGAGGGCTTGCAATCTGGGAGTCCTCCTGGATACACAGCTGTCCTTGGAGGAACATCTGAAGGCTGTAGCCAGGGGGACTTTTTGTCAGGTTCGCCTGATCCGCCAGTTGCGGCCCTTTCTTGATCGGGATTCCCTGTGCACAGTCACTCATGCCCTCGTCCACGCCCTGGACTACTGCAACGCTCTCTACATGGGGCTCCTCTTGAAGGGCACCCGGAGGCTCCAACTGGTCCAGAATGCGGCCACGCGGGTAGTTACATGCTGCATGGCGCTCCCATGTAACACCGCTCCTGCGTGAGCTGCACTGGCTCCCAGTGGTCTTCTGGGTGCGCTTCAAGGTGTTAGTTATCACCTTTAAAGCGCTCCATGGCATAGGACTTAGATATCTTCGAGACTGCCTGCTGCTACCTATGGCCTCCCATCGACCTGTGCGCTTCCACAGAGAGGGCCTCCTCGGGGTGCCATCAGCCAAACAATGTAGGCTGGTGACCCCCAGGGGGAGGGCCTTCTCTGTGGGGGCACCTACCCTCTGGAACCAGCTGCCCTCAGAGATAAGGAGAATCCAAGACCTCAGTGCCTTCCGCCGTGCCCTTAAAACTTTATTTTTTCAGCAAGCCGGGCTGGCCTAACACTTTTTTAAAAATGTTTTTCATTGTTTTGTCATTGCTTTTCATTATGGGGCCAAATATATATATATATATCTTTTTAATTGTATTTTAATGTTTGTAGTTTATGTTTTTACTTTGGCTGTACACTGCCCTGAGTCCTCAGGGAGAAGGGCGGTATATAAATTTGATATAAAATAAAAAAATAAATAAAATAAACTACTGGAACAGCTTGCTTTCAGAAGTTGTGGAGAGAAGAGAAAGAGAAAGAGAAAGGAGAAAGAGAAAGAGAAAGAGAAAAAAACAGAACAGAACAGAACAGAACAATCACTTTATTGTCACTTTGAATGTACGCTATTGCGTACAGCTCTCAAAGAGTCACCACCTCCAATATACATGACATAAACATGACAAAATAAATCAATAAATGCTTCATCACTGGAGGTTTTTAAGAAGGGACTGGACAGTCACTTGTCTGAAATGGTTTAGGGCCTCCTGCCTGAGCAGGGGACTGGACTAGAAGACCTCCAAGGTCTCTTCCAGCTCTATTCCGATTGAAACCTTGTTCTTTTTTTACATTCCTAACCTCATCCTCCTAAAAACAATATCCTTGACTTACAACCATTCATTTAGTGACCATTCAAAGTTACAGCTGGACTGAAAAAAAGTAACTTACAACCCAGTGGTGAAATATAATTTTTTTTACTGCCGGTTCTGTGGGTGTGGCTTGGCGGACATGGTGTGGCTTGGTGGGTGTGGCAGGGGAAGGATACTGCAAAATCTCCATTTCCACCCCACTCCTGGGGGAAGGATATTGCAAAATCTCCATTCCCACCCCACTCTGGGGCCAGCCAGAGGTGGTATCTGCCGGTTCTCCGAACAACTCAAAATTTCCGCTACCGTTCTCCAGAACCTGTCAGAACCTGCTGGATTTCACCCTTGCTTACAACCAGTCCTCATACTTACAACCGTCGTAGCAGCCCCACAGTCACATGATCAAACATCGACACTTGGCAACCAGCCTACATTAACAATGACAACATCCTTGGGTCCCGTGATCACCATTTGCAACTTTCCCAGCCAGCAAAGTCATTGAGGGAAGCTGGATTCGCTTAACGACCGTGTGATTCACTTAACGACTACAGCGATTTGATAGCAACCATGGCAAAAAGGCCACACAAGTGGGAGCAATTCACTTTAACCACCGCCTTGCTTAGCAACGGAAATTCTGGCCCCACCCATGTTCGTAAGTCGAGGACAGAAATAAACAGCCGGAGAACCCTTGCAGCCTGTTCATTCCCATCTAAAATTTGTTCAGGAATTACTTCATGCTTGAACAAAATCCTTTCTACGTGACTAGCGTGCCTCACCCTTCCTCACTCTCATAAAGCCCACTACTACCTAAATTGCCAACAACAGCACGCAAGATTTTGCTCATAAACACCTCTGTTTATTCAAATCCGCTCCTCGAATTTTTATCACCCTCACAGTAAGCCCATGTTGTTGTTTACGCCATACAACGCAGTTTAGGCCGACATAACTCAACTGAAATATAAAAACTGAAAGAGTATGAAATATATGGATTGGAAAGCGAACAATAAAACACACCACCAGAAGCCATTTCGAAAGAGTATTTCAACCTCCGCTGTTTTGTTGTCTAGGGATTGCCTCTTACAAAACAGGCTACTTTGCTCTTTTCAGTTTGGACTCCCAATCTCGGTCAAATAGTGTGTTCTGTGTGATGGATGACAAATATGTTGGAACCGGTTTTGGGGGGTTGGGGGGAGAGAAGGAAAATGTTCCTTCTAGGTCAAGTGTTTGTCAACGTTGGTGACATGAAGATGTGTGGACTTCAATTCCCAGAATTCCCTGAGGAATTCTGGGAGTTGAAGGCCACACAACCTCATGTGACCAACATTGAAAAACACACTGTTCTAGACTATTCTATACCATAGAGAGAAAACTGTCACGTGCAGCGATTAGGTCAACAATGTTGTCAATGACATCAAAATGGTGGACTCAACTGGCCATCAGGAGCCCCATAATCAATAGGCCTCATAATCAAAGTAGGGGAAAGATTGCAGAACCTGGATCTTCTGATCATGTCTTCAGCCTGACTAGGTGGCTCAGTGTCTTAGCCACTGAACTTGTCGATCAGAAAGGTCGGCAGTTCGGCGGTTCGAATCCCTAGTATAGGTCTCCTGCGTGAGCAGGGGGTTGGACTAGATGACCTCCAAGGTCCCTTCCAACTCTGTTACTGTTAGAAGTTGTGTGGATGCTCCATCACTGGAGGCTTTCCAAAAAAAAAGAGACTGGACAACCATTTGTCTGAAATGATATAGGGCCGTGATGGCGAACCTATGGCACGCGTGCCATATCAGAGGACACGCGAGCTCAGCTGATTTTCGGGCCTTCTGGGCCCACTGGAAGTAAGGAAACAGGCTGTTTCCTGCCTCCAGAGGGCCTTGGGGGCTGGTGGGGGACGCCTGTTTTTCTCTCTCCTCAGGCTCCAGAGCCTTTCTAGGAGCTTGGGGAGGGCAAAAACGGCCTTCCCCGACTCCCTCCCCCCCCGGAGGCCCTCCAGAGGCAGGAAATGGGCCGTTTGCCAACTTCTGACCAAAAGTTGACAAATTTCCTGCCTCCAGAGGGCCTCCGGAGGGTGGGGAAGATCATTTTCGCCCTCCCCAAGCTCCTAGAAAGGCTCTGGAGCTTGGAGAGAGAGAAAAATGGGCCATCACATGCCAGGAGTGGGGGGGAGGGGAGGGGGGTCGCGCACGCATGCGTGGGGGCAGGGCGCATACGCAACCTCCCCCCCGCTCCTGGCACAGAATGGCAAAAAGGTTCACCATCACTGGTATAGGGTCTCCTGATCAAGCAGAGGGTTGGACTAGAAGACCTCTAAGGCCTCCTTTCCAACTCTGTTATTTTATGTTCTAATCTTGACATCGTTGGCCTGAAATGCACATTTCAGATAAAAAACAAAATTCTGAAGGTACTGACTGGGAAGTAAATCTCATAAAACTGAGCGTGTCTTATTTCTGAAGAGGCAACTTACAATATACGATGAACAATTGAAGGAACTGGGTATGTCTAGTCTAACAAAGAGAAGGACTAGGAGTGATATGATCGCAATCTTCCAATGGGTTGAGGGGCTGTTGAATCCAGGGGTGAAATCCAGCAGGTTCTGACAGGTTCTGGAGAACCAGTAGTGGAAATTTTGAGTAGTTTGGAGAACCGGCAAATACTATCTCTGGCTGGCCCCAGAGTTGGGTGGGAATGGAGATTTTGCAATATCCTTCCCTCAGGAGTGGGGAGGTAATGGGGATTTTGCACTATCCTTCCCCTGGCGTGGGGTGGAATTGAGATTTTGCAGTATCCTTCCCCTGCCACGTCCACCAAGCTACGCCCACAGAATCCATAGTAAAAAAAATTGGATTTCACCACTGTTTGAATCCCTAGTACAGATCTCCTGTGTGAGCAGGGGTTGGACTAGATGACCTCCAAGGTCCCTTCCAACTCTGTTGCTGTTAAAGAAGTAACAGGTGGAAGTCCCAAAGGTGCTTTTTCAGGAGGCAACTGGACGTTCATGTTTTTTTCTTTTGAAGACGTTTCGCTTCTCATCCAAGAAGCTTCTTCAGCTCTGATAGGATAGCGGGGAATGGAAGGACCTACTATCCTGTCAGAGCTGAAGAAGCTTCTTGGATGAGAAGCGAAATGTCTTCAAAAGAAAAAAAAAAGAAAGTCCAGTTGCCTCCTGAAAAAGCACCTTTGGGACAACCATGACCTGAATGACTGAGAATCTCTCCAGACTAACAGATCCTTAAACAGAGATCCAATCTAGAACTAAGCAGAAAATTCCTGACAGTGGGAGCAATTAATCCGTGCAACAGCTTGCTTTCAGAAATTGTGGGTGGTCCATCATTGGAGATTTTTAAGAAGAGATTGGACAGCCATTTGTCCAAAATGGTATAGGGCAGGGGTCTGCAACCCGCGGCTCTGGAGCCGCATGCGGCTCTTTCATCCCTCTGCTGCGGCTCCCTGTCGCTCAAAATATGCGTCACAACCACCAATGTGCGACAGCCGCCGGCACGTGATTTATTGAACTTTTCGGCCCATCTTTTTTGGGGGGGGAGTTCAAAATGTTTTTGTTGCATGCAGAAATAAAAATGTGTTTTTCTCTGTAGCAGGTCATTGATTTCATAAATGCAACACACTATAGTTTTTTTTTTTATACATAGCATAAAGGTAAAAAGTGATATATGCAGTGTTGTCTTCATTTCAGATGTCAAAAGGGTTTTGTGGCTCCCGGAGTTTTCTTTTCTGTGGGAAACGGGTCCAAATGGCTCTTTGAGTGTTTAAGGTTGCTGACCCGTGGTATAGGGTCTCCTGCTTGAGCAGGGGGTTACTCTAGAACAGGGGTCTGCAACCTTAAACACTCAAAGAGCCATTTGGACCCATTTCCCACAGAAAAGAAAACTCCGGGAGCCACAAAACCCTTCCTGTGCCTGACTATTTCTTGAGCGGCCACAAAACTAGCATATGTAGTTGAATTAAACGTTCTGTTTTCTTTTGAAACTTTTCTTGGATTTATCCATGGTTGGCCTACCGGGGGTTGAAAAGCTCAATAAATCGCATGACGGCAGGTGTCGCACATTGGTGGTTGTGACGCATATTTTAACTGACAGGGAACCGCAGCAAAGGGGTGAAAGAGCCACATGCGGCTCCAGAGCCGCAGATTGCTGACCCCTGGACTAGAAGACCTCCAAGGTCCCTTCGAACTATCTTTTACATTCTAATATTAGCTTCCATTTTGTTTTCAAAGAATAGCACTTTGCTAAACTACAAGACCGTGTATCTTAAGCCAAGCTTTTACCCTGTTAAGGAGAACCTGAGCACAATCACTCCCCCGCCAACCAAGTAATTTCAATCTCTCACGGCTGCGGCGATTCGTTTCATCCTATAAAATTTCCCTGTTGTCTGCATTTAGTTTCACAGAATCTGAGGGAATTACTTTCGCCGTATCAAATACTTCTAGGTGTGGATTTGCTGACAAAGAAGAATCAGGAACAGACTAGCCAAAAGAGATTATTTTCAATTCAGGCTATGTGGCAGTTTTAAATGGTAGGTCTTTTTATTTTTTTCCTGATCCTTAAATTTCCCTAAGTGAAAATATAGCTTTGAATGATTTAGGTTTTTATAAAAAGCTTGACTAAGGAAAATCCAACATGGACCTGGACTTCAGGAGTGCCGCAGGCCATCTCTATCTCTATAAAATTTCCAACCTGTTGGGAACAATTTAGTACAATGAAGGAAACTGGAAGGATGTTAAACCTGGTCTATAGAACTTCGCTGGCTACTTTTCTCATTTTGTCCGGTCTTGTATATAAGTTGAAACCCACACTTCAGATGCAATGTCAGATGGTATTCACTCTGCAATACAAGTAGTTACAACCACAATTGAGCCCAAAATTTCCAAAGGCTAATTTGTTTTAACCATCGTTTGTTGAATAAGCAATCATGGGGATACACTCAAGACCAAGTGAGGTACTAATACCTCTCTATAAAGCCTTAGTAAGACCACATATAGAGTACTGCATCCAGTTTTGGTCACCACACTATAAAATATATGTTGAGAGTCTAGAAAAAGTGCGGAGAAGAGCAACCAAGATGATTAGGGGACTGGAGGCTAAAACATACGATGAACGGTTGCAGGTACTTGGTATGGCTAGTCTAGTGAAGAGAAGGACCAGGAGAGACATGATAAGCAGTGTTCCAATATTTGAGGGGTTGCCACAGAGAGGAGGGGGTCACCTGAAGGCCAGACAAGGAATAATGGATGGAAAACTGATCAAGGAGAGATTCAACCTAGAAGTAAGGAGAAATTTTCTGTCAGTGAGAACCATCAACCCATGGAACAAAAGTTGCCTTCAGAAGTAGTGGGAGCTTCATCACTGGAGGCTTTCAAGAAGAGATTGGACTGCCATTTGTCAAAAATGGTGTAGGATCTCCTGCTTGGGCGGGGGTTGGACTAGATGACCTACAAGATCCCTTCCAACTCTGTTAATCTGTATCTGTATCTGTTTGGAAGGGCTATGCATTAAGCCTTTAAAAACCACACCAATGATCTGCACAACGTAACAAAAAAATCAAATAAACCAGTTCAATGTTCAGTAATAATGTGAAAGTCCTCCCTGAGATTGGTTTATGAAGGCAATTCACACACCATACATCCTCACACACACCACACACACACCAATTATTTTGTACAAATCACAATGTAAAATGTAAGCCAAAACAAAGCAAACATAAAGTGTGAAAACAGTGTTTATTTCTACATAATCCAGTTGTGTTTTATCAACAACCCCTTAATACCATAGGGGAATGGATTTCAATGTCCTTTGTATTAACAAATCTAAAGTTACCTTCTGCCTTTCTAGTGGCATTCAGAAACAGAACTTTTGAACTATATTCATATGCGACGTGATTTACTGGTCTTTAGCCAGCATTGCTATCTGATTTCTCCTCAGTGAAGAATTAACAGTGTTTATTTTCAACTTTAAGGCCAGCATTCTTTCTTTTCCATCTAAATGCTGGCCCAGCTCCCCAGATGAGACCCTTTTTCCCTAATAAAGTTAATTTTAACCACCTCTCTAAGCATTTACAGAAAAGTCAGCAGTAGGCTAAGAAAGAAACCCTGGAATCTTCTCCAGATAAGACATTGTCATTTTTTTTCTTTCTCCTGAACCACAAATGCTATTGATCTTGCAGCATGTTTCTCTGGATTTAGAAGAGAGAGGGAGAGAAGGATATTTTGTGAATGCAGTTTCTTCCTTTCGGGCAGGAAGAAGAAAGAAAAACAATAGCTTGCTTCTTCTATTTATCACATTACAACCATGTGAATAGCGCCATATTGATCCATTCGCATGCTTTGCTACTCATCTCTCTTATCGTTCAGACAACACTTTGCCTCTATTTGATCCCGCTAATCAATTTCCCATGGCCTTCTCAGTAGACATTCATTGCTCTTACCTTTAAAACTGTCCATCGTCCTCACCTGTTCTACTCGGTTTTATTTTTCACTGACGTCTTGCCCACTACGGCAAACTTTGGCCTACTGGCAAGGGTGTTGTGGCCCATTCGGACAGTGAGGAGGCTGGGAGGAACATGGGCCAGTCCTGGAGTCTGGGGCAGGCTCTGTTGAGGGCTCTGCGTTAGAGGCAGAGAGGGGGCCAGAGCCGTATGCCAGTTATCAACTGCCTTCAGAGTCAGACATCAGTGAGGCAGAGGAACAGCTGGAGCCTGTTCCCAGTGTGTGCATGCGCAGAGTTGCCAGACGAAGGGAACAGCTAAAGAACAAGGGTCGACTCAGGAGTAAGGCCACAGGTGGACGATGAAGGGCCCCTCCCAGAGGGAATAAAAGAGGAGCAAAAGGGGAGTGGAGTTTGCAGGAGACAATTAGTTCCCTTAATTGGTTCGTGACTCCTTGCCAAGTTTTGAAGATATCGGGCCTGGCAGCTCTCCAAGCCAGATAAAGTCTGTGACTGTAAATTCTCCCTTGAAAGATTTTGCTGGATGTGAACGAGAAGAATTCCCAGTAACTTAATAAAAAGGGTTTTTTGTCGGGACAAGGAGTCTGCTTCATGCTCTTGAGAAGCCTAGGTCAGAACAAAGGGAAATATTTCAGTCTACTTCTTGCCCTTTGAGTTTAAACTGGCAACTCACAGCCTGGGGCCCATCTGCAATCTCTCCCCCACCTATCTGAAGTTCCCAGACCTTACCAAGACTCTGCCAAAGACATTGATAGCTGAACAGCCACCTATCTGAAATGGTAGAGAGTCCCCTGCTTGACTAGAAGACCTCCAAGGTCCCTTCAAGGTTCAGAATAGACCTCCAAGCTCTATTCTGATTGAGTTCAGCAGCAAAAGAGATGGTTTGGGATAGTTCTTTTAATTCTTTGGTGCTTTTGGGGCAGTTCCCTTAGGAGGATGTTATGAGCCTGAGTGGCGTAGGAGGCTAATGCCTCCTACTAAGGCACCATTTAACATCCAGCTGCCTGCAATTACTGCGAGTTCAATTCTCACCAGGTTCAAGGTCGACTCAGCCTTCCATCCTTTCTAAGGTGGGTAAAATGAGGACCCAGTTTGTGGGGGCAATAAGCTGACTTTGTATAAAATATACAAAAGTATGAAGGCTATTGCTTAACGCATTGTAAGCCGCCCTGAGTCTCCGGAGAAGGGCGGCATATAAAAATAAATAAAAATAAATAAATAAATAAATAAAAATCTCCAAAACTTCTCCAGAAGTTTTTGTCCTTTCCTAGCCAGTGAAAGCATCATTTTGCTCCCTGCAGACTTCAAAATCCAAAATGGCTGCCTTCAGTAGTCAGTCGAGCACAAAAATAGGATAGAGCCATTCTAAAATATGTGACCTTCAGGTTTAAAAAAAAATGGTGCTACTTCAGTTCTGGAATATTTACCTCCAGTTGAGTGACTAGGGCAAGCTTGGGGGATGGATGGATGGATGGATGGATGGATGGATGGATGAGGAGTTCAAAAGTCTTACTTTTGAAACCAAGGCTGGGCAAAGTTTTGGAGGATGGAGATCGGGCTCACGGGCCGGGGGGGGAGGGTAGTGAGAAAACTTGGATGGGCCTGATCAGACCTCCAGGTTTTCAATTATTTTCCCAGAAGCTTGGAATGGAGCTTCAATTTGGGGTTGGAATTGTTTTAAAACAATAGAAGAGGATATTTGTAACGTAGGGTTGAACAGGTGCTCCCTAAGCTTGTTTTCTTGTAGATGTTTCATTACCCAACTAGATAACATCATCAATGCTAGGAGGATGAGAAGGAGGGGAAAGAACGAGGAGGAGGAGGAGGAGGAGGAGGAGGAGGAGGAGGAGGAGGAGGAAGGAGGTGGTGGAGGAGGAGAAGGAGAAGAAGGAGAAGAAGAAGAAGAAGAAGAAGAAGAAGAAGAAGAAGAAAGAAGAAGAAGAAGAAGAAGAAGAAGAAGAAGAAGAAGAAGAAGAATCTGGAAAAACTAGATAGATTAGATGAGAGAGAGAGAGAAAATGGATGGGTGTGGGTGTGGGTGGATGGACGGACGGACGGACGGACGGACGGACAGACAGACAGACGAGAGAAATAGAAGTAACAGAAATAGAAAAAGGAATGAAAGTAACGTATCTCAAAAAACTAAGCACAACCCCAAGATGCCCACCTTTTCAGAAACCATTTCCTTCCTACTCAAATATTCAAAGTCTTTTTAAAATATTTAAGCTTCAAGCAAAACTAAACTCCCTCCGGCTTTGGCATTTCTGAAACACACATGCAAAGCTTTCCTTTTACAAGCCACTTCAAAGGGGCAGCTCCTGCCAGCTGGGCCAAAGGAAGGAAAACAGACACCATCCCAGGTGGCTCTGCCAAGCAAGTCCTGCCCACCAAAGGACCATCCTAAATGCGAAAGGCCTGGCAAGGGTATAATTTCCCTAGCTTCCATCAGGGGATGCAAAGACTAAAATTAATAGGCAGGTTAAGAACCAGCATAATTAAAAACTACAGTGCAGGTGTGTAACTGGAAGGCTGCAGGGTTCAGTTGATTTAATTAACTCTTATTATCCAAAACTCCAAAATGTGGTGATTTGTTTTAATAACTAACTCCAAGCCAGACTTATGGTGCAGCAGGGAGCAAATGGATAGGGAGCTTCACCAATAAACTTCCTTGCAAAGCATCTTTAGATATATAGCAAAGGGCCCATCAATCAAAACTGCTCAACCCCTAAAATCTATGGGGAGAGGAGAGGAGAGGAAAAATCTAGCAATCGGTAGGTGTTAATATTAATAATGTTATGTTGTGCGGGAATGACCCTTCTCGGGGTTAACGGTTTCACTCTCCCCAATTTCATCAGTCTTATTACTTCTGGATATTATATCTGGTGTTATAACAGAATAACAGAGTTGGAAGGGACCTTGGAGGTCTTCTAGTCCAACCCCCTGCTCAGGCATGAAACTCTACACCAGTGTTGCCGAACCTTTTCAGCACCAGGTGCCAAAACGGGAGCACACACATGTGCACAGGGGAGTGCTGGAAACCAGAAGAGTGCTTCAGGAAGCTGAGCTTCCTGTTTCTGGCGTGCGCATGTGCACCAGTCACCTGGTTTTCTGGTTTCTGGCACGCATGCACACACAAAGACCAGCTGGCTGGCATGCATGCGCACGCCAGAAACTATAAGCTCAGCTTCCCAGTGCGCGCATGTGCACCACAGAGCTCCTCTTCCGGTGCTTCTGTGTGCGCAAAGACCAGCTGGCCAGCATGTACCGGAATCCGTAAGAGTAACAGGTGACAGCTGGCGTGCCTGGAGAGATGGATCTGCGTGCCACTTCCAGCACACCTGCCATAGGTTCGCCTTCACGGCCCTACACCATTTCAAACAAAAGGGTGCCCAATCTCTTCTTAAAAACTTCAAGTGTTGAAGCATTTACAGCTTCTAGAGGCAAGTCGTTTCACTGATTAATTGTTCTAACTTTCAGGAAATTTCTCCTTAGTTCTAGGCTGCTTCTCTCCTTGATTATTAGTTCCATCCAGTTATGTGTTGATAAGGAAGGAGAATCACATTCCCTCAAAGTTATATTTAAGGGTTTGGGGTGTTTTACAACATACTTATAGAAATAAGACTTCAATGTACTAAAACAGAGTGATCATCTCTTTCCTGTAAAACTCCATATGACCAGTAGATGACAGCAAAGAGAGATTTCCCGTACCTCACTGCCACCATCTCATGCTTGCTTGAGTTTCTGCAGTCGAGATATGTCGGAGCCCTAATTAGATAAACTTCTCATTTAAAGCTTCAACATATTCTCTTGATTGTAGTCTGAAAAGAGTAATCCCTTCTAGAATTTAAATTATTCAGCCTACAATTTCTTATTTTAGAATTCCCATTCGGAGTGTCATCTCCAGCCTCCCACAGACATCATCATTCTGTGTTGCAGATTATAAGAATTAAAAACTATTCATTCCAGTCTCAAAAGGACTACAGGTAGTCCTCCGTTTACAACCATTTGTTTAGCGAATGTTCAAAGTTACGACGGCACTGGAAAAAGGGACTGGTGAGCAGTCCTCGCACTTATAACCGTCACAGCATCCCCACGGACACATGATCACGATTCGAGTCAGCATGTATTGACAATGATTGCCGCATCAGGTGATCATCATTCGTAACTTTCCCGGCTGACTTCTGACAAGCAAAATCAATGGAGAAAGCTGAATTAATTTAACAACTGTGTGATTCACTTAACAACCATGGCCAAAAATGTCAGAAAATCAGGCTCAATTCACCTGACAACAAGGTTGCTTAGCAATGGATATTCTATTCCCAATTGTAGGTTTAAGGCAAGGAATACCTGCACAGATTGCCAAATGTAAGATGGATTTCATGTTGATCTCAGTTTGAAGTTTTTAGTGGTTATGGCCTAATTATTGGAGGGACCAGCTAATTATTTACCTGGCTCATTCTTTAAGTCCTAAAGTATTTCACTTGCATTTTACTAATATGGTAAGAAAACCCAAAAGCTTTGTTATCATATTGGTTCCGTAGTTTGTTCAATACAATATGATTTTTTAAAAATCCTGATTTTGTGTGAGAAATGAACCCCGCTATGACGTAGCATAATGTCCGTCTTTACCTCAAAGGGAGATAACCCTGAATTTAATATTCTTTCGTTTTTTCCCTAAAGGGAAGATTAAACAAAAACAGTTCTGCAGCCTCCATTGTTGCATTCCAAAGAACTTATTGCGATTTTCATATTTTAAAAGTAAAGGATTTAGGAGGGGGAAAAAATTCCTTTTAGCTAAATAAAGTAAGATTCAGAAGCTTCACCAAAGGGCACCCATACGTTGTTTCCAAATTTGTGTACTTGCAATATTTCTTTAAAATGTAAATTTGTCCTGATTCTCACTTCATTTTTAGCTTTGAGGTATTATTTAATGTTCTAATTTATTTTATGCATTTAAAAAAAAATAACTTGTTGCATAAGATCTTATTCACACTTGTTGGGATCAGATATATAAATAGCACAAAGGAATTAATAGTCCCTTTTTATCCCCAAAAAAGGGGGTAAAATGTTCTATAAAATGTTGGGAAAATTCTAGGACTTATGGAAACACAAAGGAATCTTGCTTTGAATGAGCATTTTTTTATTCATTTCCAATGTTCTATATACTAAAAGTAAAGGTGAAGGTTCCCCTCGCACATACGTGCTAGTCGTTCCCGACTCTAGGGGGCGGTACTCATCTCCATTTCAAAGCCGAAGAGCCAGCGCTGTCCGAAGACGTCTCCGTGCTCATGTGGCCGGCATGACTCAACGCCAAAGGTGCACGGAACGCTGTTCCCTTCACACCAAAGGTGGTCCCTATTTTTCTATTTGCATTTTTTACGTGCTTTCGAACTGCTAGGTTGGCAGAAGCCGGGACAAGTAACGGGAGCTCACTCCATTACGCGGCACTAGGGATTCGAACCGCTGAACTGCCAACCTATCGATTGACAAGCTCAGAGTCTTAGCCACTGAGCCATCGCGTCCCTTGTTCTCTAGCATTAAATTAACCCTATTATTCCATTTATTAATATTAAAATATTACTTGGACTTTAGAGAATCAAGCAGGATTTGTCTGGTTCCAAACATTATGGACACACCTCTTGTTCTTTGAGCCATTTATTCGCTAAAAAGCAGTATAGGTTGAAAAATGGATGGAGGTCCACATTTTACTGGTAATTCTTAAGATCTTAAGATGCTTGAAGGAAAATGTCAAGGGGTCTGTGACATTTATTAGTAAATCTCAAAGGTAAAGAATGCATTTCCTCAGATGCTATCAGGAGTTTCACCACAGCTAGTAAAGAAGGTTGATCATGTTATAAAAATGTAAAAGGTTCTGGGGTCAACCATTGATCTCCCAGCCTTTCCAACCATTCATAGAGACCTAGACAAGGAAGTCTATTTAGGAAAAACAACAGAGTTCTGGGACTCTTGTTTTTCACATAAAACTCTGAAATAACCCAGGCCTAACAGGCCTAATGTGGGATGCGGTGGCTCAATGGCGCAGACGCTGAGCTTGTCGATCGAAAGGTCGGCAGTTCAGCGGTTCGAATCCCTAGTGCCGCGTAACGGAGTGACCTCCCGTTACTTGTCCCAGCTTCTGCCAACCTAGCAGTTCGAAAGCACATTAAAAAAATGCGAGTAGAAAAATAGGGACCACCTTTGATGGGAAGGTAACAGCGTTCCGTGCACCTTTGGCGTTTAGTCATGCCGGCCGCATGACCACGGAGACGTCTTCGGACAGCAATAGCTCTTCGGCTTTGAAACGGAGATGAGCACCGCCCCCTAGAGTCGGGAATGATTAGCACATATGTGCGAGGGAAACCTTTACCTTTACCTTTAAGAGGCCTAAAACATCCTTCATAGCATGCTAAATGTTTAATTTAAATGTTTAATTTAAACTTGGCGCTTTTTTTTGGGTATGTGTTTTAGCATGGTCTGCGAAGTCAACCCACTTAGTGGTTTACGGTTTAACATCATGGGTCAGTACAGGTAGTCCTCGACTTACAGCCATTCATTTAGTGACTATTTAGAGTTACGACATTACTGAAAACAGGGACTCATACAGTGGTGGGCTGCTGCTGGTTGTAACAACCGGTTCAGTCAGGACCGAAAATGTGAGCGCGAGCACAGCCTTCCATACGTGCGCACGGCTTCAAAAACACGGCGATACAGGACAGGATAGCCCACCCGCTGGTTGCAACTATCAATTCAACCGAACTGGTCCAAACCGGGAGCAGCCCACCTCTGGACTTATGACCGCTTTTCAGATTTAAACCATCCCCATGGTTACATGGTCCAAATTCAGACGCTTGGCAGATGACTTACATTTATGACTATTGCGGTGTCACCTTTTACGACCTTCTGAACCAGCAAAGTCAACGGGGAAACAAGATTCACTCGACCGCCGTGATACTAACTTAACAACTGCAGTGATTCGCTTAACAACTGTGGTAAGAAAGGTCGAGAAATGGGGCAAAACTCACTGAACAACCGTCTTGCTTAACAACAGAAAGGTTGGGCTCAATTGTGGTTGTAAGTCTTGAGTTTTGATCCCATGATTATGGGGATGCGGCAAAGGTCATACCTGTGAAAAACAGTCATAAGCCACTTTTTTCGGTGTCGTCATAACTGTGAACCAGTAGTGAAATCCAAATTGTTTTACTACCCGTTTTGTGGGCGTCGCTTGGTGGGTGTGGCAGGGGAAGAATACTGCAAAATCCCCATTCCCACCCAACTCCAGGGGAAGGATATTGCAAAATCCCTATTCCCACCCCACTCCAGGGGAAGGATACAGCAAAATCCCCATTCCCTCCCCACTCCTGGGGGAAGGATATTGCAAAATCTCCATTCCCACCCCATTCTGGGGCCAGCCAGAGGTGGTATTTGCCGGTTCTCCAAACTACTCAAAAGTTCCACTACCAGTTCTCCGAATTGCTCAAAAGTTCCGCTACCAGTTCTCCAGAACCTGTCAGAACCTATCAGAACTTGCTGGACTTCACCCCTGCTTTGAATTGTCACTAAATGAACTGTTACAAGTCGAGGACTACCTGTATAATGATATGAAATCGGAGGCAAGTATGTGAGTTAGGACATCTGCACATTGTCATCATCATTTCCCTTCCTGCCCAATGTCCTTACGTTGGGAGCGTCCTTGTTTCTTTCATATCTTCTACTGATTTTTTTATATCTTGCCCAATTAAGGGTTCTGCAGAGTTCAAAGTGTACACATTTGTGTAGGTCGGGCTGGTCTCGATCCATGAACTATCAATCTGATCAAATGCTTTTTTGATGCTTTTTCTTAAATGAATCATGCAGGTGGGATAGGTTTTAGAAGTATCTCTGCAGGTACGTTTGTAGGATGGGATTGTTAACAATGAGGTCAAAGGAAAGAAAAGTTGGCAAAGACAACAAATTGCCTTATTAAAAGTAACTATTTACAAACAGTTCTTGGCTGAGCATACAAATATCTTTGTGTCGTCCCCAAGCAAGAAAAGTATAGCTGATTACTGTCCATGGAGATTCTCAGTCATCCAGGTCACGATTGCCCCAAATATACTTTTTCAAGAAGCAACTAGATTTTCTGGTTTTTCTTAGAAGAGGTTTCGCTTCTCATCCGAGAAGCTTCTTCAGTTCTGATTGCATTGCTAAATGTCTATGGAGATTCTCAGTCATCCAGGTCATGGTTGTCCCAAAGGTGCTTTTTCAAGCGGCAACTCGACTTTCTAGTTTTTCTTTGAAGAGGTTTCGTTTCACATCCAAGAAGTGTTGTGGTCTGCCAGCAGCCTGCGAAGCTGGCAGCGGAGTCGGACAGCGATGAGGCTGAGGAAAAACATGAGCCAGTTCTGGAGGCTGGAGAAGGCCCGGATGAGGGCTTTGCGTCAGAGGCAGAGATGGGGCCAGGGACATCGGGAAGTGATGTGTGGACTTCAGAGCCTCCAGAGGCTGACAGTAGAGAGGCAGAGGAACAGGAGGAGCCTGTTCCTAGTGCACGTATGAGAAGAGCTGCCAGAAGGCAGGAGCAGCTAAAGCAGAGGACAACTCAGGAGTAAGGCCAAGAGATGATTGGCCCCTCCCATAAGGCTTAAAAGACCAGCAATGGCTCTTGGCCTCTTTGCCGGAAAACAACGTTGAGAGATTGGCTTTCTGTTTCTCTGTATTTCTTTCTTGTCAGCATCTGCTGCTTTTGAACTCTTGCCAAGAAAAGCCTTTGGCAGTTTGCCTAATTATCCCAAGGTCAGTGATAAGCTGAAGAATGGTGTTTTGAGGACTTTGCCTTAATTTAGTTTGAACTACACTGAGAATGAGTTAATTCTCAGCTGTTCTAATAAATCCTGTTTGTTTTGTCGAACTGTTTTGCGTTTAATACTAACTACTTGGGCCTAGATCACAACAAGAAGCTTCTCCAGCTCTAACTGGATGGTGAGGGATGGAAGGATTGCTCAACATGCTAAGCGTGGTTCAGCAGAAATCCTGGTTGCAAAGTTTACCCGTGGGTGCTTTGCCAGACAGTGGCGTCCCCAACAAACCACAATGACACCAAAAAGATCGTTTATGGGATGATGTCGTCATGTACTGTAATGCTGTGCTTATTTGCTTACGTTCCAAATCCGTCACTAATACGGAAATCCAGTCGTTTTCATGACTACCCCATGGGCATCTCTGATGCCAGGCCTAGCAACCCATGACCTGACATTGTTTGCCAGGGGCCACTCAGACATTACCCCCAACCACCTTATCTAGCTATTATTCTTGGCTTTTGACTTTACAGGTAGCATTCTGCAGGGCACGACTCCAATTTCTCCTTGGGCCTGGTAACATTTTAGGAATCAATAGTAAATGTCAACATTCACTGAAAAAGCAGTTATTCGGCTTTAGGCTATTCTGGCAGAAATTGATTTGACAAATGTACACCTGGTTGTAAAATGCCCACCTAATTAGATCTCCCTTCAGAAATACTGAGGGTTTGATCCTTCACACATACAGTGTGTTGTCTCTGTTGTTTATGCCTCCGTTTGAATCAATAAGGTATCTGCAAGGATACGAAAAGAGGAATGTCCATAATTTAGACTGCAGTTCAGGAAGAATTCAAAACATACCATAGAAAAATGAGAATGTAGATCTGAGTCCTAGAAACATTGCCTTTAGGGTAAGCACCACTTCTATTGAACAGAATGAAATTTATTTCTGAGTCACTATGAATTTGATTGCACTGCAACTCAGAAGCTCTACGTATGCTTGCCTGAAAGTAAAGCCTACTTAAGAGAGAAGAGTGCATAAATTGTGAGTTACAACAAAGAATTCTTGAAATGTTGGGTTGCAACTCATATTATCGCCAGGCATTTGAGGTAGATGCAATGAGAATTGCAATTTTACCTCCCTGGAGGGGTTGCTGCAAGATGCAATTGTGATCAACTTCTCTAGATGTCTACCAAGTAGCTGGATTAAGTACCGTATTTTTCGAAGTATAAGACGCTCCGGACTATAAGACGCACTTACCTTTTTTGGTAAGGAAAACAAGAAAAATAAATCTGCCTCTGCCTCGTTTTTGCCTCGTTGCAGCAAACAGCAAATAACCTGCTTTACTTTCATTTTCGTTTTCAGCATAGCTTGATTAGCACAAGAAAAAAAAAACCTGTTCCCAGCAATTTACCTCCTTGCAGCAAGCAGCAGAGGCCTGCGCAAAACAGCTGAGAGCAAAACAGCTGAGAGTCGGGAGGCCAATCCAATCACCTTGTGCTAATTAGGCTGTGCTGAAGCTGAAACGAGCTGTTTCTTCTTGCTGCTTGCTGCAAGGAGGTAACTGCTGGGAGGCAGAGGCCAAAGGGTGGGGGCCAGTGGGTGGGCGGGTTACATTCAGTGTATAAGACGCACCTAAATTTTCACCCCCTTTTAGGGGGGAAAAAGGTGCGTTTTATACTCTGAAAAATATGGTAATAGTTAGGAAAACAAATGGTGAGGTTTGGTTATTGTAAAGAATTTAAGGGTCATGAGCATCTGTGGAGGGCAGGAAGGGAGGGCAAGTGGTGTTTCCCCAAGAAAAAGAAATCTGCTATGAACTCCATGTAGGCGTCAGGAAAGACATCCAGCCAATAAATGCTCAGCTCCATTCAGTTGCCCCAACTCTACCCCGAATTAAGAGATTACAGGGCCATAAAAAGGGAGGGTTTTTTAATGAGGAAATATCACCTTGCAACTCCTTGAACAGAGCATTCCAGAACTTAGAGGGTAAAATAATGAATGTACAACTCCAATAATTTCCACTGAATATTCTTCATTATTCAACCGGAGAACACTTGGTTCAGGAAGATGGGAGATCATTTGATCTTCATGGTACTAACTAGTGATAGAGAATGACAACATGCAAATATCATGACTCATATATTTGTTTTCTGCCCCACCCATTTCATTCCTGCTTCTCATCCCACAAAATGTTATTTCTGCAACCAAATATGAGGCCTACAAGAAGAAACAACTCCCAGCTTCAAATAGTTAGTAGCCACAGACACAGTGAGCAAATGCCAACCGTAGAGAATCGTGTGAATCAAGACAAACATGTAGAGAGGAAATGATGCCATTTGTGCCCAAATCTGCAGAATTCCCTGGTCGGAAGATTTAAATATGGAGAAGGTCAACAAATGGAGATCAGGATAATGAACTCGGAAGCAGAAGTGGGATTCAGCCGGTTCGGACCGAATCAGGTGAACCAGTTGTTAAAATTCTGTTTAATTCGGCGAACCGGCTAATTCCACCACTGGCTGGCCCTGCCCATTTTGGGGGGCTGTTTTCGGCCTGTTTTTCGGGCCGTTTTAAGTCTGTTTTTTGGGCCGTTTTGGATGTTCAGTAGTAGTAAATAAATACCGAGGGAAATTGTACCTTGTTCAGGCCTTTGAGGCAAGTGGCCCGGAGACGGGGCTGGGTGTGATGAGTGACATCGAGTTGGCCATGCCCACCCAGTCACATACCCACCCGGCCACGCCTACCCAACCAATCATTAGGGCAGAGAACCGGTTGTTAAATTATTTGAATCCCACCACTGCTCGGGAGCAAAACAAATGTCGTATGAATCATCTGTTTTGGCTCAAATCTCAGCCTGCAAAACTCAAAGGAAAGTGCATCTCGATCTGGTTTCAATAAACCCTTTATAGTCTTCCTTTTTTTTAATTATTTTAGATTGCCCAGCTAGTCTATACCTGTGTAAATCCTGCCAGGTTAATTTGCTGCTTATTATATGATATGCTATCGCTATGATGTGTTTTGCGTTTAATAAAAAAGCCCAACGTTATTTAAATAAATAAATAAAAAAAGATAATGAGGAAGATGATAGCCCCTTTCAAAGCCTTCGAAAGGATGCTGCAGAGATGAAGGTCGGGACCGTTCCTTCCCATCCCACAATCCAGGATACGGAACAACGGGTATGGGTTCCGAAAAAGAGCGATTTCAACGGAATATGAGAAAAAAGCATTCTGATAGTCACAGCAGTGGAACTAATAACTGGCTTTTCCTTTCAAGCACAGGCTGGGTATCTATCTGTCAAAGAGGCCTTAATTTAGATCCCTGCACAGAGTTGGATTACTTCCCCTCAATTGCCGCATCCAACCCTATGATTTAATAAAGAAAGAAAACTTGATCAGGGCAGGGATGGCTAACATGCCTGAGTGTCAAGGCTTCTGGAAATTCTCTGGTTTCTGACTTGGCTTGGTCCTCTATAGGATGGTCACAGTTTTCCCAGCTGAAATGAGTTTCCCAGCTGGGTAATGAAACATCTATGAGGAAACAAGCAAGCCTAGAGGGTACCGTGGACTTCATAGTTGTCCTCTTCCTCCCCCTCCTCCCTCTCGCAAACCCCACTCTCTTCTATCACTGATGCTGTTAGCTAGTTGGGCAATGAAATGTCTGCAAGAAAACAACCAAGTTCAGAGAGCACCAAGGGCTCCATAGCTGTCCTCCTCCTCCTCCCCGTCCTCTTTCTTTCTTCCTCTTCCTCCTCCTCCTCCTCTTCTTCTCTTCTTCTTCTTCTTCTCCTTTTCCTCCTCCTCCTTCTTCCTCTTCTTCTTTGTCTTCTTCTTCTCCTCCTCCCCCTCCCCCCCTTCTTTCCCCTCCTCCTCCTCCTCCTTTTCCTCCTCCTCCTTCTCCTCCTTCTTTCCCCTCCTCCTCCTCCTCTTCCTCCTCCTCCTTCTCCTCCTTCTTTCCCCTCCTTCTCATCCTCCTCTTCCTCCTCCTCCTCTTCTCTTCTTCTTCTTCTCCTTCTTCCTCTTCTTCGTCTTCTTCTCCTCCTCCTCCCCTCCTTCTTTCCCCTCCTCCTCCTCCTCCTCCCCCCTCCTCTTTCTTCCTTCCTCTCCTCCTCCTCCTCTTCTTCTCTTCTTCTTCTTCTCCTTCTCCCTCCTTCCTCTTCTTCTTTGTCTTCTTCTTCTCCTCCTCCTCCTCCCCCTCCCCCTCCTCTTTCTTTCCTTCCTCTTCCTCTCCTCCTCCTCCTCTCTTCTCTTCTTCTCTTCTTCTTCTTCTCCTTCTCCCTCCTTCCTCTTCTTCTTTGTCTTCTTCTCCTCCTCCCTCCTCCCTCCCCCTCCTTCTTTTCCCCCCTCCCCCTCCTTCTTTCCCCTCCTCCTCCTCCTCCTAGCATTGATGATATTACCTAGTTGGGTAATGAAACATCTGCAAGAAAAGAAGCTTAAGGAGCACCACGGACCGGTTTAACCCCGAGTTACAAATATCCTCTTCTTTTGTTTTGTTTTTTTTAAAATTTGATTTATATGCCGCCTTTCTCCGGAGACTCAGGGCGGCTTACAATGCGTTAAGCAATAGCCTTCATACTTTTGTATATTTATACAAAGTCAGCTTATTGCCCCCACAAACTGGGTCCTCATTTAACCTACCTTAGAAAGGATGGAAGGCTGAGTCAACCTTGAGCCTGGTAAGATTCGAACCTGCAGTAATTGCAGGCAGCTGTGTTAATAACAGGGTGCTTTAAACCACTGTACTACCAATTCCAACCCCAAATCCAAGCTCCATTCCAAAGTCCTGGGGAAATAATTGAAAATCTGGAGGTCTGATGGGGCCCATCCAAGTTTTCTCGCTACCCCCACCCCCACATGAGCCCGATCTCCAGCCTCCAAAACTTTGCCCAGGATGGGTTTCAAAAGACAGACAGGAATCCTTTTCACCACCTCGAGTTTGAAAAGTTAAGGTGTTACGCGGATGGCAGAAAAGATAACCTAGATCGATTCCTTTCCTTGCTCTTGAATACAGATGGGTTTCCTTCCTTCTGTGCCTGAGTCCATGGGTTGCACCGCTCGACGATTCCTGCCAATACCCCTCCTTCCTCTTTTTTGAAGTTGCAAAAGCATCTGCAGAGAAAACACCCACCACCCACCCACCCGAATCGGAAAGGTATGGAGCCAAGAGAAAACAGGACATCAAGCATGTGTGTGAAACGAGAGATGAAGAAGGGAGATGGAAACAGGAGGGGAAATACCACAGGAAAAAGAACAAAGGGAGGGTGTTGGTAAGAGAAGGAGGGCAGGTTGAAGACGCATCCCCTCCAATTTAATTCATGGGGCTTTTACAGCAAAGCTGGGGCTCTTCCCTCATTAGCAGAGTCTGCTGCATGCCGTCCCTCCCGAGTCTTGCTGAGAGAGACTGTACTGGAATATTAAAAGCTGCCTCTCTCTCTCTCTCTCTCTCTTGCTATTTTCTTCATCCTCGGCACGGCTGAAATAGCAACCCATTGCATTTTCAGAAGCATCTAACAAAAAAGGGAGAAGCAGCTCTGGCAGCCTTCCCCTACTTGGAAGCCCTCCAGGGCTCTGAATTCTCAAGCCCAGCCAAGACAATTGAGAAATGTGAAGTGTTAATACCACTTTATAAGGCCTTGGTAAGGCCACACTTGGAATATTGCATCCAGTTTTGGTCACCACGATATAAAAAAGATGTGGAGGCTCTAGAAAGAGTGCAGAGAAGAGCAACAAAGATGATTAGGGGACTGGAGGCTAAAACATAGGAAGAACGGTTGCAGGAACTGGGTATGTCTAGTTTAATGAAAAGAAGGACTAGGGATGACATGATAGCAGTGTTCTAGTATCTCAGGGGCTGCCCCAAAGAAGAGGGAGTCAAGCTATTCTCCAAAGCATCTGAGGGCAGGACAAGAAGCAATGGGTGGAAACTAAACAAGGAGAGAAGCAACTTAGAATTAAGGAGAAATTTCCTGACAGAACAATTAATCAGTGGAACAACTTGCCTCCAGAAGTTGTGAATGCTCCAACACTAGAAGTTTTTAAGAAGAGGTTGGATAACCATTTGTCTGAAGTGGTGTAGGGTTTCCTGCCTAGGCAGGGGGTTGGACTAGAAGACCTCCAGGGTCCCTTCCAACTCTGTTATTCTATTCTATTCTAAACCCTGGGAGTTAGAATCCACATAGCTAGAAGACAACCACGTTGGAGAAGGCTCAGCCGTGTGAATGATTATGCCAGGTTGTGCGGGTAGTTCCTCAACGTACGACCACAACTGAGCCCAACATTTCCGTGGTTAGGCGAGGCATATCTTAAGCGAGTTTTGTCCCCATTTTACAACCTTTCTTACCTCGCTTGTTAAGTGAAACGCTGCCGCTGATAAGTTAGTAACGTGGTTACTTTCCCTACCAGTTCGCAAATGTGTGTGAGTACGCACGCTCCCTTAGCTCGCACACGCCCTGTCCATGCATGTACCCGGCCTTCCGTGCATGTGCTTTGCTGGCGCGTGAGCCTTCCGTGCATGCAACCAGCTTCAAAAATGTGCCTAAATAGGGTGGCATAGAGCCGGGGGGGGGGGCACAATTTCTGCTACCGGTTCGGGTGAACTGGTCCGAACCAGCTGAATACCACCTCTGATTAGAGTTGGTGCTGATTGCCACTGGTTCCCAAAAGGGGTAGCTACCAAGATTCATGGATTAGTAGAGGGACCTGTGGATGAAACCTTTTTCAGGACTTCATAAACTACCTTTGGCAAAGACCCTAGTGACAAAGTACAAGAGGTCAGCAATTTGACAAACTTAATCTCTCGCTGCCTTCAGTCTCAAAGCTATTGTGTCAGAATAGAGCTGGAAGGGACCTTGGAGATCTTCTAGTCCCGTGATGGCCAACCTATGGGACCGGAAGTGGCAAACGGGCCATTTTCAGCCTCCGAAGGGCCTCTGGGGGTGTGGGGAAGGCCGTTTTCGCCCTCCCCAGACTCCTAGAAAGGCTCTGGAGGCTGGGGACAGCAAAAAACGGGACTTCCGGTCCCACCGGAAGTTGGCAAATGGGCTGTTTTCGGCCTCCGGGGGGGATTGGGAAGGCCATTTTCGCTCTCCCCAGACTCCTAGAAAGGCTCTCGAGGCTGGGGAGAGCAAAAAACGGGCCTACCATGCCATCGCGTGCCAGGAGCAGGGGAAGTGGGGGGGGTCACGCACACATGCATGGGGGCAGGGCGCATAGAATTATGGGTGTGTCACACACACACGGCCGCGACCCCCACCCCCCTGCTCCTGACACGCAATGGCAAAAAGGTTAGCCATCACTGTTCTAGTCCAACCCCCTGCTTGAGCAGGAGACCAGACAAGTTGTCAGGCCTGGAAGCCATCTTTTGCATTAGGCCTTCAGACCTGCCACATTTACTACAGTGGGAAACTGGGAGGGGGGATGGTATGGAGTGTCAGGGTGGCAATTAATCCCATTCTGCTTTTGGGTAATTGCACCTTGATTAGAGAATGGATCGTGACCATTTCCTTGAAGTATACTTTAAAAAAATAAACCCGAAGATATATTTTCTAAGAAAAACTCATTTATTTGTTATAAAGAAAATAAAACATCTCACTAGCTAATTAATTACATCTTGGCAAAGCTTTCCCGGCCGCCTCTCCTGACCGGAGAACAAAGAAAGATAGAAGAAAGTGAAAGAATGTGGACATGCGCAGTTAGCTTACTGATAAGAACTTGGCAAGCTACGGTAAGTCTGAAAGTTCAAAAATAAGAGCTCATCTGGTAAATACAAAAACGCAGTGACATGGAGCATGGGTGATATATAGTCATAATAACATTCCTTTCTCAGAAAATCAAGGACAATCCTTAACTCAATCACTATCATCAACTGATAAATGTTGGAAGAAATGGCCATCTGGGCTCAATTCCAAGTGGGGGGAAAAAACCACTGGAAACATGGAGGCTGCTTGAAAAGATGGTTTTTAATGGTGGACAGGATCACATCCCTTGAAGATCTTGGGTGAAGAAAAAAAAAGGGCAGAGATGCTGAGAGTGCCTGAGTATTATACCCTCTCTGGGCTTTCGAATTTGAGCTTGTATTCTGATTGGTTGCCAGACTCTCATGGGGCCATGCAGGAGCAACTCTGTCCTGAGTCCTAGGCTTGGTTGAGCCTTGCTGGGTGATGTAATCTTCCCAGGTACCATGTGATGAGATGGGTAGAGGGCTAATCCTATCATGTCCTGAGGGCCATGTCTTAATCCCATCACCCTGGAGCTGAAGGAGTGGGGGGCAGGGAGCTGCTTTGTCTTTAAAACATGTTTCTCCCTTTCTCATCCAGGGAAACGTAATATTCTGCCTTTTTAATATTTCCTAAAACATTTCATTCTTCTAGGAGAGAGGGGTGGGTGCTAACCTCCTTCAATAGTTTAAAAATAAAAGAACAATGTCTTAAAAGTAATTAAACACCATTATGCAATGTCACTTCTAAAATCTGGATAATAATTCTTAACTTACACCTAACTCCTTCAATTGTCTCCATTTACACTAATAAAAGGTGGGAAAATAACTCTGGAGCTGTAAGCCTACCTACCCTCTAGCTGTTAACAGTGGGTGTCATTACACCTTTAATTTTGTATTTCTTGTAATTCACCTCGGTTGCCTTCAATGAAACAAAAGAGATCACACAGCCCCGCTTCCAGGAAACACTGACTATATTTCATTCATAAACTTTTAAAAAGATAATGCAGCAATAGGACAGAAAATTCAAATGCCAAGGTTAAGATTAATTATTGAATTTATTGGCGGTGTGATGGCTCAGTGGTTAAGATGCTAGACTTGTCAGCTGGAAAGCTGGCAGTCCAGGTTCGAGACCCGAGCATCACGTGATGGGGTGAGCTCCTTCCCCAGCTCCTTCCCATCTAGCAGTATGAAAGCATGCAAATGCACGTAGATAAATAGGTACCACTTCAGTTGGAAACTAACAGTTTTTCCTGACGCCATGCTAGCCACATGACTGCGAAAATGTCTTTGGACAGTGCTGGCTCAATGGCCTTGAAACGGAGATGAGTAGCAGTACTCCTAATAGTTGGCAATGACTAGTGGAATAAAATCCACAGGGACTCCTATTGAATTTATTACTGAAGTGCCTGCTATTAAGGGTAAATTAAGGGAGGGAAAGTTGAGAAGATGGGGCACAATTGTTCAGAGATGCCGTAAAAAATAATAACAATGATTTTAAGTGACAGGGAAACATATTTTGATTAGACAACGGGAAGAATTTCCTAAAGATTAAAATGGTTCATCAATAGAATAGATTTCAGACTCCAGATGAAAATAGATTACCCCTGTCGAAACAGTTCCATGCAAGCCTGGAAAAGATATGCAGCTGCTTTAAAGAGTAACATTAGCCTTAATAAGCTGACTCTTTAAAGCAGCTGCATCTCTCTTCCTCACCATGGCTTCTCCAGGACATCTGAAAAAAGTTGTGCTGCTTTAAAGAACAGCTGCAAGGTGCACAGTTTGAAGCCTGTTATCGATGTCATGTTCACAGCACAGAACAGGGAACACAATTTTTATACACAAATATCTGGAAACCCACAAGGCAAGTAAATTTCAACTTGGAATATGAAAAGAAAGTCACATCCCCTAATCTGAGCGGTCTCCTCTATGTTATGTGGGGATAGGAGCATAGTGGCTCGCAGAGTTAAGACGCTGGGTTGAAGGTTAGCAAGCCCGTGTTTGAGATCCGAGCGCTCCTGTGGGACGGGGTGAGCTCTTGTCCTTCGCTCCAGCTCCAGCTCCAGCTCCAGCTCCAGCTCCAGCTCCAGCTCCAGCTCCAGCTCCAGCTCCAGCTCCAGCTCCAGCTCCAGCTCGGGACATGAAACAGATCCCCAATTGGGCATCCCCCGGGCTCCTCTGTGTTATGTGGGAATAGGAGCATAGTGGCTCGCAGAGTTAAGACGCTGGGTTGAAGGTCAGCAAGCCCGTGTTTGAGATCCGAGTGCTCCTGTGGGACGGGGTGAGCTCTTGTCCTTCGCTCCAGCTCCAGCTCCAACTCCAGCTCCAGATCAGGACATGAAAGAGGTCCCCAATTGGGCATCCCGCAGGCTCCCCTGTGTTATGTGGGGATAGGAGCATAGTGGCTTGCAGAGTTAAGATGCTGGGTTGAAGGTTAGCAAGCCCATGTTTGAGACCCAAGTGCTCCTGTGGGACAGGGTGAGCTCTTGTCCTTTGCTCCAACTCCAGCTCCAGCTCCAGCTCCAGCTCGGGACATGAAAGAGGTCCCCAATTGGGCATCCCACAGGCTCCCCTGTGTTATGTGGGGATAGGAGCATAGCGGCTTGCAGAGTTAAGACGCTGGGTTGAAGGTTAGCAAGCCCGTGTTTGAGACCCGAGTGCTCCTGCGGGATGGGGTGAGCTCTTGTCCTTCGCTCCAGCTCCAGCTCGGGACATGAAAGAGGTCCCCAATTGGGTATCCCCCAGGCTATGGTGATTCAATGTGCTACTCCTTTCAACCTACAAGCACCCTGGTGCTTCTGACACGAGTGCGAAATGACGTAGGGATGACATCATCATCATCCTAAATTCTCAAAAATCCTGAATTGAGGGTGAAGGCCTCATGGCTACAATTAACAATCTGCCTTGATCTAAGAAGGACCTATAAGATACAACAATAAATTCTAACAAATGGAAAGCAAATTGGTTGAATGGCTCTGCTTCTCATGTCTCGGGGGAAGAATTTAGCAAAACTAACCAGATCCTGTTGTGCATGCAAATTCTGTATCCATCCATCCATCCACCCCCTTCTCTTTTTTTTCCTCCTCTCTTTCATTAGTGGCGTTAAATTTAGAATAAATGTGTCATTTTCACACCCCATCCTTCATTGCTGTAAACTGAACTACACAAAGATATAGGCAAGGATGTGCTGCTGGAGGTTTGAAGGGGTTCAGGAGAACCTCTAGCTAAGATTCTGTGCAGTTCGGAGAACCCCCGAATCCCATTCCTGGTTGGCCCCACCCAACCCTGCCCCACCTCTTCTACGACTCCCCACACGGCCCGTCTTGGATTCAGGTAAGTGTAGGGCACATGCAGAGGCTCGGGGAGGGCAAAGGAAGTTCAGGAAGGCCGGAAATGGGCCTGTTTCTTGCCTCCAGAGGGCCTCTGGAGCCTGGGGAGGCCGTTTTCGCCCTTCCAGAGGCTCAAGAAAAGCCTCCGGAGCCCGAGGAGGGCAAAAACGGCCCCTCCCTGCCATGTTGCAGGAGGCCGACTAGGCCACGCCCACCATGGCCACGCCCACCCAGCACCTTGCTAAAATTTTTGAAGCCCACCCCTGGATATAGGGGCCCGAATCTTTAACAGCCTTGTTCTTTTCTTCTTCTTTTTTTCATTACGCTGCAGATGAAAAGTCAGTCTTAATAGCATTTCTTGATTCGTCATTACTGGCTCACAGCTAATGCATTCTCTGGCTTCCTGCCAGCCATTTTGGCTTGAGGTTGATAATGGTTAACCAAAAAATTGGCACCACAGAATTTCAAGCGATATGGATTAACTATTGCTTAAAAAAAAAGAAGTCCTCTGCTAATGGAATTTCACTCCTGTTTAGGGTTCATCTGCCACCCCGATCTGCTGCCAAAGAATAAACCAATTTATTCTGAATCCGCAATGTTAGTTTCCACCAAAATCCGATTCCCTACCAATCTGTACTGATTATTAACCCACAGTCACGGAGCTGTCGATCAAGCTAGCCATGGTATACAGATGCCTGGGAAAGCAAACGACTGACTCCATTTCATTAGGTGGAAACAGGGAAAAATGGCCTTGTTTGTTTTAAGCATAACCTCCTGCCGAGCACCGAGGAAATCAGGAGATTCAGGCCGTTCAAATGAGCGTAAAGATTTATTGCGAGTTTAAGCTCTCTACAAAAATCTGACCTACTAACGGTCAAGGGAAATGAGTGGGAATTAAGAAGGCATCCAAGGTGGGCTGGACTTAGCTCTCTTGCAGGGGCGCAGGGACTCGTGACTTATGACACATTTGACCCCTCCATCGGGCTCAGCCTACACCTCAGCTTCAACAGATACCGCAAAACACAACTAAAACTTCACCAACGGAAATAGGATCACAGATTTGGATTCACAGCTGGTTTAGGTACTCAAGAGTACAGGTAATCCTCGATTTATGACCACAATTGAGCCCCAAATTTCTGTTGCTAAGCGAGACGGTTGTTACAGTGAATTTTGCCTCATTCTATGACCTTTCTTGCCACAGTTGTTGAGGGAGTCACTGCAGTTGCTTGTAACACAGTCAAACACCCACTAACTTCGCTTGTCACATGCAACCGTCATAAATATTTGAGTCAGTTTCCAAGCGTCTGAATTTTGATCACTTGACCATGGGGATACCCCATCAGTCGTAAATGTGAAAAACAGTCATGAGTCACTTTTTCCGAACGGTCACCAAATGAACTATTTTCAGTCAAGAACTATCGACTGTATATCAAAAAAAGCAAGATGTATAAAGAACTTTACAAGAGTGACACAGCGTCCTGCAAATAAGACACGATACGCAGCAGAATGTTAGTACTATCGTGGGTAATATTTGAGAATCCTCGTACCTTTTTTCATCCTTCCTGTGAGATAGGAACGGGTCAAAAGGACAGCGGTTTAATTTTTTAAAAAAACTACAGCAGCATCACACAAGATAATACTTTCTCAAAGGGTTCTGCTCAAAACTGCCCCCCCGGGGCAAAAAAATGAAATAAAATTTAAACAAGAGTTTGGTGCATGGAAGTAAATGGACTAGAATCTTGATACGAGATACTGTTTGTACTTTAAAAAATCGGAGAATAGCGGTAACCGCTTGGAGGATTTTCTGTAAAATGGAATTTGGAGATGTGAGCATTTCTGTTCTTCCATCTGACCCCAACATCCAAGATCGAGATCTCTAATATTTTTATACCCTGGATATTTATGGCAGTATTTTAAAAAAATTCTCTTAGAACTAAATTGTGAAATAATGGAATGGAGGTAGTGTTGGGCTGCTGCCGGTTCAGACCGGTTCGGGCGAATCAATAATTGTGACACGGCGCTATATCGTCCTATTTAGCTGGATTTTGTAAGCCACGCGCATGCATGCAGGCACCCACGTGAGCAAAGTGCATGCGCAGAAGGTCACCCGCATGCACGCTCACATTTTCGGTGCTGGGGCGAACCGGTTGTTAATTCATGTGCCGCCCACCTCTGAGTGGAGGTTTGGCTAATGGCAAAATATGGAGTGAGATCCTCTTCCCACACTTAGTATTTATTTATTTGATTTTTATCCACCTCTATTACTTTAGGTAGTAAAGGTAGTCCTTGACTTACAACATTTCCTTTAGTGACTGTTCGAAGTTACAGCATCACTGAAAAAAGTGACGTAGGACCATTTTTCACACTTAAAACCATTGCAGCATCCCCAGGGTCACGTGATCAAAATTCAGAAGCTTTGGGAACTGACTCATATTTATGACGGTTGCAGTGTCCCCGGGTTCATATGGTCGCTTTTGCAACCTTCTGACAAAAGAAAAGTTAATGGGGAAGTCCAACTCAGCTAAAAACCATTTTATTATCAACCGCAATGATTTACTTAACAACTCTGACAAACAAAGAGCAGCCAGATTCACTTAACAGCTTGTTACTAATTTAAGAACTGAACTGATTCATTTAACAACCAAGGCAAGAATGGTCGTAAACTGGGGCAAAACTCACTTGACAACTGTCTTACTTAGCACCAGAAATTCCGGGCTCAATGTGGTTGTAAGTCAAGGATTACCTGTATTAGATTATAAGATCCAATATGAATGTCAGGGATTTTTCCGAATTTGTGTTGAGTGCTTTCCTATATATAAGTGGGATTATAAATGATAATATTTCCTTCTCTGACACCTAACACACTGGCGGAGTGCTCTAAAAATATGCTCCAGAATAACAGAATTCTGCTCCTGGAATAGTTTGCCTTATGTAAATTTAACAAACTTGCCTACATTTTTTTGTATTTCATGATATACCATCCTCCAGCTAATTATTCTTTCTTGCATATGGCTTAAAACTTGCATTTTTCAAGAAACAGTGATCTTCAAAGGGTATGAATTGTAGAGTCCATAGTACATATCAAGATTAGGAAAAGGTAACATTTTGAAAAGGTAAATAGGAAGGCAGAGAGGAAAGAAAAGAGAAGAGTTGAGTTGAGACTTTTTTAAAAAAAAAAAAATCTCCTGTATAGCATGGAATCAGGGACGCGGTGGCTCAGTGGCTGAGATGTTGAGCTTGTCGATCAAAAGGTCAGCAGTTCAGTGGTTCAAATCCCTATTGCTGCGTAATGGGGTGAGCTCCCGTTACTTGTCCCAGCTTCTGCCAACCTAGCAGTTTGAAAGCATGTAAAAAAATGCAAGTAGAAAAATAAGGACCACCTTTGGTGGGAAGGTAACAGCGTTCCGTGCGCCTTTGGCGTTTTAGTCATGACGGCCACATGACCATGGAGACGTCTTCGGAGAGCGCTGGCTCTTCGGCTTTAAAACGGAGATGAGCACCGCCCCTTAGAGTTGGGAACGACTAGCACATATGTGCGAGGGGAACCTTTACCTTTAACTATAGCATGTAATTCAGTGCTGGTATTCAGCGGGTTCAGACTGGTTCGGACAAATCGGTAGTGGCGACCGCGGGTGGGGGTGGGCCCACCCCACCCGCCTGTCCGCCCGCCCCGGCACTATGCCATCCTATAGAACCAGCTATGACCCCTACATAACCCCTACAACAGCCAATAGAATACATGTTCTTGCACAGGAACAGGAAGCTCAAACACAGAGCCCAGAGAGGGTATAAAAGCCACCCACTCTCAACTCCATGCAGCTGCCTAGAACCCATGTGCTTCCGCTTCATCATTAAGCCATCTTTCCAATCAGCCTCCATCTTTCCAGCGTCTTTCTCCCGGCTTGGAACTGAACCAGATGGACACTTCTTCAACAGAATTTTTTTTCGTTGAGGAAGAAGAACAAAACGTTTTGTTTCTCAACCAAGAATCTTTGAGACAACTAGGAAATGGATAATTGACAGCTTGCATTCCTATTTTGTCAAATTTTAGAACAGCACGTAGTCCCTTCCCCTCCCCTCCCCCAAATTTTTGATCCCTTAATTGCCGCCTACCAGTGAAAATAAGTGGGAAATTACTTGTGTGTTTAGAAATGTTTAAAGTTCATTTGCTTAGATATTCAATTGACCTCAAAGTAAGGAGAGAAAGAAAGGCAGAAAATGATGTTCTAAGCTAATTAACATTCTGCTAGGTGTTAGGAAAAATATTGGATTTGGACTGATGCAAGTGCCTGGATTTAGCATATGAAGTTCTTACACTTCTCCGGGAATTTAAAAATACCACAAAAGTGAGGAGAAAGTGGCTAAGAGTCCTCAACGTATGACTGATTAATGATGACTTGGAATTACGACCGCACGAGAAAAGTGACTTATGACCAGTGGTGGGATTCAACTGATTCGGGCCTGTTCAGGCGAAACAGTAGTTAAATTGCTGGCTGGCCCCGCCCCTCCTAGGAGTCCTGACGCGCCCTATTTTGGCTCCCAGATAAGTGCAGGGAAGCCTACTAGGCCCAAAACGGTGCACGGGGGATGCAGTGCGCCTCCTCCCCCATGGCCCATTTTCGCTCTCATGAGGCTTCAGGGAGGCCTCCTAGGCCCAAAACAGGGTGCAGGAAGGCCACGCGTTTTCGCTGACAGAGGGCTGCAGGAGGATGTTGCAGCCGAAAACGGAGTCTGTGAGGGCTTCATGCAGCCTCACTGAGCCCCATTTTCATTGGTAGAGAGGGCTGCAGGAGGCCATCGCAGCCGAAAACAGAGCCTGGGAGGGCTTCACGCAGCCTCACCGAGCTCCATTTTCACTGGTAGAGAGGGCTGCAAGAGGCCATCACGGCCAAAAACGAAGCCTCGATGAGTGACGTGGAGTTGGCCATGCCCACCAGGCCCCCCGAGGTCAAACACAACCCTGATGGAGCCCTCAATGAAATCGAATTTGACTGCTCAAAAGCCTTCTGCCAACACCACAATTTGAGAGCGCTCAATTCTTCGGCGCTCAGCCTTCCTTATGGTCCAATTCTCACAGCCACGCATTACTAGAGGGAAATAATAGCTTTGACTATGAAGACTTTTGTCGGCAAGGTGATATCTCTGTTTTTTAGTACGCTGTCTGTGTCAACATTGCTAATCATACTGAAACATAATCTTGTCCCCAAACAGTTTAATCATATTAAAACATAACCATGTCCCCGGTTAGGGAGCAGAAAGCAGTAGTTGGCACAGAATTTACTACACATTTACTAGGGTTTACTACATTTTCAAGTTTCCAAAGAACTTGAAGCAGGGGTGAAATGCTCCCGGTTCGGACCAGATCGCCTGATCCAGCAGCGATGGCGGCGGGTGGTTCGGAGAACTGGTAGGAAAATTCCTTGCCCCCCCCCCATGCCCAGCTGAGCCACGCAATCATCAGAGGCTGTTTTTTTACTTTTAAAAGCATTTTTTCCTGCACCCTCTTCGGCCGAATGATTATGTTCTGGACTGCATCCCTGATATGTGATACGTATCAATACATCAAGAATTACAGATTTGTCAGGGTTCCAAAGAACGAATGAAATAAAGCTCTGAGGGCTGAGGTTCCTCAAAGTTCCAATTTATTAGAGATGTCATGTTGGCACATCTGGGAAAAACCGAATCTGAAAGCTTCCAGGTTTTCTCCACCCAGCTAAAAGTTCACAGCCCTGCCCCACACCCACAAGTTCATCACATTGTCCAATCAACTCTTCACACTCCACCCGATACAATCTTCAGGCAGTCTTCATCAGACGCAGGCAAAAGTCCTTGAATACGGAATGTTGTTGTGACTAACTTTCTACCGCTCCAACAACAACCCACTCCCATATTCCCCAGCTAAAATATGTGGCAGTTAAGAAGCAAAAATGAAAATTGTCTTCCAAAACTGACAAGACTTTTGTTGTGCGCCAGCCCCTCCAGCTGCTGAATCAGAGGAGGAGGAGGAAGTGTGGGACTCAGGGTCAGCATCAAGGCAACCTGAGAGCTCTGAGGGGGAAGAGGGAATGGAGCTGGCAGAGAGAGAAACAAAGGTGGAGCCTGGGCCATCCGTAGCCCTCAGATGGAGAGTCAACAGCCCCCAGGTCTGGAGGTGGCTGATGAGGAACAGGAGGAACAGCTGGGTCCAGTGCCTGATGCACAGATGGGCAGAAAGCAGAGGAGAGGAGAGCAGTGGAAATCTATGGGCTGATCCTTGGGACAGAAGAGCCACTGCTGCTAGTGAAGCCCCACCCTAGCTCTGGGGATAAAAGGCAGGAGGCAGAGATGAATAGATGTGGCAGACAACTATTCATCTTCCGTCCGGACTTGTTAACCTGCGTTGAGAAAGAAATTTTTTGCTGGGGCTGCCGGAGCTCCTAATTAAAGGAATCTTTGAGTTCACTTCAGAAGGTTTGTTGTGTTTGGAGATCTGGGTCAGAACAACTTTTCAGGGATGAGAGCTGGTTAAAAGAATTATTATGTGACAGTAGAAGGAGAACATTTCTACTTGGTCGTCAGCCATGAAACTTCAGGATGTGTGTTTTTGCTTCCCCGCAACAAAGGGATATGGAAGAAGAATTTCGAAGATACGGTGAAATTATTTGGAGTTGCTTTGTTTACAATTTTTTCCAGACTTTTCATCCGATGGCTTTTAACGGTTGAGGTTGCATTAGAATGTCTCTTCCACAAACTTTATTCCACAAACTTTTTATCCTGTTTGAATCTTTGTCCTGTGGTTGACCTTAATTTAACACCCGGAAGACAAGTTGCTTAGCTCAGCTGGCTCTCCCTCTTTCCTCTTACAAGTTGTAAGATAACAAACTTCCAGCCCTAAACCTGATCGGTTAATTATTTCCCTCTTGGTTGCAGCAGGTGCCCAGGGCATGTTAGACACTTAATCGCCACTAATATCTAACCTTACTTTGATGGTGCCTGATCTAAGCAATTCCGGGGATTGAGGAGGAATGAAAGGGATTCTACCATCGTTCCAGCTTTGAACTGCTCTTAACCAGAAGGAACTGTGGGGTCCTTGGTGGTCTCTGCGTTTGGTTGTTTTCAGAGGTGGGTCACAACCGGTTCACTCAGCACCAGAAATGTATGCGTGCGGCATCACAAACCACGGCAATTCGCTCAAGCGCCGTCCACGCATGCATGCGATGTCCAACAACACAGCAATTGGCTTACACGCACCGCCCGCACATGCATGCGGCATCAAAAACACAGTGATATAGGACGGGATAGTGCCCGGGCGGGTGGGCGGGGTCAGCCCACCTGCAGGTCGCTACTACTGGTTCACCCGAATTGGTCCAAACCGGCTGAATCCCACCTCTGGTTGTTTTCTTGCAGATGTTTCATTACAAGTGTTCCTTGACAGCATGAATTCGAAAGCTAGGAAAATTAAACCTCTGGTCCCGGTGACTGACCCAGATTCGATCCATAAACAAATCTTTGTGAATGGTGTATCAATGCAAACATATAAGGGAGGAGATCAGTGGTGAAATTCAGCCGGATTTATCTGAATCGCACAATCCGGCAGCAGCGGGAGGCTTCGCCCACCTGCCTGGATGTCATCACGTCCCATTTTTGACCCTCTGTGCATGTGCAAAAGGCTGTGCATGTGTGCAGAGGTGCCTGCAAGCTATGCTTGTGTGTGCACACACTCATATTTGCAAACCGGTGGTGAAGGTAAGTAAATTTCACCCCTGGAGGAGATGGTTCAACCCACATGTTGATGGCATTTCTCAAGATAGCCCATGAGGAATGCTGCAATCCAGAAGTTGGGAAAGAGATGCCACATTCTTGAGAGATAAGATAGAATAAATATGAGTTCTCCTCTATTTTTTTTTTTTAATTTGATTTATATGCCGCTCTTCTCCGAAGACTCAGGGCGGCTTACAATGCGCTAAGCAATAGCCTTCATACTTTTGTATATTTATACAAAGTCAGCTTATTGCCCCCACAACTGGGTCCTCAATTTACCTACCTTAGAAAGGATGGAAGGCTGAGTCAACCTTGAGCCTTGGCGAGATTCGAACCCTGCAGTAATTGCAGGCAGCTGGTCTTAATAACCAGCTTAATAACAGGGTGCCTTAAACCCATGTACTACCAAGGCTCTATTGGTTCACTGTGACTTATTTTCATCTTTAAAGTCAGGGCATGTTCTAAATGCTATATCACTATGACAAAATCATAGGTATCGGAAAGAAACTTGGAAGGACAAACAAAAGAAAATCAGGATTTAGTAACTTTTAGGACATCATGAGGTCTTCAGAATTTCAGTTGTCTAAAACTGTTTGAAACAACCCTACCAGTCCCAAAATTTAGTTGTTGCTGAGCATTTTTTTTTTTAAAAAGGGCACTACTTGTTATCTTTTCCAGTCTTCCTTTAAAAGGATGACACATTGATTTTTTTTCATTGAGTGTTACTATCTTGTCAAATAAAATGGAACTATTACAAGACATTCAAATTTTTGTGCCTTAATCCAGAAACCAATTCTCTTCTGATTAAAAGCCAAGATGGCTCTGAAATTACTGGAAAATCTCATTTTCCATCTCTCTCCTTCATGCCCTCAAAAGAGAAATGTTCTTGTCAGTTCTGGCAACTTTAAATTATTCTTAGCGTGATTTCCTTTGCATTGTTTGAAACATATTTTCTTCCCAAGTTCTTTCTCTTCTGAAGATCTTAACACAATATATTACAGAGTACACAGATACTCAATCCCTCCTGAAATGAAAAACATTTGCCAAAAGAAGATACCGCATTTGCATTCTTCACTGCAAAAAAAAAAAACAAGGGGAGCTTTACAAATATGAGTTCTGCCTGTATTAGTTCACCGTGACTTATTTTCATCTTTAAAGTCAGGGCATGTTCTAAATGAAATTAAGTCATCTAAAAGTATTCCTCAAGTTACAATCACAATTGAGCCCAAAATTTCCCATGTTTCTTTCGTGAGTTTCTGTTTCCCTGCAAACGACGAAACAGAAATTCGTAAAAGAAAAAGATCTCGCCTCTTGCAGCGCTGCCGGTATTGAGATGCCTGGCCTCCCGCCGGCCAGCTGGTCTTCAGGTCTCTGCTGCGCATGCGCTCTTGTCCGCGTATGTGTGTGTCGTGTCGGTGCATGCACGCATTCACGCGACCACACAACTTTCAGTTCAGACATGCGCGGGCGCGCAATTTGGGGACTCGGTGTCTAAGGGGTTCACCATCACTGGTGTTGTGGCTCCGTTACCTGAGCCTGTGTCATCGGCAGGAGAGGACTCCGAGAGTGAAGGAGAGGAGTTGGCAAGGCCTCCCTCTCTAGGACCCTCCTCTCTGGCAATGCCTTCGGTGTCCGCCGAAGGGCAAGAGATAGGGCCGGGGCCAAGCATGTCCACGCAGCCACAGGTGGACAGTGATGCCTAAAGTGGGACTAGAATTCACCAGCACCCAGTGGTTGGCCCAAAGTCACTCAGCTGGCTTTCATGACTAACTGTCACCAGGTGGTTGGTGTTGTGGCTCTGTTACCTGAGCCTGTGTCATCGGCAGGAGAGGACTCCGAGAGTGAAGGAGAGGAGTTGGCAAGGCCTCCCTCTCCAGGACCCTCCTCTCTGGCAATGCCTTCGGTGTCTGCCGAAGGGCAAGAGATAGGGCCAGGGCCAAGCACGTCCACGCAGCCACAGGTGGACAGTGGTGAGGGTAATGAGTCTTGGCTGGATCCTCGGCAGCGTCGCAGAGATAAGCGTGTGCAACAGAAGAAAAGGCGTGCCAGAGATTAGGCTGAGTCACTGGACCACACCCCACAGGGTATAAAAGGGGGTTCGGTGGCCATTCAGACTCTGTGACGGACAAAACTACTATCGAGTCACATTGCATCTTTGGAAACAACATTATCGGCCTTGGATTTCTTTTACGAACTGGACAATTCTTGACTGTGGGTATTTTGTTTATTGAGTAAAAGTTCTTGGCAAGCAGCTACTGGGTTGCTGCCAAGCGTCTTATCGGAAGAATTGGTTGTCTGCCAGTTTATTTAACCCCCGGCTGTCTGTTTGTGTGCGTGTGTGAGATGGGGACAGAACAACTGGGTTATTGTTTGCTACTCTTCTCTACTGGGGACACTAAGCTATTTCTTCTCAACGGAAAAAGATGGACTTATTTTTATGAAAGGCTAACAAAGTCAGTTGAAACTTGAAGTGTGTTTAACCCAGTGGTGAAATCCCAATTTTTTTACTACTGGTTCTGTGGGCGTGGCTTGGTAGGTGTGGTTTGGCTTGGCTTGGCAGGCATGGCAAGGGAAGGATACTGCAAAATCTCCATTCCCACCCCACTCCAGGGGAAGCATACTGCAAAATCTCCATTCCCACCCTACTCCAGGGGAAGGATACTGCAAAATCTCCATTCCCTCCCCACTCCTGGGGGAAGGATATTGCAAAATCTCCATCCCCACCCTACTCTGGGGCTAGCCAGAGGTGGTATTTGCCGGTTCTCTGAACTACTCAAAATTTCTGCAGCCGGTTCTCCAGAACCTGTCAGAACCTGCTGGATTTCACCCCTGGTTTAAGCATGAAGTTCTCTTCTTGGCTGCCATTCTTACATTTAGTTACAGATTCACAGGCTAAAGAGAGAGGAAGGGGGGAAGCCTTCATAAACCTAAGTGTCTTTGTTCCAAAGCCCAGCATCGCTTCAACGGGCAGACAAAACAGGGACCAGCCATTAGACTGACCTACAAGGACCTCCACCCAGCCACAAAGAACCTGCAATAACATGCTCAACCATGCAGTCAGAATTTTCTAAAAAGAGAACGAGGCACGATTAACAGCCAAAGAGTTCAGAAGAGCAGAATGCTGCAGTTTGAATAAACAGAAAAACAGACCTGGAAGGGTACCTTGGAGGTCTTCTAGTCCAACCCCCACTGCTCGAGCAGGAAAGCCAGTCCTATTGCAGACAAATGGTTGCCCAATCTCTTCTTTAAAACTCCCAATATCGGAGCACAAACAACTTCTGGAGGCAAGTTGTTCCACTGATTAATCGTTTTAACTGTCAGGAAAAATCTCCTTAGTTCTAAGTTGCTTCTCTCCTTGATTAGTTTCCATCCATTGCTTCTTGTCCTGCCCTCAGGGGCTTTGGAGAATAGGTTGACCTATTTCTCCTTTGTGGCAGCCCCTCAAATATTGGAACGCTGCTATGATGTCATCCCCTAGTCCTTCTTTTCATTAGATCAGATATTCCTGCAACCGTTCTTCATACGTTTTCACCTCCAGTCCACCTAATTATCTTTGATGCTCTTCTCTGAACTGAGTTTCAACGTCTTTATTTTTTTTTAAACATCTATAGCGATTTTTTACGTTTGCAAAAATTTGCTGTTCTTGCTCCTTCTAGTAAGTGCTCCTAGAAACCGAACACTGGTGCCCGTCAGCTATTTAGGTTTTAGTAAGATGGTTGGCTGTGTGGCTACAACAGGAAGTAGGAATAACCTAGATTATAATATAATATATAATATAATATACATAACATAACATAACATAACATAACATAACATAACATAACATAACATAACATAACATAACATAACATAACATAACATAACAATACAATACAATACAATACAATACAATACAATACAATACAATACAATACAATACAATATAATAATATATAATATAATAATATATATTATATTATATTATATATAATATAATAACCTGTCAAACTCGGATTTCATTGTGGGACGCTTCAGGGTTGTGTTTGGCCTCGAGGGGCCAGAGTGGACGTGGCCAAGGTGGGTGTGGCCAGCTTGACATCACTCATGTTGGAGGGCATCTGTGGTGAAGTACTAAGGTAGGACTTCCCTCAGACCAGCCCTCACATTATAATCTCCCTCCCTCCCTCCCTTTTTTCCTTCCCTCTTCATTCTTCATACTTACGAGACCGCCTTCTGCTACCAATAGCCTCCCACTGGCCAATACGTTCCCACAGGGAGGGACTCCTCAGGGTGCCTTCGGTCAAACAATGTCGACTGGCGACTCCCAGGGGGAGAGCCTTCTCTGTGGGGGCACCTGCCCTCTGGAATGAATTGCCCCCGGAGATACGGATGACCCCTGACCTACGTGCCTTTCGCCATGCCCTCAAGACCTTATTGTTTCAACAAGCTGGGCTGGACTAAACATGAATTTTAAATGGTTGTTTTAGTTTTTTAATAAGACTGGGGCCAAATTGTTTAATATATTTTTAAATTGCTTTTAAATTTTTTGTATATATGTGTTTTAATGTTGGCTGTGCACCGCCCTGAGTCTCTTGGGAGAAGCGAAAATGGAGTTGGGGTGGGGGGGCATGAGGGCCCCTTGCAGCCATCCACCAGTGAAAACTGAACCCAGAGGGACCGCATGCTGCCTAAGATCTAAGCATCTCACAAGCCAGATTCGGCCCGCGGGCCTCGGGTTTGACAGCCTTAACCTATAGGAACAGGAAGAAGGTGATACCATAGTTAGATAAAAGAAACTTGAGTCCTACACAGAACTGTAACCAGAGAAAGTGCCTCAGGCAACACCCTCCCTAGTTCTCATGAGGATAAAGGGGAGGGGGGAAGCGCATTCAGACTTACAAGATTCTGTTACTAAACTTTGTAATAAAAGTGGTACATTAAAAGTCCTCGACTTACAACAGTTCATTTAGTGATCGTTCAAAGTTACAACAGCACTGGAAAAAAGTGACTTACGACCGTTTTTCACACTTATGTCTGCTGCAGCATCCCCATAGTCACATGATCAAAATTCAACTGAATGTTTGGCTACATATGAATAAATATTTTCATATTTATGACGGTCGTAGTGTCCCAGGATGGTGTGATCAATTTTTGCGACCTTCTGACAAGCCAAGTCAATGGGAAAGCCAGATTCACTGAACAACTGGGTTACTAACTTAACGACTGCAGTGGTTCACTTAACGACTGCAGTAAGAAAGGTCGTAAAATGGGACCAAATTACTTCACCGCCTTGCTTAGCGACAGAAATTTGGGGCTCAATTTTGCTCGTTAAGTCGAGGGTGACCTGTATTAGCATGCATGAGGGGGTTCTAGGAGGGTTTAATTTAAAGGGTTGATAGCATGTCAATGCTCTTTGTTTTCATTTCTGTTTTTCTCCTATTTTCCCGTTCTGTTCTTCTTTTTTATTTTATTTTAAATTTTTGTGTAAGCCGGCAGGAGTCGTGACTCACCTGGACAGTATGAAACTATAGTAAATCAATCAATAATTGATTAAAAAAAGGGAACAATTACATCAATCAACCAATTAACCCTCCTTGCTCATCAGGATTCTGCAGGAATTTCTCAAGAACTGTTTCAAACTTGAAAGCAATTTCTCTTTTCACAGACACCGATTATTCTGTGTCACAACAAATTCCAGCTCTTGAATCATCCTATTTGGATACTACATCCCTGATAATTAAGGTCATCTCCCTCCCTGAAACTCATCAGTGAGATCTGCAGGGAGGAATTATTATCTGTCTGGTCTTGTTTTCTTTTTAGCCATTTCAAGCTTCACCAGTTTTTTCCCAGCCTGAATAGGTCGTTGGGGAGAACTGGGAAAGTAAAAGAAAACAAGGAAAACCGACAACATGTGCACGCATCATCGCTGTGTTCAAAATCAGCAGGGCTTTCTTCAACAGAACAGAACAGAACAGAACAGAACGGGACGCTGAAAGTCTTCTAGACCAACCTTCTGCTCTAACAGGAGAATATACCAGGGGTATCAAATTCAATTTCATTGAGGGCCGCATCAGAGTTGTGTTTGACCTCGAGAGGGCAGGGGCAGTGGTGAAATCCAGCCGGATCTATCCAGCTCGCGCAATTCAGTAGGGCCGGCACCAGGAGGCTCCGCCCACCTGCCCGGATGTCATCACGTCCTGTTTTTGACCCTCTGTGCATGCTCACATTTGTGATATGGTGATATGGTAAATGCATTTCACCCCTGGCCGGGGGGCATGGCCAGAAGACATGGCCAGCTCAAGGTCACTTGTTGAGGCTCTGTTTTCAGCCACGATAGGCTCCTGCAGCCCTCTGCCAGCGAAAATGGAGCTCGGGGAGGCCACGTGGGGCTCGCTCAGGTTTCGCTTTCTGCCGTGACGGCCTCTTGCAGCCTTCGGCCAGCGAAAATGGAGCTCCGGGAGCTCCGTTTTTACTGGCAGAGGGCTGCAGGAGTCCGTCGTGGCCTTAAACGGAGCCCTGGAGCGCCATACATGGCCCTCCCGAGCTCCGTTTTCACTGGCAGAGGCACCAAGGGCCAGTCCTTCACTGTTTCCAGGGCAGTCCGGCAGCCCAGATCTAAGCCCCCCACAGGCCGGATCCGGCCCGCAGCCCTTGAGTTTGACACCCCTGCTCTATACCATTCCAGACAAGTGGGTGTTCAGTGATTCTGTTATACTTAGTTTGGTGCCCTCTCATTGGGTTGGATTAAACTCCCCAAATTCCCAGCCAACGAGATCAAAAGAAGCATGGTACAGGTAGTCCTCAACTTACAACCACAATTGGGGACTGAAACCTCTCCCAATTGCGAAGTTTCAAGCAAAGCTGGATTCCCCCATTGCCTTCGCTTGTCAGAAGCCGGCTGGGAAGGTCACAAATGGCGATCCCATGTTCCTTGCATGTTGCGACCATCATAAATAAATGCTGGTTTACCAAGGGCCCAAATTCTGACCATATGACCATGACTGGAGGCACTGAGGACCAGTCATAAGTCACCTTTTTCAGCGCTCTTGTATCTTTGAACTATCATTAAATGAATGGTTGTAAGTTGAGGACTATTTGAAATATATGAATGCAATTAACCAGTGGTGGGATTCAGAAATTTTAGCAACCAGTTCTCCGCCCGGTTGCTGGATGGGCATAGCCATGGTGGGTGTGGCCTACTCGGCCTCCTGCACCACAAGGGCAAAAATGCCCCCCCCCCAGACTCCGGAGGCTTTCCTCAAGACTATGGGAGGGCGAAAATGGCCTCCCCCAGGCTCCGGAGGCCCTCCGGAGGTCGGAAACTTCCGGAACTTCCGGTAGGCCTGTTTTCACCCTCCCAGAGCCTCCATGCAAGCCCTGCATCCTGGGACGGGCAGGGTGGGGTGGGCAGGGTCAACCAGTCCTTGCAACAACCGGTTTGGCGAACCAGATTAAAATTAACATCCGGTTCTCCCACACCAGTCCGAACCGGCTGAATCCCACCCCTGCAATTAACATAGACTAGTTGTGGATCGGCTTCTTCCATTCCTGGATAAGTGAATTTCAGCAGGAGAGATGAACCTCCCTCTTCCTCCTGGACCGCAAATCAAATTATGCCTTTTTCTTGAAGCAAACCGTTCAAGCTTTCCCCCTTTCTAAAGCTCCGCCACAACTATATACGCCAGACAGATCGGAGAGGGAATCGAAACATATCAAGCCTTTGCCGGGTTTTGAACATCTCTACTCTTTCTACATAATTTATACGATGGGGGAGGGGGGTGAAATCAGCTCTCCATTATCACAGTCAGATTGCTCCAAGTTCAGGTCTGGCTCGGAGAACCGTTTCTGAATTTCTTTTATACGGTAGGTAAATTATGGAAAGGGAAAGAGGTGGCCACGTAATAAAACCTGCTGAAGTCCCCATTAACAGCGTTACTCCTCTCTGATCAATGAGATGTAACAGGTTTCTGGCAGAGAAGGTCACACAGTCTGGTTCCTTATACACATGAAATTTTTATGCTCTGCCATATTGTCAATGTTATTGTGATACATCTCAATTTCGGGAGCTTTTTTTTTTTTTCCCCTGATACTCCACAGCAGAATCAGCGGCTTCCAGAAATGAGACGACGGGCCTAAACGGCTAGACTGCAGGGGCGTCAAACTCGATTTCACTGAGGGCCGCATCAGGGTTATGTTTGACCTCAGGGGGGGGCATGGTAGCTGTGGCCAGGGTGGGCGTGGCCATCCCAACGTCACTCATGTCAGGTGCGCAAGTGGTGGCCCGAGCACTCTGCCAGTGAAAACAGGCTCCTGAGCTCCGTTTTCAGCTGCGACAGCCTCCTGCAACCCTCTGCCAGCAAAAATGGAGCTCAGGGGAGCGCCGCCTGCGGCCCTCCCGAGCTCTGTTTTTGCTGGCAGGGGTGCCATGGGTTCACGTGCCCTGTGGGCCACGTCTAAACAACCCACGAGCCGGATCCAGACCCCGGACTTTGAGTTTGACACCCCTGGGCTAGAGATTCATCAGGTCCCCATTGTCATCAGGTTTCCACTGTTAATTAGATCAGAGGTCCTCAACTGCGTGCTGCGGCCCACTACTGGGCCATGGCCTGTTCAGAACCAGATGGCACGAGTGGCTGGCTAGCGCACATGCGCAGCTCGACTTGCGTGAGCGGCAGGCTGGCGCATACCCGTGTGTGATCTCAACCTGCATGAGTAGCAGGTCGAGCACATGCACACACAGAGATCAACTTGTTTGAGTGGCAGGCCGGTGCACGCGTACGGGCGCTGGCCCGCCATTTGCGCAAACCGATTCTCCTCACCCACCCCCTACCAGGCCGCTAAGCCGTAAATCTTTGGGACCCGCTGAACTAAATTACTAAATTGTCTGGGCTTTACGATATGCCATTCATTCTTGCCATGGGTTTGATGTGTATAGAAATCCTGCAGTGAATTAACTAGAGAAGACATCAACTGTTGGTTTCTAGAAGACATTACAGTTCTCCAAACTGCTTGGTGTTGAGGGGCTGTCACAGAGAAGAGGGTGTCAACCTATTCTCCAAAGCACCTGAGGGCAAGACGAGAAGCAATGGGTGGAAACCCATCGAAGAGAGATCCAACATAGAACTCAGGAGAAATTTCCTGACAATGAGAGGACAATTCATCAGTGGAATGGCTTGCCTTCAGAAGTTATGGGTGCTCCATCACTGGAGGTCTATGGGGATTCTCACTCATCCAGGTCATATTGTCACCGCTACCGGCTCGGCAGAACCGGGCCGAACCGGGAGGAACCCACCATTGGTCTGTTTGAATGAGTGAATCATGTGACTGCAGGGAGGAAGGTGCTCCAGTTTACCTCATGAACGAATCTGCTTGTTTCTAAGGGGAGGGGAGAGTGGCTGTTTGATTGAGTGTACGTGGGAAGTCTTGTTAGCTGTGTGCGTGGGGAAAAACCGGTTAGATGGTGTCCATCAGACTTGGAAGGCAACTCATGTAGGAGAAGGTCTTCTACTTGGCCAGGGGGTTGGATTAGAAGACCTCCTGGCCCCCTGCAATTCTGTCATTTTGTATTATTCTGTAAATTCTTTGTTATTTCTCATTTTAAATCCAGAATGCACTCAGAGACTTAAGGTAGCTTGTGTAACCCTCAAGTTTTCCCAAACGTCTCTGTGATCAGTCAAGTAAATCGTCACTATTGCCCTAATTCTGGAGCAAGCCAGGCAATTATACTTTTCTTTCTTTCTTTCTTTCTTTCTTTCTTTCTTTCTTTCTTTCTTTCTTTCTTTCTTTCTTTCTTTCTTTCTTTCTTTCCTTCCTTCCTTCCTTCCTTCCTTCCTTCCTTCCTTCCTTCCTTCCTTCCTTCTTTCTTTCTTTCTTTCTTTCTTTTCTTTCTTTCTCATCCGACCAACCATTTCCACCAACATTTAACATTTCCGGGCCTATAGAAATCCCTGCCCTGTTATTTCTTCAGGGACCTCTATAATTTCTTCTCTAACATTCATTAATTTTTGTAAGAATCTTGACTTATTCTGATCCCGGTGTTATCCTATGAAACCGATGTGCCAGGTGTGACATTCGTTTCAGAAAATTCAGTGAAATTCTCTTTTCTAGCGGTGCGCCCATGGCTACCCACCCACAACCGCGGGGAAAAGAAAGATGGATGGGGCAGAAGGAAGGAAAGATGGTGGAACAGAAAGACGCAGCTGAGATGCTGATTAGAACCACAAGCAGTCCTCAACATACGACTGTAATGGAGCCTGCCGATGATGGCTGTAGAGTGTGACACCGTTTTATTAACTGTTGAGCCACGGTGGCGCAGTGTTTAGAGTGCGGTACTGCAGGCTACTTCTGATGACTGCCGGCTGCCTGCAATTTGGCAGTTTGATTCTCACCAGGCTCAAGGTTGACTCAGCCTTCCATCCTTCCGAGGCAGGTAAAATGAGGACCCAAAATTGTTGGGGGCAATAGGCTGACTCTGTAAACCGCTTTGAGAGGGCTGGAAAGCACCAGAAAGCGGTATATAAGTCTAAATGCTATTGTTGTTGCTATTATGTTTTCTGTGGGTGGTCATTAAGCAAATGCAGCATTCATAAAAGCAAACGCAGTGGTCATTAAAAGAAGCGATGGTTTGCTATGAGCCCGTTTTTACCAAAAACTGGAAGGGCTGGTTTTCGGCAATACAGTTAGTCCTTGACTTACAACACTTCATTTAGTGACCATTCAATGTTACAACAGCACTGAAAAAAGTGACTTACGACCGTTTTTCACAGTTACAACCTTTGAAGCGTCCCCATGTTCACGTGATCAAAATTTGGGCGCTTGGCAACTAACTCATATTTATGACGGTGGCAGTGTCCCAGGATCATGTGATCCCCTTTTGCCACTTTCTGACCAGCAAAGTCGAATGGGGATTCACTTAACAACCGTGTTACCAACTTAACAACAGTGGCAAGAAAGGTCATAAAATGGGACAAAACTCACTTAACAAATGTCTCGTTTTGCAAAGAAATTTCAGGCTCAAATGGTGGTCGTAAGTCGAGGACTACCTAGAGAGAGATTTGGAGCTGTTCAGCTGAGTTGTAACCTTCTTCTAACATTGATTTTTTTTTTCCCTTCTGTGACTTGCTATTTGAGCTTTTTAGCCGTTTTGTTTCTTTTTATCTCTAACGCGAGGGAGTCTTAAACGAGCTCATAGAAAATTTGGCCATTCACCAACAACAGTAGTGTCACTCAAACAGCCCACGAGTTACAACTATTATTGATCCAAAAATCCCTTTCATGGCCACAGTAAGCTGCTTGCTTCTGTCCTCCTGGGCCAATTTAGGGAATCTGGAGCCATCATTACAGGCAAAACAGCTCGGGGAAACTCAGTGGATGCACATTGCTAACTTTTCCCAACGAGCCATTGTTCAAAGCCAAATGGGCTCATTTGGGATACGACAATGCAGAAACCACACAACTACGAGTATTTAGTTTAGCCAGAGGTGAAATCCAGCAGGTTCTGACAGGTTCTGGAGAACCAGGAGCGGAAATTTTGAGTAGTTCGGAGAACCGGCAAATGCCACCTCTGGCTGGCCCCAGAGTGGGATGGGAATGGAGCTTTTGCAATATCCTTCCCCCAGGAGTGGGGAGGGAATGGGCATTTTGCAGTATCCTTCCCCTGGAGTGGGGTAGGAATGGAGATTTTGCAGTATCCTTCCCCTGCCACGCCCACCAAGCCACACCATGCCCACCAAGCCACGCCCACAGAACCAGTAGTAAAAAAATTTGAATTCCACCACTGACTGTTTAGCTCTGAAAACCCACAAGAATCTTGGATTCTTGCAGATCAGGAGATGGCAAGAAAATTAAGAAATAATTGTCCCAAGAGTGCTTTTTTCAAGAGGCAACTGGACTTTCTTTGTTTTTCCTTGAAGACATTTCATTTCTCATCCAAGAAGCTTCTTCAGTTCTGACTGAATGGGGGAGAATTCTGAGGAATTCTGGGAGTTGAAGTCCACACATCCTAAAGTTGGTGAGGCTGAGAAACACTGCTGACTGGGGAATTCTGGGAGTTGAAGTCCACACATCTTAAAATTACTGAGCTGAGAAACACTGTTGCTTGAGGAATTCTGGGAGTTGAAGTCCATACATCTTAAAGCTGCTGAGATTAAGAAACACTGCTGGTTGAAGAATTCTGGGAGTTGAAGTCCACACATCCTAAAGTTGCTGAGGCCGAGAAACACTGCTGACTGAGGAATTCTGGGAGTTGAAGTCCACACATCCTAAAGTTGCTGAGATTAAGAAACACATGGCTGATTCTGGGAGTTGAGTCCACACACTGCTGAAACACTGTTGCTGAGGAATTCTGGGAGTTGAAGTCCACACATCTTAAAGCTGCTGAGATTAAGAAACACTGCTGGTTGAAGAATTCTGGGAGTTGAAGTCCACACATCCTAAAGTTGCTGAGGCCGAGAAACACTGCTGACTGAGGAATTCTGGGAGTTGAAGTCCACACATCCTAAAGTTGCTGATTAAGAAACACTGCTGACTGGGGAATTCTGGGAGTTGAAGTCCACACATCTTAAAATTACTGAGGCTAAGAAACATTGTTGGTTGAGGGATTCTGGGAGCTGGTCCAGACATCTTAAAGTTGTTGAGGTAGAAAAAAACACTGGTTTAGGATGACGATAACCAGGTTTTCCCATTCTCGCTCCCAACATCTTTCCCACAATAAAACAGAAGCTTTTTTGGCAATTTGCCCTAAAGTTCCCCTTTTGGCATCCAACAGTCCAACCTCATGTAAAAACCTGATTTTTGCCTGGTGCACTAATTGTTTGCAATCAGTGCTTGTATTAGCTGGTTGTTTATTTATTGCTTCATTTAAGAAATTTCCACACCGTTCTTCATTTAAAAAAAAAAAAAAGCAGCCCCAAGGAAAGATATAACTGTGCAAAAATTAAAAATACGACCCCAATAAAGCTGTAGCGTGCAGCAATTAAAAAGCAGCCGTTTATAATAATGGGGACAGATAGATCATATTTAAAAAGCCTCAGCAAATATCAAAAGGGGCTTCCCCCGTGCCCACAGTATCTTTATTTTTTATTTATTTTTTTCAAATCTTGAGTCTTTATATGCTTCCCTGGTGGAATTAATAAAATTAATAAAAATAAAAACCAGCTATTTAGTTTTTAATACTGGTCACAGGATCTCACATTTCCAGAGAATTTTAGCTTAAAGGGGTATTTCTCAACCTCAGCAAATTTAACGTGTGTGACGTCAACTCCCAGAATTCCCTAGCCGGCAGGGGGGGGTAGGGAATTCTGGGAGTTGAAGTCCACGCATCTTAAAATTGCTGAGGTAAAACACTGCTTTAGAGAATAAATGTATCTGTTTAGAATCTACTCAATTAGCCCAACAATCCTTTACTTTTTTTTGTAAGCTTTCCTTCTTCTCTATATAGCAACTGTTATTGTGGCCGGCCAGCAGAGCTGGCAGCAGAGTCGGGCAATGAGGAGGTTGGGGAGGAACATGGGCCAGTCCTGGGGGCTGAGGAAAGCTCGGACGAGGGATCTGCGTCAGAGGCAGAGAGGGAGGTAGACAGCAGCGAGACAGAGGAACAGCCAGGGCCTGTTCCCAGTGTGCGCATGCGCAGAGCTGCCAGAAGATAAGAACAACACAGAAAGCAAGGTCGACTTGGGAGTAAAACCACACCTTGGAGATGATTGGTCCCTCCCATAGGAAACAAAAGAGGAGCGAACGGGGAGTGGGCTTTTGCAAGAAACAATTCGTTCGCTTGGTCGTTTCAAGAGTGGAAAGTTCTGTTCGTGACTCTAAGAGACTCTGTGCCAAGTTTTGCCTTGTACTGCGGTTGGAAACAAGTTACATGACAGCTTGCCAAGTGAGATAAGGATAAATATTCCTTTGAAAAACTCTTTCGACAAGCCTTGCTGACTGTGAATGAAAGTAATTCACAGTCATGTAAATAAAAGAGGTTTTGCCGGGATCCATACCAGCTTCCTGCTTTTTAAGGGAGCCTAAGTCAGAACAACTGTATGGCGGTATTTAGAATATTTCAACAATTCTAATATTTAGACTGGATGAAGGTGAACGAGCTCTAATTAGATCTGTAAAAGATGGATAAAGCAATGGTCAGTAAGAAACCAGGATCTGGGCCTTGAGTTTACAAGTAGTCCTCAATTTACAACTGTTGGTTTAATGACAGGTCAAAAATACGAGACTTCAGAAAAAGTGACTTACAACCCATCCTCAAAACTATGGCCATTGCACCACTCCAGAGATCATGTGTGTTGTGGTCTGCCAGCAGCCTGCAGAGCTGGCAGCGGAGTCGGACAGTGAGGAGGCTGAGGAAGAACATGGGCCAATCCTGGAGTCTGGGGAAGGCTCAGACGAGGGCTCTGCGTCGGAGGCAGAGATGGGGCCAGGACCATCTGGGAGTGATGCGCGGACTCCGGAGCATCCAGAGTCGGACAGCAGAGAGGCAGAGGAACAGGAGGAGCCTGTTTCTAGTGCGCACATGCTCAGAGCTGCCAGAAGGCACAAACAGTTAAAGCAAAAGGGACAACTCGGGAGTAAGGCCTGGAGATGATTGGCTCCTCCCATAAGGCTTAAAAGAGGAACAAAGGCACACGGGCCATTTGCAGGAAAGCAACATTGTTAATTCTGTTCCCAGTCGGCATCTTTGTTTGATTCTGGACTCTGTGTGGCTTTGCCAAGTAGGTCTTTTGCAGTGTGTCAAAGGAAATAAAGGTTGGTATTATCCCGAAGGACTTCTCCTGAAGGACTTTTTGCAACTAATTGGGACTCGGCTGTGAATGAAAGTAATTCACAGCTGTTGCAATAAAAGATGTTTTTGGGACTACTCGTGTGTTTTAATGACTCAGGAAGCCTAGGTCACAACAACGTGATCACAATTCGGACACTTGGCAATAGACTTCCATTTACAATAAAGGTAGTCCTCGATTTACAACAGTTCATTTAGCGACCGTTCAAAGTTACAAAAGCCCTGAAAAAAGTTATTTATGACCATTTTTCACACTTACGACTATTACAGCACCTCCATGGTCACATGAGCAAAATTCAGATGTTTGGCAACTGACTCATATTTATGACGGTTGCAGTGTCCCAAGTTCACGTGATTCCTTTTGCGACCTTCTGACAAGCAAAGTCAACAGGAAGCCAGATTCACTTAACAACCGTGTCAGTAAGTTAGTAACTGGAGTGATTCACTTAACAACGGTGGGAAGAAAGGTTTTTAAATGGGGGAAAAATTCACTGAACAACTGTCTCTTTTAGCAACAGGAATGTTGAGCTCAATTGTATTTATAAGTTGAGGATTAGCTGTATTAAAGGATCTCACAGAGATGGGTGGGGTTGGTGGAACAGACTTCGAAGATCTATGTTCTCTTTGGGCAGATAATTATGGATAAACCATGGACCAGTGACTGGATTTGATGTAAGGTACGATTCTACCTTCCATCTATTCCTTCAAGTCCAGTGTCATCCTCGGAGCCATTAGTACTCTATCATTAAGCGGAGACCCAGGCAATCAATCACAAGGACTGAATATCCTGGTGAGGAAATGCTTGGTAGCACCTGTCCCTATGAAAGTGATTTCTTTGTTGTTCACCAAACTTAATAAACTGGAGAAAACAAGGAAGGGATCAGGACTTATCAGCCACACTTCAGCAGGCGGTGGTGACATCCTGATGTCTCATTTTGGCCCACGTTGAGCTGTGCGATATTGCAAATGCTCCCGAGCCAAAATGTGGAGGAGAGAATTATCTGCCATACAATTTATTAGAGTTGATGGAGCGTAGGCCGATCTCTCAGTAGCCTTTAAAGCACTTACGATGCTCCACAATCTATTTTTAATAGAAACAAATGCATGGAATCCGCCCCAGCGTTCCACCAAGGCATCCGGCCAAGGCAACACGCTGTAAATCAATTTTCTCTCCCTTCCCATAGGGCAGAGTTAAAGGGCCCCGCCGTGTCAAAGTTGGAAGGAGGAAGACAATTTGCGCGCCTAGAGAAGGGTAATCCCAGAACTATTTTAGAATCAAGTACAGGTAGTCCTTGATTTACAACCGTTCGTTTAGTGGCTGTTCAAAGTTACAACGGCACTGAAAAAATGCGACTTATCACCGATTTTTACACTTATGACTGTTGCAGCCTATTCATGGTCAACATTCAGGCACTTGGCAACCGGCTCATATTTACGACGATTCCTGTGTTCCAGGGTCACATGATCCCCTTTTATGACCTTCTGTCAATAGGGAAGCCAGATTCACTTAACAACCGGGTTGCTGACTCAATAACTGCAGTGATTCACTTAACAACCTGCCGAGAAAGATTGTAAAACGGAGCGAAACTCACTTAACAAATGTCTCACGTTGCAACAGAAATTTTGGACTCACTTGTGGTGGTAAATTGAAGACTACCTATGGCAACCAGGAGGTAGCCGCAGGTATTGAGGGGGCCATGTTGATCTAAAAAGAAAAATTCTAACTTATATTTATCAAACTCTTCTGCAGCACTGTTGAGACTAAACTTGGTTTCCCCAGGCATTGCAAAGGAAAAACTATGCATTTATTTTTCTTCTGTGATCAATACAACGTTAATGGCTGCTTGCAGCATCCCACAATCACATAACTCTGATTTATGGCATTTTTCACCAAAAGCCAAAGTTTATCTCCAGTTTCTTTCTTTTCTTTTAAATAAGTTTATTGTTTTATCATAAAGAATAAAATACAGAATAGTAAAACAAACAAAACGCAACACAACAAAAGCATGCATTCAACCCTAACAACAACAAAAATAGTGTACAAAAAAGGAGGAAAAAGTAGCCAATTAAATTTAATATTTAAGATGTAGGATCCACCCTGGCTGAGTGCTGAAAAAAACAACAACAATAAATTCTCCTCCCCTTTTAAAAATGTATGTATATACATGTGTGTGTGTGTGTGTGTGTGTACATACATATATATATACACACATACACACACACATATATATATACATATATATATAATACACATACACACACACAGACCTATATATACATATACATATGCATATATACATACATACCAGTGGTGGGTTGCCCCCGGTTTGGACCGGTTCTATAGAACCGGTAGTAAAACCGGTGGAAGGCTCTACCCACTGACCCTGACGTCATCAGAAGCGATCTACGCATGCACAGAAGCAAGGGGCATGCGCAGTTCCGAACTGGTAGTAAAGGTAAGTAGAATCCACCCGATACATATAAACATACATACATACATACATACATACATACATGCATGCATGCATACATACATATGTTTTTCTATCAAGGCACATACATATATAATACATATACACACACACATATACATACATACATACATACATACATACATACATACATACATATATACATATATATATATATATATATGAAAAAAGAAGAAAAAGCAGTCGACGGGAAAAGTTTGTTTCCAGTTTCTTACAAAAAAAAAAAATGACGATTGTGGACAATGGTTTCACTTAACAACCATGGTGTTCACTTAATAACCGTTGGTTTGCTTAACGACTATGACGATTCAATTAACACCTACAAAAAGTCATTAAAATCAGGACCTGCTTAACAATTGACACAACTTGCGAGCATAATTCTGGCCTTAATTACAGTTGTAAATCAAGAACTACCTATCTCCTGTCAATTATAGAGAAAAAGATTCAATACACAGCAAAGCTTTAGGGAGAGAGGAAACCCTGTTACTCCCTCAAGCAACCCCACTTTAAATTAAGACATGGCCAGTAATGGCCCAGTTTTTCTCAATTGACATGTTTTTTGTTCTGTTTAGGACTAAACCATTCCCTCCAACAGCCACAAAGCCAGTGAGGTAATTGCACAGAATTCTCCACCTTCCTTTCTATGGTGGAACAGAACACCATATCATGCCCAACTCGTCGCGGTCAACTCACCGTGGGACAATTCAACAAATCTTCTTCTTCTGCCATGTCCGTCATTGGGCGTTGGCGATCCTATTTTTATCAACACGAAAGCCGCACGAAAAAGTGCTGTTGAGTTTTGCCCAAACCAGTCCCTTAGATTTTAAAGCCATGATCAGAACACAAAATACAAGCTGGACGGATACAACCCTCACCCTGTCAAAGACCTTGGAGTACTCATCTCAAATGATCTAAGTGCCAGAGCTGACTGTAACAGCATTGCTAAAAAAGCATTAAGAGTTGTTAACCTAATCTAATCTTGCATAGCTTCTTCTCCGGTAATATTGAACTGCAAACTAGGGCCTACAAAACTTTTGCCAGACCAATTCTTGAATACAGCTCATCTGTCTGGAACCCGCACTGCATATCGGACATTAATACAATCGAACGAATCCAGGGATATTTCACGAGAAGAGTCCTCCACTCCTCTGCTGGCAACAGAATACCTTATGCCACCAGACTCGAAGTTTTGAGCTTAGACAGCTTAGAACTTCACCGTCTTCGGTCTGACCTAAGCATAGTACATAAAATCATCTGCTACAATGTCCTACCTGTCAATGAATACTTCAGCTTCAACCAAAACAGTACAAGAGCACACAATAGATACAAACTCATGGTAAACCGATCCAAACTAGACTGCAGAAAATGCAACTTCAGCAACAGAGTGATCAATGCCTGGAATGCACTACCAGACTCTGTGGTTTCTTCCCCAAAACCCCCAAAACTTTAACCTAAGACTGTCTACTGTTGACGTCACCCCATTCCTAAGAGGTCTGTAAGGGGAGCGCATAAGCGCACCAGCGTGTCTACCGTCCCTGTCCTAATATTTTCTTTAATTCATATCCTTTTCATGTATTTATAATTATGTTTACACTTGTATCTGTCATAAAATACATGCTTGACGAAAATAAAATAAATTAAATTAAATGATGAAGTTCTTCTTCTGCCTGAACCTCGTTTGCCTTCAATCTTTCCTTGGAGGATTGAGTGAACGATGCCGTATTTTTCCAGGTGTAGCATCACATGTCCGGAAATAGTCTAACTTTCGCTTTTTAATGGTTTTTATTTATTTATTTATTTAATTAATTAAATTTCTATACCGCCCTTCTCCAATAGGACTCAGGGCGGTGCACAGCCTAAGTAAAAACAGAGCATACAAAATTTAAAAACAGTATTAAAATAATTAAATATTTTGGCCGTAATTAAAACAACCCAATTTAAAATCAATTTAAAATTTAGCTCAAGCCAGCCCAGCTAGTTGAAATAAATAAGTTTTCAGGGCCCGACGAAAAATCCAGAGGTCTGTTATTATCCGTAACTCTGGGGGAAGGTTGTTCCAGAGGGTAGGCGCCGTCACAGAGAAGGCTCTCCCCCTGGGGGTCGCCAGCCGACATTGTCTGGCGACAATGATGACAATGATGATTTTCCTTGGCTTTCCCAGGCGGGTTATTACCTCCAAAAGTTAAATTAATTTTGACGGAACTGTGGCCAATTATAATTTTTTAAAAAAGAAAGTCAATCCAGAAATCCAAAGAGTTACAAAAATGTTGATGAAAACATGGTCGCCAATTAAATCGTTATGAAACGATTTAATGAATACAGCATGGAATGGCCCTGCGGCGAGTTGACTACGGTGAGCTGGCCGTGACGAATCATCATGGACCCTTTTTATGGACTCCAATTTTCTAGGGATCTTGAAGGGCAGCTAACGCTCAATTTGTGAGGGCAATAAAACATCTTTTTTTCAAATCAAACAATGATAGAAGAAAACCTATGTCTATCACGTATTTTTAAAAGACTGTGCATGTCCTCTCTCTCTTTCTCTCTCTCTCTCTCTCTCTCTCTCTTTCTCACACACACAAGGAGCCTTGGTAGTACAGTGGTTTAATGCACCCTGTAATTAACACAGCTGCCTGCAATTTCTGCAGGTTCGAATCTCGCCAAGGCTCAAGGTTGACTCAGCCTTCCATCCTTTCTAAGGTAGGTTAAATGAGGACCCAGTTTGTGGGGGCAATAAGCTGACTTTGTATAAATATACAAAAGTATGAAGGCTATTGCTTAACGCATTGTAAGCCGCCCTGAGTCTCCGGAGAAGGGCGGCATATAAATCAAATAAAAAAAAAAAAACACACACACACAGATGAATTTGGAATTCCAATCTGCAGAAGCTGGATTAAATCCATCTTCTGCTTCCCCAGCACAGAATGCCCGAAAAGGTGACCCACATACTGTAAATTTGCACTAACAATAAGAACTCAGCTGGCATTTAATCCACTCCTTGTTATTATCTCCAGGGTGCAGAAATGTTCAAATGTGCCTTTACTCGTTCTTCAAGTACTTTACAGCTTCATTTCCCCAGAGTGGATGCATGATGCATTTTCTTAAGTACTTAGAAGCATGGCCAAACTGACAAAAAAAAAAAAATCACAACTCCTTCTTATTTTTAACGCTCAGCAACAATTTGGACTACCAAAGAAAGCTTTGAAATAATAACTGATGGGGGTCAGCTTGTCTCCTAAAGGATGACCTTTAGGTGAGTCAATCACCCCCAAAGCACAACTATCTGAGAAGTGGAAATTTTAAAAAAAGTTCGGGAAAGTTTTCAAGAGCACAAACTTGACCGGATTCAGATCCAACAGTTCCATGATGTCATAAGGGTTAAAAAACAGTTTGCTGACAATCAGATCTAAAATAACCAATTGACACCTGGCAGGAATTAAAAAAAACAATGTTCTTCCAGAAAGTCATCTTAGGTAGAGAAACTGAACTTCAGAGAATCATAGAGAAGGAATATTCTTGATCAGGGGTGTCAAACTCAATTTCATTGAGGGCCGCATCGGAGTTGTGTTTGATCTTGGCGGGGACGGGGGGGGCGTGGCCAAGGTAGACGTGGCCAGCTCAACATCACTTGTGTCAGGGGCGCCTATGGTGGCCTAAGCACTCTGCCAGAGAAAACGGGCTCCCTAGCTCTGTTTTTGGCTGCGACGGCTTCCTGCAACCGTCTGCCAGCCAAAACGGAGCTCAGGAGGGCCGCGGGCTCCGTTTTTGCTGGCAGATGCACCACAGGCCGGTCCTTTGCTGTTTCCAGGCCTGCCCCGCGGACCAGATCTAAGCACCCCATCCAGCCCGCGGGCCTTGAGTTTGACACCTCTGTTCTTGATTATACAGGTACTCCTTGACTTACAACCATTCGTTTAGTGACTGTTTGAAGTTACAAAGGGACTGAAAAAAGTGACTTATGGCCAGTTTTCACACTTATGACCGTTGCAGCATCCCCACGGTCACATGATCAGAATTCAGACGCTTGGCAACTGGCATGTATTCATGACAGTTGCGATGTCCCAGGGTCATGTGATTGCCCATCTGTAACCTTCCCAGCCAGCTTCCAACAACGTAGTCAATAGGGGAAGCCAGATTTGTTTAACAACCGCCCCATTCACTTAACAACTGCAGTGATTCGCTTAACAACCATGGCAAAAAGATCTTAAAATGGTACGCAACTCCCTTAACTTGCTTAGCCATGCAACTTTTGCATTCAGTTGTTGCAAATCAAGGATTACCTGTATGCCATTCCGGACAAAATTAACCCAGTACGGATTCCATTCTGTTCAAAAGGGGGTTTGCTGCTTCTTTTTGTACGTTTTGGCTTGCAATCTAAGTTTAACGCTCTGCCGTTAAATGCAACAAAAGTAAAATTGCAATAAAATCATCTTTGCATCATAATCCCTGCCAGAGGACCCAAACTAGGTAAAGGTAAAGGTTCCCCTCGTACATATGTGCTAGTCATTCCTGACTCTAGGGAGCGGTGCTCATCTCCGTTTCAAAGCCGAAGAGCCAGCACTGTCCGAAGACGTCTCCGTGGTCAGGTGGCCGGCATGACTCAATGCCAAAGGCGCACGGAACGCTGTTCCCTTCCCACCAAAGGTGGTCCCTATTTTTCTACTTGCATTTTTTTACGTGCTTTCGAACTGCTAGGTTGGCAGAAGCTGGGACAAGCAATGGGAGCTCACCCAGTTACGCGGCACTAGGGATTCGAACCGCTGAACTGCCGACCTTTTGATCAACAAGATCAGCGTCTTAGCCACTGAGTCACCGCGTTCCTTACATAAACTCTAACGGAACCCAATTTAAGGGATATCAAAATCAGGGTATCCTGAAAGGAAACTTGCATTGTCCCTCCCCTTCCCCGACCTCGGTCTGCAATTTAGGAATAGCGTTGCCTACCCCAGCCCCCCCCCCCCATCTCAGTGATCTTCTCAAAATTGTTGAAAAGGAACATCACAAAAGGACGGATAGAGAGAATCCGTCTGTTATGTGGGCACAACGACATCCAGAAATGGAACCAAGGGTAAAGTTTTTTCCACACAATAAAGCACAGCTAATTTGATTTTAGCAACAACAAGTCACAAATAACATTAAATTTGACCTACCTCAAACGATAAGCCTTGGTAGAAACATGTACCTGTGAAAGAAGAGAAACAAAATTGGGTTAGAAGGCGTAAAATCAACATGTTGAATGAGAAGTACTATATAAAAACTCGGGGAGTTAATGGCCCATCTGACAAGGCAGCCCAATTTGTCACAAACATTTCTACATCTGCTGCGTCTAAAAACAACAAACAAACTGGCACGTCCCCTCAGTTTCACTGTGTCGTTCTTCCTCTACCGGTAGTCCTCAACTTACAACTGTAATAGAGCCTGGTATTCCTGTCATGTCACGACGGACATAAAGTCGAGACACTTGTGTGACTAGAACTGATTTTATGTTCTGCCCCAGCTACAGGTTCCAAGAAGTGTGGCACACACACACAGCTCCAAAAACTCTGTTTAATACAAACAGACCCCTTTCGAAATGCAGGCTTTAACCACAAATGTCCTTATCAGCCTGCTATGAATTACAGAGATTAAACAAAGTCCGACAAAAAATGCTCTGTGTAGGACCAAACGTTGTTCCCGGCAACATTTGCCAGTTGTGTGCAAACTTAAATAGGCTAAGGGAGTGGCCAATTAGCCCCAAGCCTTACTCTTGAGGAGACCTCCTTCTGAGGAGCCACTCCTGCCTTTTGACAGCCCTGCGTGCTCGAGCATTGAGAAGAGGCTCCTCCACTTCACTCTCTTCACTTGAAGGAGCCTCTGGAGGTTCTGAAAGCTCTGGCTGAGTCTCTGCCTCTGGCACCACATCCTCTTCAGCCTCCTCGCTGTCTGAGTCGAGCGCTGGCTGCACTGGCTGCTGGCGCGACACCTCACCAGCCTCCTCGTCGTCGTGATCAACCACAATCCGCTCAGGCTGCTGGCGGGCCACAACATTTTATGATTTTTTTGCAGCAGTCATGAAGCAAACCTTATTGTAAGTTGTGGTTACCTAAGCATACAACCAGTGGTGGGTTTTTACCAGTTCGGCCCGGTTTGGGAGAACCGGTAGCGGAAGCAGCAGAAGGTTCCACCCACTCGCCCGGAACATCATCACGGACGCTCTGCGCATGTGCAGAAGCACCGTTCGGAAGCAAAGCACTCACAGTTCCGAACCGGTAGCGAAAGTAAGTGAAATCCACTACTGCATACAACATTACAACAAGCCGTAAAAGTGAGCTGGTGCCAACAGCTCAAAATACAATCATGTGACCACGGAAGTAGGTGCAGCTGAATTCCAAAGCTGGGTCCCAAGTAGCTTTTGGGGGATTGGGGTTCCATCGTAAGGTCAAATGGTCACTAAGCAATCAGCCATAAGCTGAGGACTACCTGTACTTAAAGTCTTCCTTGAGCCTCAAAGGTGCTTTTTCAAAAGGCAACTGGATGCTTTTTTCCTTCCTTGAGGAAGAAAAATAAGACGTTTCGCTTCTCATCCAAGAAGCTTCATTGGTTCTGGCGGGATGGTGGGGCCTATGGAAGGATTAGTTCTGACAGGATGTATCATATTTCTTTGCAGTCATCTGGTCATTTGCACTCTCTTTGAGAGCTGTTAAGGCCACTTGGGGGTTTATCTGTGTCTTCTGCGTCATCTAAATCAGGATGCAAAGAAAAGCAACTAAAATGATTAGAGGCCTGGAGACTAGAATATATGAATAACGGTTGCGGGATTTGGGTTTGGCTAGTCTAGGGAAAAGAAGGACCGGGGGGACATGATAGCAGTATGTCAGTATTTGAGAGGCTGTCACAAAGAGGAGGGAGTCAACTTATTTTCCAAAGTACCAGCAGGCAAGACAAGAAACAATGGATGGAAACTCCAGTAGTTGTGGGTGCTTCATCACTGGAGGTTTTCAAGAACAGATCAGACAGTCACTTATCTGAAATAGTATAGGGCTGTGATGGCGAACCTGTGGCACGCGGAGCCATATTGGTGGGCATGCGAGCTGAGCTCCAGTGCACCAGCTGATTTTGGGGCCTTCTGGGCCCACCAGAAGTAGGGAAACAGACTGTTTCCTGCCTCCGGAGGGCCTGGGGATGTGTGAGGAAGGCCCTTTTTGCTCTCCCCAGGCTCCAGAACCTTTCTAGGAGCTTTGGGAGGGCGAAAACGGCCTTCCCCACCCCCCCAGAGGCCAAAAAAAGCTCATTTACCAACTTCCGGTGGGACTGGAAGTCAGAAAATGGGCCATTTCCAGCCTCCAGAGGGCCTCCGTGGGAGTGGGGAAGGCCGTTTTCATCCTTCTCAGGCTCCTAGAAAGGCTCTGGAGCCTGGGGAGGGCGAAAAACAGGCCTACCAGGCCCATCGTGCCAAAAGCGAGGGGAGCATGGGGGGGGTGTCACGCGCGCATGCACAGGGGTGTAGAATTATGGGTGTGGCATGCGCACGCGCAACAAACACCCTGCTTCCCCTGCTTTTGGCACACGATGGCAAAAGGGTTAGCCATCACTGGTATAGGGTCTCCTAATTGAGAAGGGGATTGGACAAGCTCTTCAAGGTCCTTCAAGTTCTATTCTGATTGACTGGTTGTGGAATCTCCTTGGAAGAAAGGGCTGTATTGTAGACAGGAGATATGTGGTGTCTTATCCCTCCCCCTCTGTTGAGGGAGGGGTGCTCAGTGTTAACATAAATGACCTTTTTTACCCCTCTTTCAAACCAGTGTTGTCCTCCTTCTCCTGGAAAAAACAGTCCAGTTGCCTTTTGAAAAAGCACCGTTGAGATAACTATGACCTGGATGACTGAGAATCTCCACAGACATTGTTCCTTGAGCCATTCTCAACTACCAAGGCCTTCATAACTATTTCCATGTAATGTTTTTGGCAACAATCTGGCCTTCATTCTGGACATCAAATCCTGGTTTAATTTGCAACTTATAATATTCTGGTGATCTCCCGAGTGCTAGCTGGCTTAGCATTTTAAAATCAACTGGCTAGATCCTTGCAAACCTAGTTTATTATACAGGACATGCATCTGGATTGCTCCAGACTCTGGAGCTATCTTAAGGATTGGGGCATTTCCTACAACACCAGCTGGTAACCTTTTCATAACTGGATGATGCCATTGGGAGGGATGGAGCTGAAATCTAAAAATTGTATTGGATTCTTTCTCCTGCTTTTCAGCTACATTTTTTTTTTCAAGCTCTATTGAAACGGACAAACAGACAAACCCTTTGTCTGAAATGGTACAAGGTCCCCTGTATTGTGGTCCATCAGCAGCCTGCAGAGCTGGCAGCGGAGTCGGACAGTGAGGAGGCTGGGGAGGACAATGGGCCAGTCGTGGAGTCAGGGAAAGGCCCGGACAAGGGCTCTACATCGGAGGCAGAGATGGGGCCAGGGCCATCTGGGAGGGATGCACGGACTCCGGAGACTCCAGAGGCAGACAGCAGACAGGCAGAGGAACAGGAGGAGCCTGTTCCTAGTGCCCGCGTGCGCAGAGCTGCCAGAAGGCAAGAGCAGCTAAAGCAAAAAGGACGACTCAGGAGTAAGGCCAGGAGATGATTGGCCCCTCCCATAAGGCTTAAAAGAGCAGCAACGGCTCTTGGGTTCTTTGTAGGAAAACAAAGTTGCTACATTTGTTTCTTGTCGGTGTCTCTGTGGGGCTTTGCCAAGAAAAGCCTTTGGCAGGGTGCCAAAGAAGACCAAGGTTTGTGATAAGGCCGAAGGACTTTTTCTGAAGGATTTGTTTTGGAATTAATTTGGACTAAGCCGAGAATGAAGTAATTCTCAGCTGTTTTAATAAAATATGTTTGTTTAGGACTGATTGTGTCTGGTGATAACTACTTGGGCCTAGGCCACAACACCCTACTCATGCAGGGGGTTTGACTAGAAGACCTCCAAGGTCCCCTCCAACTCTTATTATTCTGTAGCCCAGGGTTAAAATGAAGTCCTTGGTGCTCCCTGAGCTTGGTTGTTTTCTTGCAGGCATTTCATTACCCAAATTTAGGTAACGTCATCAATTCAGATCTTTTTTTAGGATTCTACTACATGTACATCACTACAGATTTTTTTTGCCCATTGGGGGCATGTGATCAGCGAAGCTAAATTGTCCTTTAGTTCAATTTTGAAATGTTTCTGAATTACTGGTGCACAGGAGAAGTGGCTCATAAAACAAAGGAAGTTCTGCATCATTTTATCCAATTACCAGACCAAAAAATTGCCAGTTCTTGCAATATTGTTGTTCTCCAGGCAAGGGTAGAAGTCTTTATTTTTCCCAACATCGGCTATATATTTTCTCACATAATCAAGACCATTAATAAAATTGATGCCACATATTATGAGCTCTTCATTGCTACAGATCGTGCGTCTTCAGGGTACCTCGTAGGCACTCTTAGATGTTACAGCTTCACTACATCTTCCAAAATTTTACAAGTGAAGGTAAGAGACATCGGGGGTGGCAACTTAAAAGCAAAGCATCTTTCATGCAGAATAAGTCACATCAGGCATTTTTACCCCCCAAATCACTGTGAGTATCCCTTACTTTTTATTATTTTTATTTTTTGCTACCTATTTCTCAAATATAAGGAGCGGGACAAGAAATCAAACTTCTTGACTTTCAAAAGAATACAAAAATGCTCTTAGAGAGACCAAAACTTCTTTGGTTACTATTGTCCCAAAGGTGCATTTAAAAGATGACATGGATTTTCTTGGGTTTTTTTTTTTTTCCTTGAAAACATTTTGCTTCTCATCCAAGAAGCTTCTTCAGTTCTGACTGAAAGGTGAGAAATGGAAGGATTTATATTCCTTGCAGTCATCTTGTCCTTAGCTCTCGTTGAGGCCACTTGGGGACATATCTTTACCTTCAGGTTCACGTGAATCATGGAGTTTTCTTGGGAATCCTAAAAGGATTGTGTTGTAGACAGGAGATAGGTCGGATATGATGTCGTGGCAACATGTATCCATTAGGATACTTTGCAGCATCTTAGAATCATAGAATCCTAGAACTGGAAGGGCCCACGGAGATCTTTTAGTCCAACCCCCAATGCTATCTCCTTTCAGAAATCCTTTCAGCAGTCCCAAAAAGGTTGCACACAGGGGTGAAATCCAGCAGGTTCTGGAGAACCAGTAGCGGAAATTTTGAGTAGTTCAGAGAACCGGCAAATACCACCTCTGGCTGGCCCCAGAGTGGGGAGGGAATGGAGATTTTGCAATATCCTTCCCCCAGGAGTGGGGAGGATATGGGGATTTTGCAGTATCCTTCTCCTGGAGTGGGGAGGGAATGGGGATTTGGCAGTATCCTTCCCCTGCCACGCCCACCAAGCCATGCCCATCAAGCCACACCACGCCGACCAAGCCACGTCTACAGATCCGGTATTAAAAAAATTTGGATTTTACCATTGGTTGCACACCCATTTGCACTCTGATTCAGGTGACCCTGAGGGCACAGATAAGTCCCCAAGTGCAGGGGTGAAATCCAGCAGGTTCTGACAGATTCTGGAGAACCAATAGCGGAAATTTTGAGTAGTTCAGAGAACCGGTAGCAGAAATTTTGAGTAGTTCAGAGAACCGGCAAATACCACCTCTGGCTGGCCCCAGGAGTGGGGAGGGAATGGGGATTTTGCAGTATCCTTCCCCTGGAGTAGGATGGGAATGGGGATTTTGTAGTATCCTTCCCCTGCCACGCCCACCAAGCAACACCACGCCCACCAAGCCACGCCCACAGAACCGGTAGTAAAAAAAAATGATTTCACCACTGCCCAAGTGGCCTCAACGACTCTCAGAGAGAGTACTAACGACCAGATGACTGCAAAGAATATAAATCCTTCCATTCCCCACCATTCAGTCAGAACTGAAGAAGCTTCCTTGGGTGAGAAGTGAAATGTTTTCAAGGAAAAAAAAAAACAAGTTGCCATTTGTAAAGTACCTTTGGGACAACCATGATCTGGATGATTGAGAATCTCCGTACACATTTTGTTACTACTCTTGGAAAAGAAAGGTCTCAATACAGTAAAACCGTCTATGGAAATTAGATACTGGACGTTGTTTCTTGGAAAAAGGCGCATTTTTAAGACACATGTAGTCCGAAAGGTTGCAACTGTGACAGATGCTGAAAGATCCCAGGATCTGGTTCCACGTTTCCAGGAAATGAGGAAACCAAGCGAGTTTGAAGCCAAATTACAGTTGGTCTCCCAAAGGAGAAACCATCCATCCAGCACCTGACACACTATTAATAAGATTGTCAAGAAGGCAATCTTTATTATTATGGCCAAAGGCCAGAAGTCAAATAGAATATATATATATATACATTCTATTTGACTTCTGGCCTATGGCCATAATAATAATTTTTATATGTGTGTTTATATATTTGCTTTCTTTTGTCATAGGTTTTGTGTGTATTTTTCTCCAACCGGGTATTTTCCTACGTAACCAAGTTTGCAGCCATAGCTCAGAGAAATCACATCCACTATCCCAGGCTTCTTCAGACAGCAAGCAAGCATTTTGCTGCCTATTGGGAGACTAATATAGATCTATTTCAGACTGATTGATCCTCAACAGTTAGCCAAACCCTTACCATATATTCCCTCCCCGTATATATATATTACAAACTATTCTAAAAATATGAATTCCAGGTATATTAGTAAAGAAAGAAGCAGACATCCTGCGAGCTCCGGAACTTAAAATTTTAAATTTCTGCCTTTGGCAGAGATCTCTGTAATGGTAGTTTAATACTCTGACGATGTCAGCAGATGGCTGAAGAAAGCTTAGTAAAATAAAATTTTAATTCTTTTAAAATTTTAAGTTCCGAAGCTCAAGAAAGAAGCAGACATATATATATATATATGAACGAACCGGTAACGAAGGTAAAAGGAACCCACTACTCTGTGTGTGTGTGCGTGTGAGTACACACACACACACACACATTCACACATAAACACACAGTGTGTTTATTTTTTCTTTCATTCAATCGTGTCCTATTCTCTGAGACTGCCCAAACAAATTTCTGCAGTTTTCTTGGCAAGGTTTTGCACAAATGGTTTGCCATTGCATCCTTCATAAGGGCAAGAGAAAGTGACTGGCCCAAGGTTACCCAGCCGGCTTTATGCCTAAGGCGAGACTAGAACTCACCGTCTCCCGGTTTCGGGCTTAATGCCTTATCTATTCCACAGAATTGACTCTCATTGAGCTGTTTACAGAATTGATTACATTTAGATCACCCGTGGGGGGCTGCAATAAATCATGGCTTCGATTTATTGATGTATGCATGTCCATAAAGGTATATCTTGTATTTTCGTTTCTTCTTTTCATGTTTAAATCTCCTTCCTTCATAATATTATGTTTTCTTTTTCACCTTCGTGTTTTCGTCTTCGTTTTAAAAAAAGCGAAACCCTGAAAAGTTATAATCCAATAAAATAGAAAGTAATCATTATTACAAATCTCCACGAAAAACAAAAGATGAATATAATGTATGGTGTTCTCAACCTTGACAACTTTAAGAGGTCGGGACCTCAAATCCCAGAATTCCCCAGCCAGCCACGCATGGCTGGCTGGGGAATTCTGGGATTTGAAGTCCCGACCTCTTAAAGTTGTCAAGGTTGAGAAACACGGGCATAGAAACCAAAAAATGAGGAGACTTTTAGGCAGATCTGAATTCTGGTCAGTTAAAGGAGATGGGGTGTGCCATGTTGTCTACCTGGGAATCTTGTCAGAAGCGGATGGATAAAAATCATCCAAAATACCCTCCAAACAGGCCTGAAAAGAAGCATGGGGGCTCAAACCTCTACTGAGGCCTTTCAAAAGGACAGTTGTGTTGGAATAAAAGACAGTTTCTTTACATCTGACATTCTCCAACATCCCAACGGAACAGCAGAGGCCAATGAGACTCCAGACAGGCCAAAGTCGAGGCCCATCAAAGCGTCAAAACATTAATGGAAGGAAGACAGGAAGTTGGCATCTATCCATGAAAGTGGGGAGAAAAAACCACAAGCTGTGTGATTAGGCTCCAGACTTAAGATTGATTTACGAACCAGACACACCGTTTAAAAACATTTCTAGCGCCTTCAAACCCAGGGCTAGTTCAATAAGAGTCCTAGGGAATGGAGCTTGCTAATAGATTCTCCCCCCCCACCCCCAAGTTGACTTAAAATGGTTAACAGATTAACAGAGTTGGAAGGGAACCTTGGAGGTCTTCTAGTCCAACCCCCGCCGAAGCAGGAGACCCTACACTAGTGATGGCGAACCTTATCGGCACCGAGTGCCCAAACTGGAACGTGTGTCATGTGCATGCGCCAAAATGTCGGAAATCTGAAGACCAGCTGGCCTGGTTTTTTGGCCATTTTGGGGGCCGTTTTCAAGCAATTTTCTGGCCATATTTCTGATCTTTTTCAGGCCATTTTTCTAGGCGTTTTCAGGGCGTTTTTCGGGCTGTTTTCCAGGCCATTTTCAGACCATTTTTCAGGTCAAAAACAGCCCCAAAAAATGGCCTGAAAACATCCTGAAAAACGTTTTCAAGCTGCTTTAGGGGTATTTTTCGGGCCGTTTTCAGGCCAGTTTTTGGGCTGTTTACAGGCCATTTCCATGCCTTTTTTCAGGCCAAAAAGGGCCCAAAAATGGCCTGGAAACAATCCAAAAAATGGCCTGGAAATGGCCTGGAAAACAGCCCGAAAACAGCATGAAAATGGCCCCAAAAAGGCCCAGAAAAACAGCCGATTTTTTTGGCTGTTTAGGGCCTTTTTTCGGGCTGTTTTCAGACCGTTTTCCAGCACTCCGGCACCCGCGAAGACCAGCTGGTTGGAAACCAGAAGAGCAACTGGCGACAGAGAACGTGCCCAGAGAGGGGCCTGCATGTCACCTCTGGCATGCGTGCCATAGGTTCGCCATCACAGCCTACACCATTTCTGACAGATGGCAGTCCTGTCTCTCCTTGAAAGCTTCCCACAACTTCTGAAGGCAACTTCTGTTCCATGGGTTGATTGTTCTCACTGTCAGAAAAGTTCTCCTTGTTTCTAGGTTGAATCTCTCCTTGATGCAACCATTATTCCTTGTCTGGCCTTCGGGTGCCTTGGAAAATAGCTTGACCCCCTCCTCTCTATGGCAGCCTCTCAAATATTGGAACACTGCTATTATGTCTCCCCTGATCCTTCTCTTCACTAGACTAGCCATGCCGAGTTCCTGCAACCGTTCATCGTATGTTTTAGTCTCCAGTCCCCTAATTATGATCTTGAAGAATCAATTGTGTCAAACCCAAAGGAAGAAAAATTAACTATTACTCCATGCCATCTATGGAGGCCACATCCCAGAGTAGAACAGCCTTTTAATACGTCTTGGAATTGCAAAAATAGCTCTCAGAAACGTAGACCGTACTACTTCAATGATGTCCATCTTTGTAAACATACAGGTCTGGGTGCTGTAGAGAAATTGAGGTATGACCTTGGCTACCAAGATCATCTGAGATACAGAGATGAAATGTGCCGGCTCCCTTTGAATGCAAAGCATTCAGGATAGCTGAAGAGCTACACGAAGCAACCCCAGCCAGGTAGGGGGGGAAAAATAATTCTCTGCAGGACAGAGTGACTGGATCAGCACGCTCAGAAAATCTGTAAAGAGGCACCTGCTTGATAAAATTCCCATTAATTTTGCCAGTTATGGATTTGTGGAAATTTTCTGCGAATATTAGAATGTTGGTTTCTGATGTTTAATAACACATTTTTCTTCAATGGCTTCATTGCAACCAGAGCGACAGACGTGGTGACACCACTATCTGCATACAAAACAGCAGGAGCCACCAATGGTATTTGCTTAAACAGGAAGGGGACGATTAGTCAATCTGATGAGTGAATTAATATACAAAGCAAAAAAAAGGAAAGGGGCTAAAATTCATCCGTACTTCTGTGGGAACGTCTCCAGAAGGTGTCCCCAAGGGAAGTGGGAGTGGGGAAGCTGCCAGGCCTCAAGATAAAGGAGACGCCAAAGAAGGGTGGACAAAAAAGCCAGGAATCTTGTCTTAAGCGAGGTAGGTAAGAAGGAACAAAGTCATTAAAGAAACAGAGGAGAAATGTCACCTGAGCCAGACAAAAGAAGTTGGGCCTGAGCCAATGGGAAACTCCTCCCCATTTCCCCATCATCAGCTACCAAGACTTGTCGATCAACAAGGCAAGAGTAGCTGCCATCGTTGTCAATCAACAAAGCCAAGCTAACAAGGACCTTGGAGGATGAAAGGGGTCCTGAAGCCCACCCAACTCTTTGAGTCATCTTTGGATCCAGACTTGGTGGCTTCTTTCTCTTGGACTACTTGCCTGCCAACTTAGAGAAAGATATGGGTAAGTGTGGATGAATGCGTGTAAGACTGGGTATGAGAATGTGTGTGTGTGTGAAAGAGAGAGAGGAAGGGAGGAGGGAGAGAGGAAGAGAGAGAGGGGGAGAGAAAGAGAGAATGACAGTGAGAGAGGGAGAGAGAGAGGGAGGGAGAGAAGAGGAAGAGAAAGAGAGTGACAGTGAGAGTGACAGTGAGAGAGAGAGAGAGGGAGAGGGAGGAAGAGAGAGGAGGAGAAAGAGAGAGAGAGAGAGAGAGTGACAGTGACAGTGAGAAAGAGAAAGAGAGAGGGAGATAGAGAGGGAGGGAGGGAGATGGAGGGAGAGAGATAGAGAGAGTGAGAGGGAGGGAAGGAGAGAGAGGGAGAGAGGGAGGGGAAGGGAGAGAGAGAGGGAGAGAAAGAGAGTGACAGTGACAGTGGGAGAGAGAGAGAAAGAGAAAGGGAGAGAGAGAGATAAAGAGAGAGGGAGAGGGAGAGGGGGAGAAAGAGAGAGGGAGAGGGAGAGAGTGACAGTGATAGTGAGAGAGAAAGAGAGAGGGAGAGTAAATCTCCAGTGTGTTGGAAATGTAACAAGAGCTACGGAACATACCACCACCTTTGGTGGACATGTCCAGCTGCAAAGAAGTTCTGGGCTAAGATTAAAGAATGGCTAGAGAAAATAATAGAACAACCTATGAGCGGAAAACCAGAGACATTCTTATTAGGGATATTTACTGAAAAATACACCAAGGAAATAAAATATTTGATCTTACATATTATAACAGCTGCCTGTATAGTATACACACAAAATTGGAAAAAAGAAAATATACCAACAGAAGAAGAGTTGATAAAAAAAGTCTTAGTGTGCCGAGATGGATAAATTAACAAAAGAGCTTAAAGAAAAAGAGGATACGGAATATTATATAATCTGGCACAAATGGTATAAGTGGCTGGCGAATAGGAATAATGGAGAAGAAAAATAGGGGTGAAATGTAAAAATGGAAAGAATGAATATGTCAATGTATAGAAAATATAAAGTTGAGTCTTAATAAATACACTGTAATTAAAAGAGAAGGGGACAAGAAGAAACTGGAATAATATAAAGGGATAAGGGGGAAAATGTAAATATTAGAAGAAGATCATCATGAAATAGCTGTTAAGATTAAAATTAAATTAAAATTAAAAAAAATTAAGAGAGTATATATATAAATGTTGTATGTCTTGTAATGTCATTTTATGTTATAATAATAAAAAATAAAAATTTTAATAAAAAAAAAAGAACTGAAATTTTGGGTTTAATTGCGATCATACATACTCCCCCCAGGGGGAGAGCCTTCTCTGTGGGGGCACCCGCCCTCTGGAACGAGCTACCCCCAGGAATACGACTAATCCCGGACCTCCGGACCTTCCGTCGAGCTTTGAAGACCTTCCTATTCCAGCAAGCTGGGCTGGCTTAAAATTTTAAAAGGGTTATTTTAAGGGTAATGGGTTTTAAATATTTCGGGAAGCCAATTGGATTTAATTCTGTTTTAAATTATTTGAAATTTTGTATTGTATGTATTTTAATTTGGCTGTGCACCGCCCTGAGTCCTTCGGGAGAAGGGCGGTATACAAATTTAAATAATAAATAAATAAATAAATAAATAAATAAATAAATAAATACATACATACATACATACATACATACATACATACATACATACATAAAGGACTCCGGTATTCTAAATTCACTGGGTCTTCCTGTATTTCAAAGAACCGATTGTGCCTTACTATTCAGTTGAAGGTGGTTTGAGTGTGGCTTTTTTCCAGGCTGTGAGTACGTGAGTGACCACAAGCCAAACTTTGCAGTGCATTTAGCAGATGTATCCAGCTGTCCAAAAGGTGTTAAGAATAGAGAGTCTGACTGAGAAGGAACAGCCCTATGGGGGAAAAACCCTTAAGTTTTTCATTTATTAATATCTGGAAGCCTCTTATGGACTTTTTGTGTAAAAATAAAAAAAAATGAACTTGTGATTTATGGCTCTGATGATTAGATGGGATAGATTATAGAACGAAGAGCAATATGATGTAGCTTTAGACAGGGAGGTTAAAACATATTGTACTTATAACTGTTATGAGGAATATTAAAAGCCTACATATATACACATATCATTTTACTTTCTTTTCTATTTTTTCTTTCTAAGTTTTGCTTTTTCTTTTCTTTCTTTTTCCTTCCTTACTTCAGATGGATTTTTATTTTATTATTTATTTTATTTTATTAGTTTGATTTATATGCCGCCGTTCTCCGGAGACTCAGGGCAGCTTACAATACATTTGTGTTGGTTTTTATCTTTTTGTTTGAAAGTTTTAATAAACATTAGACGACAAAGCGGAAACCCCCTTTTCCCCACTACCTCTACCTTGAGATCAAATCAGAATTTAGAATAACAGAGTTAGAAGGGACCTTGGAGGTCTTCTAGTCCAACCCCCTGCTTAAGACAGTAAACCCTATACCATTTCAGACAAATGGTTATCCAATCTCTTCTTAAAAACTTCCAGGGTTGGAACATTCACAACTTCTGGTTGTTCCACTGATTAATTGTTCTAACTGTCAGGAAATTTCTCCTTAGTTCTTGGTTACTTCTCTCCGTGATTAATTTCCACCTATTGCTTCTTGTCCTGCCTTGTCAGGTGCTTTGGAGAATAGCTTGACTCCCTCTTCTTTGTGGCTGCCCTTGAGATATTGGAGCACTGCTATCAAGTCTCCCCTAGTCCTTCTTTTCATTAAGCCAGACATACTCAGTTCCTGCAACTATTCTTTATATGTTTTAGCCTCCAGTCCCCTAAAAATCATCTTTGTTGCTCTTCTCTGCACTCTTTCTAGAGTCCCCACATCTTTTTTACATCGTGGCAACCAAAATTGGATGCAATATTCCAAGTATGGCCTTACCAAGGCATTACAAAGTGGTATCAAAACTTCACGTGATCTTCATTATATTCCTCTGTTTATGCAGCCTAGAACTGTGTTGGCTTTTTTAGCAGCTGCAGCACACAGCTGGCTCATATTTAAAAATCAGAAGCTGATTTGAAATCAACAAAGGCTACATACAGAGAGGAAACCTCCAGGCAGTGGTGGGTTGCCCCCGGTTCGGACCGGTTCGCAAGAACTGGTAGTAAAACCGGCGGGAGACTCCACCCACCGCTCTGGATGTCATCATAGGCTATCTGCGCATGTGCAGAAGCTTCTACACATGTGCAGAAGCTCGGCACGCGCACAATCCGATTGTAAACAGGTAGTAAAGATAAGTAGAATCCACCCCTGCCTCTGGGGGAATATTTTTCAGCTAAATGGTGAAAGACCAGATAGAAATTTATACAATGGTCCCCTTTTAAGCTAACCTGTTCCTCAAAGGAAGGTATTTTCACTTCATACGCAATCTAGTAATTCTAGCTAGAGATATCTGATATATAATTTACCTATTATATTAAGCAAATTAAAGGGTATGTAGTTCTCTGGATCAAACTTACTTCCGTTTTGTTTCGGTTTGGTTTGTTTGGAAAGGGATCAAGAATGGCCCGTTTCCAGTCGACAGAAAAACGGGCTGAGATATTAATATGTATAAATAAAGCAGCCAGCATTGAAGACTGCCAATCCTTATTCCCTCTTAATAATTCTATAAGAGAGTAACATCTCTTCCTGGGATTTTTCCAGGTCTTAATTGTGTAATAAGGTCCTTAACCACAGATCAAGACGCAGCCAGACAGCCTCGTCTAAGATTACAAGCAAATTTATAGAAGAAGGTCACGGCATTTCCAAACAGGGTACCTCAAGCATGGTGAACGAGTTTTGGAGTATTGTGAATATCACTAAGCTGAATGAAGTGGTTTTCCATTGGAAGGGTCCTGGGTGCTCTTGCTTGTTTTCTTGCATTCATTACCTGAACTAGGTAACTTCATCAATGCTAGAAGGGAGTGGGGTTTGTGTGGGGAGGAGGAAGATGAGGAGGGGGGAGGGGGAGGAGGACTTTGGGGTCTCAGAGATGTTTCATTACCCATATTTTATAACACCAACAATAGCCTTGATGATATTACCTAGTCTGGTAATGAAACGTCTGCTAGAAAACAAGCAAACTCCGTAGCACTCATTTCAATCCTCAACTACAAATATTCCCCCTTATTGGTTTTTTCCATTTGTTTTCTTTTTCCTTAATATCTCTTTGAGAAACAAAGTAGGGCAATTGTTTCTCAACCTCAGCAGCTTTTAAATGTGTGGACTTCAACTCCCAGAATTCCCCAGCCAGCACAGGGAATTCTGGGAGTTGAAGTCCACACAAACACACACATCTTCAAGCTGCCATGACGGAGAAACACTGAAGAAGGGCACAAACTCAGAATATTGCCAGTTGGTCCATTCTAATCGCCCGTTATAGTGATGTAATCACCAGGCGACAAATTCAATTCAAAATCACTCCTCAATGATGAAATGGCTCCATTTCTCACAATGGAAGAGGAGCATTATGGGGGAATTCAACCGCAGCTATCCTGCCCTGACCAGATATATTGGGATTAGATCAGGGGTGAAATCCAGCAGGTTCTGGAGAACCGGTAGCGGAAATTTTGAGTAGTTCGGCAAACCGGTAGCAGAAAGTTTGAGTAGTTCGGAGAACTGGCAAATACCACCTCTGGCTGGCCCCAGAGTGGGGTGGGAATGGAGATTTTGCAATATCCTTCCCCCAGGAGTGGGGAAGGATTGGGGATTTTACAGTATCCTTCCCCTGCCACGCCCACCAAGCCACACCATGCCCACCAAGCCACGCCCACCAAGCCACACCACACCTACTAAGCCACGCCCACAGAACCAGTAGTAAAAATAAATTGGATTTCACCACTGGATTAGATGAACTATAATAGAAGAGCGTATGGGAACACAACTTCAAATCCAGAACCAACAAAGCAACTGATCTGACAACTCCAGCAGTTGCCAACTCCAGCAGACCCAGAATAATCTGGGTCCCTTGCATGGATTAAGAAATTGGAGAGCGGGGGGGGGGGGACACAAGATTTGAACCCAAGACATTACAGGTCATCCTCGACTTACGAATACAATTGAGCTCAAGATTTCGGTTGCTAAGTGAGACATTTGTTAAGTGAGTTGTGCCCCATCTTTCTTGCCACACTTGTGAAGTGGATCACTGCCCCTCTTAGTAACATGGTTGTAAAGTGAATCTGGCTTCCCCATTGTCTTTTCTTATCAGGTCACAAAAGGGGATTCCATGACCGCCCCGAACAGTGCAACCGTCATAAATATGAAGTCAGTTGCCAAGCATCTGAATTTTGATGAGCATAGCGATGTTGTAAGTGTAAAAATCAGTCATAAGTCACTTTATTCAGTGCTATTGTAACTTCAGTCACTAAATGAAGTTGTAAGTTGAGGACTGCCTGAATAATTACTGGAACTTCACCTGCCTGTGTTTATCTTAATTTCCGAACTTTTCAAGCGTGAAATAATAAACTGCAATGAATCCCAGTCCTCTCCTCTCACAACAATGGAATCACCAGCTCAGAGTCAAAATAAATTATCTTAGTAGAAATTCCCCCTTTGCAAGACCCGTTGAATAAAACTGAAAAGAGACTTACAGGTAGAATTAAGAATTACAGCTCACAAGGAGGAGATGGAAATAAGGATTTATGAGATGACTTAAAAACTGAAAAAAAAAATGATACAAATAACAAAGCAGAGGAGCGCTCTGGATTATTGCCTTATATACTGGATTTACAAAAGAGATTTGTTGGAGTTTGCTATGTTGGAAGGACAAAGGGGGCTTGATAAAGACGAAAGCGGGAATTTTGGGAGAAGAGACCAAGAAGCAGTGATGGGATTCAAGCGGTTCGCACCACTTTGGCCGAACCGGGTAAATTGCTGGCTGGCCCCACCCCACCCCTTCCAGAAGTCCCCACACACCCAGGTAAGTTCAGGGAGGCCTACTAGGCCCAAAATGGGGTGCAGGTGTGGGTGCGGCGCACCCCCCTGCGGCCCCTTTTTCTTCCAGGGGGGTGCAGGAGGCCGAGTGCTGCCTGCCACGCCCACCCTGGCCAAGCCCACCCAGCCGATCATTAGGGCAGAGAACTGGTTGTTATGTCAGGTTTCGAGGTCGTCTCAAATAAATTGCATTTCAAACAAAGTCTTTGATGAAAAAAACTCCCATTTATTAAGCACGACATTCTAAGTCCGACTCTGACTTCCAACACTGACTTCCAGACCCAAAACCCTCCCTTTCCGTTCCCCACTCCCCTGCACTCATTGGCATCTTCAAAGTCACTCTACCCCTAATCTACTGCTCCAGCTCAAAGGAATTTCCCCTCTCCCACCCCATCTCCTAGGGGATATTATCTCCAGGGAAAATAAGTAGGTGAAAAGTCAAACGTCCCTTTCCAGACGCCTCCGCTTCTCCTTCTTATGTCAGCACTAGAGTAAATGCAGCTTGAAGTGCTGACATGTTAAATTATTCGAATCCCGCCACTGCCAAGAAGGTATGAAAAGGCGGATGCTAGAACTTTCTCTAAGGAATTTAAAGGCTGTTTGCAGAAAGACTACAGAATTGGTTTATTCAATCAATGTTAAAATAATGGGTTGTTATTTGGGAGATGTCCAACGGTTTCTTGATTACAAGCAGACGGTGACAGTTATTTCTGGTAATGTTTGTTTGTTTGTTTGTCGAGTGGGACTGTACTTTGATGATTTGAAGAGATAAAATGGACGTGGGGGATTTGGTTAAAAAAGGGAAAGGAAGGATACAGATTAGGTGTCAACCGTCCCCCCTGCATTAAACAGCAAAAGAAACCCCCGAGACAGCTGCTGCACACTGCTGGCTCATATTTAAATCGTTGTCCACTAGGACTTCAAGAACCCTCAGACAGTTACTACTCTTGAGCAAGGTACTACTATTTAGCATTTGGAGAAGGCAGAAGCACGAAGAAGCATCCATCTTAATCTGTGGCACATGGTCATCCAAGCACAAACCCACAAACTCACACACAGAGCATCGCTGGTGAGATTGAAATTGCTTGTATTTATTCATTGTTCTGTTCAGCAGTAATTCAATATGGTCTATCTTGTATTTGGTTCTCATTGTATGTATCCCTATTTTCCCCCGTTTCACCATATCCTGTTCTTTCAATAAAGCATCCAGATCTACGCACACAGTCTGTTTTATTGGAGGATAGCTGGGTTTAGCTGCATGTCGAGCTGCACACAGACTAACATGTAGTTAGGACAGAACACCTTCCAATCAGTGGTGGGTTTCAAATGTTTTTACTACTAGTTCTGTGGGCATGGCTTGGTGGGCATGGCACGGCTTGGTGGGCGTGGCATGGTGGACGTGGCAGGGGAAGGTTACTATAATATCTCCATGCTAGCTACAGGAGTTACTCTGTTTTGTTCTATAAGAAGGACCATCTGTAAGGAAGAGTGAAGATAGTCTATAGATAATGCTTGACTTATGACCACAATTGAGCCCAACATTTCTGCTGCTAAGCAGGACAGTTCTTAAGTGAGATTTGCTCCATTTTATGACCTTTCTTGCCACAGTTGTTAAGTGAATCACTGCAACTGTAACACAGTTGTTAAGTGAATCTGGCTTCCCCATTGACTTTGCTTGTCAGAAGGTCACAAAAGGGGATCGCATGATCCTGGTGATTGGCCCAAAATCTTCCAGTTGGCTTTCATGCCTAAGGCAGGACTAGAACTCACAATCTCCTGGTGATTGGGCCAAAGTCACTCAGTCATGTTTCCTGCCTAAGGCGGGACTAGAACTCATAATCTCCTGGTGATTGGCCCAAAGTCAGCTAGCCAGCTTTCATACCTAAGGCAGCACTAGAATTCAGTCTCCTGGTGATTGGCCCAAAATCTCCCAGTTGGGTTTCATGCCTAAGGCAACACTAGAACTCACTGTCTCCTGGTGATTGGTCCAAAAGTCACTCAGTCAGGTTTCCTACCTAAGGAGCCTGAGTGGCGTAGGAGGCTAATGCTCCTACTAAGGCAGCATTTAACATCCAGCTGCCTGCAATTACTGCGAGTTCAATTCTCACCAGGCTCAAGGTCGACTCAGCCTTCCATCCTTTCTAAGGTGGGTAAAATGAGGACCCGGTTTGTGGGGGCAATAAGCTGACTTTGTATAAAATATACAAAAGTATGAAGGCTATTGCTTAACGCATTGCAAGCCACCCTGAGTCTCCGGAGAAGGGCGGCATATAAAAATAAATAAAAATAAAAAAATAAATAAAAAAATAAAACTCACCATCTCCTGGTGATTGGCCCAAAATCAGCTAGCCAGTTTTCATGCCTAAGGCAACACTAGAACTCACTGTCTCCTGGATTTTAATCTGGTGCCCTTATCACTAGACCAAACCTTCACATATATTTTCCTGAGACATTCACGGCCTACACGGAAACAGGAAAGCATTGAGCTCATCCTAACATCACAAGACATCTACCATGCTTGTAACTACCTTCCCCAGCTAGGAATCTTCTGATGCAAGAAGTCCACCATCTGCAAATTCCAGATCTCAAACCTCCAAACGCTAACAGCATCCTTCCTTTCCCCACCCAAACAGGGCTATTGCTTTCATTATCCTTACAACGCCGCCATAAAACAGAGCAGTATAATTATCCCCATATTACATGGTACCGGAAGGAGGGTGTGTAAATGAAGGCCGAGAATAAGAGTACTGGCAGTCCTCCACTTATGACCACAACGGAGCCTGGAATTTATATCGTTAAGTGAGACATTTGATAAGCGAGCTTTGTCCCGTTTTAAACAATTTTTCTTCCTGCAGTTGTTAAGTGAATCACCGCAGATGAGAAGTTGAGTAACCCGGTTGTTAAATGAACCTGGCTTCCCCCACTGACCTTGCTAGTGAGGAGGTCGTGAAAGGGGGATCACATGACCTTCAGCCACTATGACGGTCATAAATATGAACCAGCTGCCAAGCCTCCGAATTTTGATCCAGGCTCGCAAAGGTCGTAATGGTGCAAAAGAGTCATAAGCAGTGGTGAAATTCAAATTTTTTTTACTACCAATTCTATGGGCGTGGCTTGTGGGCATGGTGTGGCGTGGCTTGGCGGGCGGGGCAGGGGAAGGATACGGCAAAATCTCCATTCCCTCCCCATTCCTGGGGGAAGAATATTGCAAAATCCTCATTCCCTACCCACTCTGGGACCAGCCAGAGGTGGTATTTGCCAGTTCTCCAAACTACTCAAAATTTCCGCTACCGGTTCTCCAGAACCTGTATGAACCTGCTGGATTTCACCTCTGGTTGTAAGTCACATTTTTCTGGGCCGTCGTTCACTCTGAACGGTCACGAAACGAGCAGTTGTTAAGTCGGGGAATATCTGTACTATTCCTGCCAATCTCTAATACCTCGATCAGCTTAAGTCAAGCTTTTTTATGTTCTGAAGGTATTTGATTTGTAGACTCGTCGCTCCTTGCCAACATCCGGACTTCCCCAGATGGGCTGAGGCAGACAATTCCTCGGATCGAAGTGTTTCCGCGCATTTAATTGGCATTCCTTCCTGTCCTTTACAAGCAGCTTTTTTTTCCCCCTAGACCGGGATGAATAATGAATGAAAACAAAAGGAAAAGGAGGGGGGGAGGATTAAGCATGTCGCCCAATGCCCAGGAGCAAGAGGAGGAGCAGAAAGCTAATGCATACCTCCCCCAACACCCAAACAACCACTCAAAACTTCCAACTTTTCTCAAAGGTATTTTAGGCAGGTCAGTCATGCATTTACAGGCTTAACTACATAGGATATTAAACAGGACCTTGAGAGAAACGGGGAGGGGGGGGAGACCCTTATCTAAAAGTGCAACGGTTGGCCCAATGGGCATTTTAATCCAAACTCCAGTGTTTCTGTCTTAAAATTTTATTTATTTATTATTTATTAATTCAATTTATATGCCGCCTTTCTCCGGAGACTCAGGGCGGATTATAATGCATTTTAAAAAAAACCATTATAAAACCATTTAAAAATTAGAACATTAAAACCCATTCACACCATTCATGGCCGGATCTCGCCAGATCGCAACAACAAGATCAACGGCCCCAGGCCTGCCGGAAAAGCCAGGTCTTCATCAGTTTCCGGAAGGCCAATAGGGTGGGGGCGATCCGGACCTCAGGAGGTAACTGGTTCCAGAAAGCTGGGGCAGCCACAGAGAAGGCCCTCTCCTGCGGACCCGCCAGCCGGCATTGTTTAGCTGATGGGACCCGGAGGAGACCCAACTATCTGGGATCTTACCAGTCGCTGGGAGCTATGTGGTAGAAGGCGGTGTCGAAGATAATCTGGCCCTGAGCCATGTAGGGCTTTAAAGGTAATAACCAACACCTTGAATTGTGCCCGGAGACCAATAGGGAGCCAGTGCAGCTCACGGAGAATTGTTGTACCTAGGTGCACCGATAGCTCGCGCGGCTGCATTCTGGACCAACTGTAGTCTCCGAACACTTTTCAAGGGTAGCCCCAAAATATTTCGGGTTATCTAATATCTGGGGGATTAAATGAAAGGGAGGCTGTGAGAATTAGTGGTATCAGTTACACCGGTGGTGTTTTACTACTGCTCTTTATCACCTCTCTCCTGGAACTGTGGGAAGAGACACATTTGCACAACCGGGGAGAGAGATGTAAAAATAGGAATTTGAAAGCGCCAATTTTCAGGAGGGGCCCGCAAAGCCGCTTCAAAAGAAATAAAATCCTTCCCTGTTCCTTTGAGTCATTAAAAGCTGTGATTATATACCAGTGATGGCTAACCTCTTCCGGACCGAGTGCACGAACTCCCAAAATGCAATGCATGCATGCGCCCCTCCCCCGTGCATGCAAGCATCCCCCCGCCCATCTGTGCATGGCCCACAGCACGTGCCCTTGCCTCCCATGCATGTGTACACCCCCTGCATGTGCCCCTGCCCCGCACATGTGTGTACCCCCGCACATGCCCAAGCATGCGCATATCCCCCGCATGCATCCTGCCCCCCCATATGTGCACCGACCCCGCGCATGCACAGCACAGACCCTAAGAGTAGCTGGCTGGCGGGAGGCATGTCCGCATGCGCGGCAGAACTGAACTGGGGCGGCGGCTTGCATGCTGTTGTGGCCCGTCAGCGGCCTGTGCAGCTAGTAGCTGATTCCGACAGCGAAGAGGCTGGTGTGGTGGTGCTGCGCCAGCAGCCTGTGCAGCTGGCACTCGAGTCAGACAATGAGGAGGCTGGAGAAGATGTGGTGCCAGAGGCGGCTTATCTTATCAGCTTCCTGCAAATTGCTTCTGGGCATTCTGCCAACCATAGTAAGCTTTCAGTAGTCTTCTTTGAATTCTTGGCGGCTGTTAATGCAGTTAATTAAAAGCTGTTGTTGTAAAAAACGGGTTTATTTAGTAAACTAAGGTTTGAACGGACTTTGTGTGTGCTGCGTTCTTTGGGGTCCGTAGCTGGGGCAGAACACATGCCCAGAGAGGGTGCTGCATACCACCTCTGGCACACATGTCATAGGTTCGGCATCACGGTTATATATTCTTGATCCATTTCATTTGGAGGCACCTTATTTTATATGATAAATCCTTAATTAAGGGTAATAAATTTCAACTGTGGTTGGTTTTTTACGTCTGTAGTAGTTTTAGCAATAAGTCAATTATAAATACAACTATAACTACAGGTAGTCCTCGACTTACGACCGTCATTGGGGCCAGAATTTCCATTGATATGCAAGGAGGTTGTTAAGTGAGTCACACACGATTTTATGACCTTTTTTTTTTTTGGCCACAGTGATTAAGTGAATCGTGTGGTTGTTGAGTGAGTCTGGCTTTCCCCCCTTGGTTTTCCTTGTTGGAAGTTGCCCGAGTAGGTCGCAAATGGAGATCACGGGATCCCACAGGAACTGTCGTAAGTACATGCCAGTTGCCAAGTGCCTGAATTCTGATCATGAGACCGCAGGGGCACTACGACAGTCGTAAGTATGAGGACCAGTTGTAAGTCACACTTTTTCAGTCTTGACATAACTTTCAACAATCGTTAAACAAATGGCCGTAACTCGAGGATCACCTGTACTACTTCCACACTCCAAATCACAGGCCGCCATCTTCCAGATGAAGTTTTTTCTTCCTTTAGCTCAGCGTTGTAGATGCTGATTTGCAACTTTGGGGCAGAAAAAGGACGTTTCCCATTCTTTTCCTTCATCTGGGGTTCTTCAGAAGCCCTGGACTGAAATTCCCATCATCCTCTAGGCAGCACAGCCAAAGAATTCCTGATTGATTCAACCGGAAATGCCAGGGCCAGAATTACCGTATGCAAAGCCATGGTATCATTCGTTTTACAGATAGGAAACTGAGGCTGGAAGGCCGTAACTAGCCAAGGCATCGCCATGACATTGTAGCTTAGTGTTGTGACCTGTTGGTCGTCACCCCCTACAGCAGCCGAATCAGAAGAGGAGGAAGCATGGGAGTCAAGGGCAGCATCAAGGCAACCTGAGAGCTCCGAGGGGGAAGAGGGAATGGAGCTGGCAGAAGAGAGACAAAGGTGGAACCTGGGCCGTCCATCAGACCTCAGATGCAGAGACAACAGCCCCCAGGTCTGGAGGTGGCTGATGAGGAAGAGGAACAGCTGGGTCCAGTGCCTGACACACGGATGCACAGAAGGCAGAGGAGAGGAGAGCGGTGGAAATCTATGGGCCAGTCTTTGGGATAGAAGAGCCACCTCTGCTAGCGAAGCCCCACCCTAGCTCTGGGGATAAAAGGTGTGGATAGGTGTGGCAGACAACCGGACGGATGGACTTGTTAGCCTGCGTTGAGAGAGAAACATTTTGCCGGGGCTGCCGGCGTTCCTAATAAAGGAATCTTTGAGTTAACTTCAGAGGGTTTGTCGCGTTTGGGGAACTGGGTCAGAACACGTAGGTTTCCAAAATCCCACTTTTATTACAGAGATATAAATTTATTGATGCAATTTCCTCGCTCCAAGAAGAGCTGCATTTTCCTCCAAAAAATATTTTCCATTAAGGAGAAGAAAACAAAAAAAAGCAGAAAAGAACCCTTGTCTTTTCACTGCCACCACCTAAAATACTTTTCCAAGCACTAAAAGAGCAGCTTCCTACAGGATGGGAACATTCTGGATCTTGTATACGCCATCCGTCAGTTTTCCATCCTTTCCGTAACCATCTTCGCTCCCTTATGAATATAAGGACCATAACTGGTGCTTCTTAGAAACTCCAACGGAAGGGATAGCGAATGATGGCAAGAAACCGCATAAAACAACATCCTGAAAGGTGGTTTCACAACCAGAAACATCAATCCCCAAAGAACCAAGGCAGAAACAGGCAGTCCTCATTTAGCGACTGCCCCGTACAGCGACTATTCGCAGTTGCAACCATGCAAAAGTAACTTTGCGCCGGGTCCTCACGTTTACGGCCTTCGCAGGTCCATAAAGCAAAGGAAAGCTGAAGTAAGATCGTAGGAACAGTCGTGGTTAGCGACCTCTTCGCTTTATAACTTAGCTGCTGGTCCCATTTGAGGTCACTCATTGAGAACTATCCTTTTGAGAGCAATTGATTTTTGTACAAAATAGCCTCAAAGTGAGGGGGAATTCTGGGAGTTGAAGTCCATATATATTGAAGTTGTTAGGCTAAAAAAACACTGATTTTTGCATGAACCTAATTCCAAGAGGAAAACACCCCTTAACAATCCCCCCAACTCAAGTTCTTCCACCTACTTTTGGTGCAAATGAACCAGGGGTGAAATCTACTTACCTTCCTTACCGGTTCAGAAGCGCATGCACCGCACGTCACATGTGCACACAGAGTTTCTGCGCATGCACAAAACCTGGGCATGCGCAGAAGGTAAAAAACACATTACTTCATGATTAAAACTCATTCCACCATCGCTACTGGATCGCCGAACCACTGGCCAAGTTCGTTACAGGGTCGGGCGATCCGGTCTGATCCGGGAGCATTTCACCCCTGAAATGAACCCTCTGATTTAAAGCAGGTGTCTCCAACCTGGCAACTTTTAAGACCTGTGGACTTCAACTCCCAGAATTCCTCAGGCAGCCATGAGGAATTCTGGGAGTTGAAGTCCATATATGTTGTGGCCCGTCAGCGGCCTGTGCGGATTGTAGCTGATTCTGACAGCGAGGAGGCTGGTGTGGTGCTGCGCCAGCAGCCTGTGCAGCTGGCACTCGAGTCGGACAATGAGGAGGCTGGAGAAGATGTGGTGCCAGAGGCAGGGATTCAGCCAGGGCCTTCAGAACCTCCAGAAGCTCCTTTAAGTGAAGAGGACGAAGAGGAGGAGCCTCTTCTTGATGCACAGGCGCACAGAGTTGCCAAAAGGCAGGAGTGGCTCCTCAGGAGGAGGTCTCCTCGAGAGTAAGGCTTGGGGCTAATGGGCCACTCCCTTAGCCTATTTAAGGAGGAACGCTGACTGAAGCAAGTGGTAGGGAACAACTTTAGTTCACTCTACTTCGCATCTGGATTCTCTGCAAATTGCTTCTGGGCTTCCTGCCAACCTTAGTAAGATTGTGATTACTTTATCTTTGGTTTCTTGTAGGCTGTTAAGAAAGTTTATTAACAGCCTTTGTTTTGAAAAAGACTGAGTTATTTTAGTAAATTAAGTTTTGTACAAACTTTGTATGTGCTGTATTCTTTGGGGTCCGTAGCTGGGGCAGAACAATATCTTTAAGCTGTCAGGGTATAAAAACACTGATTTTGCATGACTGAACACTTCAACTTGCTGCTCTTAAACTCCCTAGTTTCAAGAGGAAAACATCCCTTTCCAACCTCCTCACCCCAAGTTCTCTTCCACATACTTCTGGTACAAATGAACCAGCGGTGGGTTTCACATTGTTACCACCAGTTCGCTTCGCATGTGCACGCACCTTCCACATATGCGCCCAGCGTTCTGTGCATGCGCTTTGCGCGCACGCTTTCTGCGCCTGTGCCCAGCCTCAAAACCGTGCCTAAATAGGACAGCATAGAGCCAGGGCAGATAGGCCGGCCCACCCGGGATCTCCGCTACCAGTTCGCCAAAACCATACAAACCGAATGAATACTACCTCTGAAATGAATCCTCTGATCCAGGGGTGAAATCTTAGCAGGTTCTGACAGGTTCCGCAGAACCGGTAACGGAAATTTTGAGTAGTTCGGAGAACCGGCAAATACCACCTCTGGCTGACCCCAGAGTGGGGTGGGAATGGAGATTTTGCAGTATCCTTCCCCCAGAAGCGGGGAGGGAATGTGGATTTTGCAGTATCCTTCCCCTGGAGTGGGGTGGGAATGGGGATTTTGCAGTATCCTTCACCAGCCATGCCCACCAAGCCACACTACGCCCACCAAGCAACGCCCACAGAACCGGTAGTAAAAAAATTTGGATTTCACCACTGCTCTGATCTAAAGCAGGGGTCTCCAACCTGGCAGCTTTTAAGACTTGTGGAACTTCCCAACTCCCAGAATTCCTCAGGCAGCCAAGTCTTAAAAGTTGCCAAGTTTGGAGTTTCCTAATCTAAAACATGATGGGGGAATTACAGGGCCACCATCCCCTACCTTTGTCTGTGCTTTGATGGCCAATACAAGACAACTGTACCATACACACACTTGAATATGACTTGGCTGTAGAACAGGAAGCCAGTGAAAGCAGGGGTGGGTTCTAAATTTTTTTACTACCGGTTCTGTGGGCGTGGCTTATTTTGTGGGCGTGGCTTGATGGTCATGTGACAATGCTTTAGGATTTAGCAGAGGTACTGGTCTACCAGGCTTTTAACTGCTTGCAGAGCTGTACCGGTCTACTCATTTGTTTTTGGAGGCACCGGTCTACTCATTTGTTTTTGGAGGTACCGGTCTACTCATTTGTTTTTGGAGGCACCGGTCTACCACCACACTGCCTTTTAACACTGATCAGCTGTAGGGCGGCCGTTTGAAGCCCCGCGACAAGAGTTTAAACAGTTTTTCCTTATAGCCCATCAGCTGGGACTCAGGAGGCAGCAAATAGATTTGGGGTGGGGCCAAATAAAAGGTAAGAATAACGTGGGGGGGCAGGGGGGGCAGAAACCGGTTCAGTGACGTCATATCGTCACCGCTACCTACTCGGCGGAACCAGGCGGAACCGGGAGGAACCCACCACTGAGTGAAAGGGGATTTTTTGCATTGTCCCATGCATAAGTTCCAGGTGGATCCCTCCCCCCCCTTTGATGACAAGCCCTTCTGAAGGAGCCATCAATCTTGTTCCTCTCTGAAAATAATCCAAGGTGAGGATGGGAAATAAGTTCATTGCGCAGTAAAATCATCTGTAAGATTTATTGCGCGCTGCCATAAATTATGCAAGGTTTCCAAGAATTAATCCTCATAGACCCAAGTCCATCATGCCTCTCTCTCTCTCTCTCCCTCTCCCTCTCCCTCTCCCTCTCCCTTTCTCTCTCTCTCTGTCTCTCTGCCTGGATTGTGTCACTTCCAACTTCAGGAAAGAACCTAGCACAGTATTGATGTTCAACAGTGAAAGCGGTAAATTGTAGAAATGCAGAGGAAATTTGTGTGTTTTGACAAGCATCTACACCTGGGGAAGGTGCCCTTAAATTTATCAGCAAAAGGATTAATCCATTCGAGATCTCTTTACAGGTAGTCCTCGACTTACAACAGTTCATTCGGTGACCATTTGAAGTCACAAGAACACTGGAAAAAAGTGATTTATGACCATTTCTCACACTTATGACCATTGTAACATCCCCACGGTCACGATTTGCATTCTGATGCTTGACAACTGACTCACATTTACGACGGTTGCAGTGTCCCGGGATCAGGTGATCCCCTTTTGCGACCTTCTAACAAGTCAATAGGGAAGCCAGATTCACTTAACCACCATGTTACTAATTTAACAGCTGCGGTGACTCACTTAACAAATGTGGCAAGGAAAGTCGTAAAATGAGGCGAAACTCACTTAACAAATTTCTCACTTAGCAATATAAATTCTGGGCTCAATTGTGGTCATAAATCAAGGACTACATGTTTTGGGAGTGTGCTTTCTATCCAAGCCAGCAAAAGCACCCTTTGAATCTCACTTGTTTTGGTTTGTATAAATACTGTTAATGTGAGAGACAAAGTACAGGTAATCCTTGATTTACAATCTCAATTGAACCCAAAATTTCTGCTGTTAAGTGAGACATTTGTTAAGTGGGTTTTGCCCCATTTTACGACTTTTCTTGCCACAGTTGTTAAGTGAATCACTGCAGTTGATAAATTAGTAACCTGGTTGTTAAGTGAGTCTGGCTTCCCCACTTTGCTGCAATGGTCATAAAAAAAATAGTCATGTCACATTTTTCAGTGCCGTCGTAACTTTGAACGGTCACTAAATGAACTGCTGTAAGTCAAGGACTATCTGTATAGAAGTAGCACAAAATGAACACACACTTTATCAATTACATAATATACCTACAGAAAATCCTTGACTTACCACAATTGGGACTAGAATGTCTGTCACTAAACAATGTGGTCATTAAGTAAGCCACACCCAATTTTACCTTTTTTGCCACGGTCATTAAGTGAATCATATGGTTGTAAAGCGAATCTGGGTTCCCCCACTGTTTGTCAGAAATCCCCTGGGAAAGTCTCATATGGTAGCCACATGAATCCAGGACACTGCCAATAAAGTAAAAAGGTATAAAAGTTTCCCCTGTCTGATCATGCCTGACTATAGGGGGCGTCACTCATCACCTTTTCTTAGCTGAGGGAGCCAGTATTGTCTGAAGACACTTCTGTGGTCATGTGGCTGGCATGACCATACGCTGTTACGTTCCCACCGAAGTGGTACCTATTTATCTACTCGCATTTGCATGCTTTTGACCTGCTAGGCAGGCAGGAGCTGGAGCAAGGAACGGGAGCTCACCCTGTCACGCAGCGTTCGGGTCTCGAACTGCCAACCTTCCAGTGGACAAGCCCAGCATCTCACCCACCGGGCCACCACACCCCTCAAAGTCTCGTAAAGACAATGCTGAGTGGCAAACCGTGCAAATGTTGATTGTGTGACTGCAGGAATGCCTGTGCCGGTTGTTAAAATCAAGAACTGGTTGCAAGTCACTTTTTTTTCAGCGCCACTGTCGTTTTCCAAAACCCTTCAACAAATGGGTCGTAAGTCGAGGATTACCTGTACATTAAAAAGGCAAGCAGTCCCGGAGGAGTCGATACTGAATTCATTACCAAACCAGCGCCGTGTTTGACATTTTAATTTGGAAATCACAAACGGGTAGCACAGAAAACAATTTTGGAGTTGTTTTAACAATGCAGATATGAAATGCTGAACTTGATATGGCTTTTGAGAGAGAAACGATCGTCCACTTTCAAAGAGAAACCTCCCAAAAGATTTGGGACATGGCAGCCAACTTTGGATAAAGACTCCCCTGATACTATAGGTTTGCTACCTGTTTTCCACTCTACAACAACCATCAAGTTTCTTCTGACAAAATAATACCAATCAGTAGATCGATACTTGTTCACCAAAATGATATCCTATCCTAAAGACAAGAGTTTGATTTTTGGGGAGACCATCTGGAAGTTGAATTCACACAAGGCTTAATTTAGAAGCCGGGCTTCGAATGTTTTCTTTTTTTCATTTAGGAGACCCCTAAATTCAACTAGAAAGCTTGATTTGATATTAGCAAGAATGCCTAACCTGGATTAAAAAGAACAGGGATCAGTTATATCCTCACTTCAGAAGACTTCCCAGCATCAGGCAGGATCAACCATCAGGCAAAAAAAAAACAACAACCGGGAGCTTTGAAAAAGGGCAGCAAATTGTTGGCTCTGTTATGAACTTTGCAGTTTTCTAACAATGAGTCAACAGGGACTCCAAAAACCCTTGGCTGCAGGTGGGCTTGGAGTAGCTTACTCCAGCCCCGGAAGGCTGCAATGTAATTGGGCCAACCCCAATTCAGCCCAAGGAGATCTTTAATTGAGGTTCTCCGCTGTTTGTGTGGCCAGTGGAAGCCATATGGAGATTCTCCAGTCATCCAGTTGTCTCAAAGTGCTTTTTTTTTTCACCAAGAAGCCACTGGACTTTTTGTTTTTTCTTTGAAGAGGTTTCGCTTCTCACCCAAGAAGCTTCTTCGGCTCTGATGAGCCTTCCATTCCCTCCAGCATTCAGTCAGAGCCGAAGAAGCTTCTTGGATGAGAAGTGAAACCTCTTCAAAGCAAAAAACAAAACAAAACCAGAAAGTCCAGTTAGTGGCCTCTTGGAGGTGGAGGGGGGGAAAGCACCTTTGGGACAAGCTGGTGTAAAGTCGGAGTTAGCCCAACCCATCCTTGCAAACCGGTCCCTACCCGTCCCTTCCATCCCACGTGCGGCAGAGGGTTTTTCCACCTGGGCCATGCCAGGTCCTCTGGTCCAGCACACCTGGGGGAGTTACCTGGTCGGAGTAAACCCGAAGCCCTCCAGGTGCAGAACTCGAACCTAAGTAGAAACCTAATAGGAGGAAACTCCTCTAAAAGACCCGAAGTTTGCTCCCCAAATCCCGGACTTTCTCGGCGCTGAAGTCAGGGGACGATGGGGAACCGGTGATCCACTCCACTCACCTTCAGCCTCGCGGACCAAGAGAGCCAAGGCGAGAAGAAACGCTGCCGGGCAATCCATAGAGCCGAGCCCCAAAGCGGGTGGATGGAAGACGGAAGAAACCCCCGCGGGATTTTTTCTTTTTTTTTTCCCCCCCACCGGTGCCAAAACTCGCGGCGGGGTTTTTGCTCGGGCACCATCCAGAAAAAGCATCAGATCTGCCCCATTCCCAGCCTTCCCTTTCAGGCTGATCGGAGGAAGCCCAAGGCAAAAGGGGGAAGAGGCCCCGGGAGAGTAGATCTCTTTTTTCGGGATCCCGCAGGAATCCGGGCTGGGCAGCGAAGAAGCGAGCGCCCAGCAGCGGCCGGTCTTCCCTTTCCTTTTGCGCCAAGCGCGGCGGCGGCTTCTTCTTCTCCAAGCGGGCGCCCGGCGCAAGTTCTTTCCTCCGCCCTGCTAAGTTGCCCACCTCCCCTCCGCTCGCGATCCCAAAAATCCCGCTCCCCTCTCCCTCCCCACAACCCCGACGGCTTTGAAGATCTCCCCCTCCCCTTCCCTTCCTTTCCTCCCCGGATCCCGCGTTTTGACGTCGCCCGCCGGCCACCCACCGAGGCTGCGGCGGATCTGCCCACCGGCGCGGCCCCCCGCCCCGGGCGAGGCTGCCTTTCTCTCTCTCTCTCTCTCCGGGCATCGCTCCAGAAGGAGGAATCCGAGGAAGGGTGGGGGGGGAAAGGATCGACTCCCCGGCCGATCTCCGATCTCCTACCCCCACCCACCCATGCAAGCGGAGTCCCCCGGGCTTGTGCAGCTCGCTCGGCGGGGGCACAAACTTTGCAGCGGGATCCCGCCATCCGAGCCATCCCGGCAAGCGAGCAAAAAAAAAAAAAAAAAAAACGACCCCTTATCACCCCCCCCCCACCGCCACTCTTTCCCCTTCCCCACCTTTTGCAGTTTGCAAGATCAAAGATCCGATCCGGGGAAAAATTTATTAATATATATATGGAGAACTCGAGTGGGTGCAAATTGCAAATTGCAAAAAAAAAAAGCCAGATCGGCGAGTTGTTTTTTATTATTATTATTATTATTATTATTATTATTTATTATTATTATTATTATTATTATTATAGTATTATTTATTATTATTATTATATTATTATTATTATTATATTATGTTAATCTTTAGTGAGATTCACAGCCTTTGAGGCTGGTTAATAGCTCAGCAGCTCCAGTCCTAACCAAGGACCTAGGAACTTAATCTAGGTCCTTGGTTAGGACTTGAGCTGCTGAGCTATTAACCATTTATTAATAATTTAATATATTTAAAATTATTTTAATTATTTAATATTTAATAATATTATTAATTTTATTATTTATTTTTATTATTATTTAATCTTTAGTAAGATTCACAGCCTTTGAGGCTGTTTAATAGCTCAGCAGCTCCAGTCCTAACCAAGGACCTAGGAACTGTTAAAGGTTATCCTCGAAGGATGTTATTAATATTATTATTATTTCATTCCCACGCACGCCCAGCCATGCCATGCCTTCCACCGCTTCTTTCCCGGGCTTTGTGCAGCGTTTGTGGGTCCTGTGTGTGTGTGTGTGTGTGTGTGTGTGCACGCTCCCTTCCTTCCCTCTCTCTCTTTCTCTCTCTCTCTCTCCCCCCCCCCCCCCACTCACCCTTTTAACACAAGCGAGCCGCCGTGCAACCCTCCCGGGGAGGGAGGGGGCTCCGTTGCAAATCCTAACCCGGGAAGCACCGCTTTGCAACTATGGGGTGTTGCAGGCTTTGCAACCGGGGATTGGGGGGGGGGAAGAGGAGAGGGATCTCGCGCCCAAAGCAACCCGGGGGAAGGGATTTTTGCAAAAGGGCGCCTTTAAAAATAAAATAAAATAAAATAAAATAATAAAATAAAATTTAAAAAAAATAAAAAAATAAAATAATAAAATAAAATAAAATAAAATATTTCCCTTTGCCTCTCTGCAAACCCCCCCCCCCCATCCAATCTCTGGTTGTTTTAAAAAAAGGAGCTCCGACTTCCATCCCGGGCAGACTCGATGTTCAAAACGGCGGATCCAGAAAGGGAGGGGAAGGGGAAGGGGAGGGGGTGGGCAATGGGAGATGGGGAGGGGGAGGTTGCGATCGTGCCGGGCTTGGCTGAGATTCCGGAGAGTCACGTGGAGAAAGAGAGCGCGAGCGAGCGGGGCGTGCAACCTGATCCTCCTTTTTAATATTCCATGCGTGGTGCCCGCAGTTTGATCTGCTGCGAGATCGGGTGGGATTTGGACCCCCCTCCCTCATTGAAAAGCGGGGGTGGTGAAAAGAGGGGGTGCACTAGTGTGTGTGGGGGAGGGCTGAAATGTAAGCCCACCCTGCAAGCACCCTGGAAGCTGGATGATTCTTCCCCCCCTCCACACACCATTAAAACTAGCCTTTGTCACATGTGCAGAAATGGATAGACTAACGTTGAAATTGAAAGATAAGGAAGACTGGCAGTATTTCAAGATATGGGGCAGTTGGTATGAGTGGATAAACCAATGGAAAAGAAAGTAAAAGTTCAAAATTTAGTAAGGAATTAAAAGTAATAATTATACACCGTCTTTAAGGAAAAAAAGGGAAAATAAGTTTTTGTATATGTGTGTACTTATATACATTATATATACTTTGTTGTTTGTTGATGCTGTTGATTGTATTTTAAGGTTGTGAATGTTTTATACAATTTTTTTTTAAATCTAATAAAGTTTGTTTTTAAAACGAAAAAAATAAAAATAAAACTGGCCTTTGCAGGGTCTTCCCCCTCCGCTTACTCCAAAGTTGGTCAGAAAAAGAAAAAACATTCTGCGTGTTTTAATCACGCGTGTACCTACAGGACTTTCCCTGCCCAGCTCCCGAAGGTTTTCCCCAACCTAAGTGCTCCCCAAATCTGTTGGCTTCAGAGTCTTATGATTCCCGGCTGAATTGGCACAACGTTGCAAGTAGACATCAGAACCACCCACAGAATACACAAAAGAGTTGGAAGGGACCTTAGAGGTCCTCTAGTCCAACCCCCTGCTCAGGTGGAAAATTTATTTATTATTTATTTATTTGTTCAACTTGCATGCCACCTTTCTCCGAAGACTCAAGGCGGCTTACAATGCATTTAAAAACCATATATAAAACATTAAAAGTTAAACCATTAAAAACAATTAAAACCCATTCACACCATTCATGGCCGGATCTCGCCGGATCGCAACAGCGAGATCAACGGCCCCAGGCCTGCCGGAAAAGCCAGGTCTTCACCGCTTTTCGGAAGGCCAATAGGGTGGGGATGGTCCGGACCTCAGGAGGTAACTGGTTCCAGAGAGCTGGGGCAGCCACAGAGAAGGCCCTCCCCCGCGGGCCCACCAGCCGGCATTGTTTAGCTGACAGGACCCGGAGGAGACCAACTCTATGGGATCTTACCGGTCTCTGGGAGCTATGCGGTAGAAGGCGGTCTCGAAGATATATAGATATATAGATATATATACACCATTTCAGACGAATGGCTGTCTGGATTATTACATGAAAAATAAGCCACAGGTCAAATCTTGCAGGGGCATCCCCGTCGATTGACTTGTTTAGTGACTGCTTCGTTTACTGACCTTTTGGTGGCAGTGATGAAAAAAGTAACTTTGTGACCAATCTTCATATTGACGCCTTCAGCGAGGGGGTGGTAGAGCGAGTCTTTGTACAGGGAGTCCTCGACTTACAACAGTTCATTTAGTGCAGGGGTGAAATCCAGCAGGTTCTGACAGGTTCTGGAGAACCGGTAGCGGAAATTTTGAGTAGTTCGGAGAACCGGCAAATACCACCTCTGGCTGGCCCCACCGTAGGGTGGGAATGGAGATTTTTGCAATATCCTTCCCCCAGGAGTAAGGAAGGAATGGGGATTTTGCAGTATCCTTCTCCTGGAGTGGGGTGGGAATGGAGATTTCGCAGTATCCTTCCCCTGCCACGCCCACCAAGCCACGCCCACAGAACCGGTGGTAAAAAAAAATTGGATTTCACCACTGATTTAATGACAGACTGAGGTTACAACTACTGAAAAAAATGACTTACGACCATTTTTCACACTTAATGACCGTTGCAGCATCCCCGTGGCCAGATGATCAAAATTCAGAGGCTTGGCAACTGACTCATATTTATGACGGTCGCAGTGTCCCTGGGTCATGTGATCACCTTTTGCAACTTTCTGACAAGCAAAGTCAATGGGGAAGCCAGATTCACTTAACAACCAGGTTACTAACTTAAGAACTGCACTGATTCACTTAACAATGGTGGTGAGAAAGGTCGCAAAATGGAGCAAAATTCACTTAACAAATGTTTCACTTTTAGCAAGAGAAATTTGGGGTTTAATTATAGTCATAATATACTAGTATGCCATATACTACCTGTATATGGTGCTGCTACTCCGGTTACTTCGGAATCCCTCATGGAAAGGCTATTGCAAAGAATTCCGCATAGGAAGAGAGGCTAATTTTATTTATGTCTTGGTATACCACCTTTGTTAATTTTACAAATCAAGGTGGTTAGAACATATCTTACACATACTCCTCCTCCTATTTTCCCCACAACAGGGAAAGGATTCTAGGCAGGACTAGAATTCTCTTGTCTTCTGGTGGTTGATCCAAAGTTACCCATCCAGATATCATGCTTACGGCAGGACTAGAACTCACTGTCTCCTGGTGATTGGCCCAAAGTCACTATTCCAGCTGTCATGCCTAAGGCAGGAGTAGACCTCTCCGTCTCCTGGTAACTGGCCCAAAGGCACCCAGTTGGCTTTTCATGCCTAAGGCAGACTAGAACTCACCATCGCCCGGTGATTGGCCCAAAGTCACCCATCCAGCTGTCATGCCTAAGACGAGACTAGAACTCCCTGTCTCTTGGATATTGGCCAAAGTCACCCAGCTGACTTTCATGTCTAAAGCAGAACTAGAACTCTCCATCTCCTGGTGATTGGCCCAAAGTCACCCAGGAGGCTTTCAAGGCCTAAGGCAGAACTACAACTCATCATCTCCTGGTGATTGGCCCAAAATCCCTCAGGAGGCTTTCCACACTAAGGCAGAACTAGAACTCACAGTCACCCACTTTCTAGACTGGTGCCTTAACCACTAGACCAGCGGTCACCAACTGGTGGTCCGCGGACCACTAGTGGTCCACAAGAAAATTTTGGTGGTCCGCAGAAAAATTATTTGCATTTTGTATATTGCACTAAATCAGGAGTCCTCATACTATGACCCCTGGGCTGGTTATGCGCAATGAATGGTTGTGTTGCTGCAGAGTGTCTCCCCCTTCGGGGTTTTTTTCTGTGGGTCGGAGGGGGACAGAAATTCCGACTTGGGGTCTGCTTCAGCCTCCTGGTGCGGGGCTTTGGGCGAAGGCTGGAGGGAAGCGCCGCTGGTGGCGAAGAGCCGGAGGGCCTCGTTCCAGTGGGACTGCATCATGGCCTGAAACTGGCTGACCATCTCAGCCTGCTGAGCCTTCAGGTGCTGGTACCTGGCCTTGCACTCCCGCAGGTCTTCCCTCAGCTTGGAAAGCCTATGCTCCTAGTCCTCAGTGAGGTGCTTCTGCTGAGCCTCCTTCTCAGTCAGATCCAATTTGAACTGAGCCAGCTGTTTTGCCAACTCTTTCTTGTGGTGGCTGCTTAGCGCCAACAACTGCTTCCTGTTGGGGCCCTAAGGAGCCTGGGTGGGGAGGCGAGGAGTGGCTGGGAGGAGAGGGGCGATTAGAGGCCGGCAAGGCGCCCCTCAACATGAGTGACATCAAGTTGGCCACACCCACCCAGCTAGTCATTAGGCAGACCATATTAGTGGTCCGCAGGATTTAAAATTAAGAATTTAGTGGTCCCTGAGGTCCGAAACCAGACTGGCTCTGCTTAATATATCCCCAGTCCATGCATTCTCCTGCTTATATAATATCTATTCATCATCACCATTTCATTCGGTATTTTGAGTTTATGCAAAAGGAACTGCACCCCCCACACACAGTGAGTTGTTCATTGTAGCTTCTTCCTAGTTTGCGATAAACTTTATCTCCCTATCTTGTGTCGTTTATATAAGATTTAATCAAATCTGAGCTTCAACTTTGACGCAGAGCCCTCGTCCGGGCCTTCCCCAGACTCCAGGACTGGCCCATGTTCCTCCCCAGCCTCCTCATTGTCCGACTCCGCTGCCAGCTCCGCAGGCTGCTGGTGGACCACAACAGTAAGGTCCATGTCTTGGAGAGTGTTCCATCTTTCTAAGAAGAGAGAATCTAGGCCAGGGGTCTCCAACCTTGGCAACTTTAAGACATGTGGACTTCAACTCCCAGAATTCTGGGAGTTGAAGTCCACAAGTCTTAAAAGTTGCCAAGGTTGGAGACTGTTAAGGATATTCTTGGCTCATAACCAATGTTATGGGTTATTGAGCAGAGTACCCCTTGAGTATGCACATGAAAGCGGCTGAGAGTGAATAACCACAGTTAATATACTGACATACTGAGTTGTGGTAGTGTTTTACTTTTAGAAAAAAGTAAAGCAAAGCCCAATAACAATCCAAGTCATACACAGATAAGGCGATAGTTAAAATATCAATTCAGGGATACTCCAAGTACAAAGTCTTCTTACCAGTTGTTGTCATTACACAATAAAACAGTTCTTCTTGAGTTTCAAACAGGAACACGTTCAGTATTAAAACATTCAATAAATAGTCGAAAGCAACAAGTAGCAATGATCAAACAGTGATCATGCAGAGAGAACAGGTAGAGAGTAGCAGCAAATAAACAGATAAAACGGTGTAGTGTTCTCAAGCCATGATTCAGGCTTCCCCTTAAGTACATTGGCTACAGATCTTAGCCAATCAGGATACAGGATGATGCAATACAGTCTTAAAGCAATATAATACCTTTTGACAAACATGTATTGATAGTTTATATATTGCCTGACCAACTAGTTAGACAATAGCCATTTCCTAACAGAGACCCCTGATCTAGGCTATTGTTGATCCACTGTTCTCCACCCTGTCTGGGAAGCTCCGTGTTCTCCACCCTGTCTTAGTTCCACCTTCATAAATATTGTTGATCCAGTAAGCTCCACGACTTGGAGAGCGTTCCAGCTTTCTAAGAAGAAATAATCCTGACGCCTTCAGAAAATATGGTGTTGGCAAGCCTCTTCACTCATGCACAATTTATCTTAAGGTGGAGGCCCCCCCGGGTGCTATGGTAACAGAAGTAATAATTAACTTTAGGAACCTGCTCAGCTCTTGAACTTTCAAGGTACCCAGGCTTAGCTCCCAGCCCCTTTGATTCTGCCTGCCTTACAGATGTTTGCTGATGTGAGCCCCCCCCCTCTCCACTGCAGAGAATTAGACCCACCCAGAGAGTTCTCTGAAAGGTGAGCTTTGTTTGCCATCTCCATTTAACTAAACAGATTAATTATTTTCCTCCTTGCTGCTATGGGGCTTTAATCATAATTTTTTTTTAAAAAAGGCACTCCTCCTATACTCCTGGCTTCATATTAAGAACGTGGTCATTAACTCTCCAGGAAAAATCCAGAAGCAAAAGGTTCATTTCTTTTTCTTTTTTTTTTTTTCTTAATAGGCATCTGAGCGCTAAAGCCAGAGAAAATAGAATCGACGTCTCTGGGCCATAATGATGTCCTGGTGCTGCTTCCCTACTGCTTAATAGAAAAATAAATGTCACAGCCAACCCCGGGCATCTGTTATCAAGGCAGGAGGTACTGATCCTGTGCCAGCTTGAGCTCTTGAGATCCACTTCCAATCGAGTTAGACGAAACGAGCGCTGAAGGGTTGGGTGCGCGGTGCAGATCCCCGTTGCTTTGACGGGAAGCGGGCAAATGCATGGAAGGGTTCTCTCCGCCCGGACCGATTCGTACCACCAGTTAGCTGTGCCAAGTTCCGGAGGAACCCCCTGGCGCGATGATGTCTTAAGAACATAGTCCCATTTGGCATGCCTTCCTCCATGCTCTCCGCTGCTCTGCCGTTTTTCTTTTACCGGCTTCTTTTTTTTTTTTAATTTTTCAAAATACAAACATTCCATCTTTCCTTAAACAGTGTGCTGTCTGGGTTCAAATATCTCTGTGCACCAGGGGTGGGTTGCTGGGGGGTTCGCAGCAGTGGTGGGTTCCTCCCGGTTCGGCCCGGTTTGGCCGAGCCGGTATTGGTGACGATATGATGTCACCGATACCGGTTCTCTTTGTTCGGGAGCTGGGCCCTCCCGCCCCCCGCCCCCCGCCCCCCCGCGTTATTCTTACCTTTTATTTGGCCCCACCCCCAATCTATTGCTGCCTCCCGAGTCCCAGCTGATCGGCTAGAAAGAAAAAAACTGTTTAAACTTTTGCCGCGGGGCTTCAAAGGGCCGCCCTACAGCCTTACAGCTGATCAGTGTTAAAAGGCAGTGTGGTGGTAGACCGGTGCCTTCTAAAACGAATGAGTAGACCGGGGCCGCCAAAAACAAATGGGTAGACCAGGGCCTCCAAAAACAAATGAGTAGACCGGTACAGTTCTGCAAGCAGTTAAAAGCCTGGTAGACCAGTACCTCTGCTAAATCCTAAAGAATTGTCACATGACCATCAAGCCACGCCCACAGAACCAGTAGTAAAAAATTTTAGAACCCACCCCTGGTTCACAGGCGTTCGGGAGAACCTCTAGCTAAGATTCTGTGCAGTTCGGAGAACCCCCCCAAACAGAGATGCTTTTAGGAGCTGCAGAGAAATAATATGTTTGGATTCCTGTGCACTGTATTACCATTATTGGAACTGAGTCTTAAGCACAGCGCAGCCCTACTTTTTCATTGCCCTCTGAATCAGTGGTGAAATTCAATTTTTTTTACTACTGGGTCTGTGGGCGTGGCTTGGTGGGCGTGGCTTGGTGGGCGTGGTGTGGCTTGGTGGGCATGGCATGGTGGGCATGGCAGGGGAAGGATACTGCAAAATCCCCATTCCCTCCCCACTCTGGGACCAGCCAGAGGTGGTATTTGCTGGTTCTCTGAACTACTCAAAATTTCCGCTACCAGTTCTCCGAACTACTCAAAATTTCCGCTACCGGTTCTCCAGAACCTGCTGGATTTCACCCCTGCTCTGAATGTTATCAGTTAGAGCCAGTTGGTGAGTAAAAGTGCACTAATAGTTTATTTTATTGTTCTTCACCTATAGACAGAACCTTGCCAGACTAAAGTAACTATTTGCATAACTACAGATATACTGTGGATATACTAGGGAGGAATCATCTTTCTGCCAATCAAACTTTTTCAGCTCTGCTGCCTCTTTGCCCTCAGGAAAGCAGGGATTCTCTCCTGGAAATCCAGACTACATTCCACCACACCAGCTGTTACAATACTTTCTTAGAGTTACCCATTTGCAGGTATATTTGGGAACCAATCCAGATTTTGAAGGCTCTAGTCCTGGGTCCCATTTTCTGTTCCTGACAATCAAACATACAACATATCTGCAGACTTTAAACCCAAAATACATTAAAGCAGAAAGCTTGTCCACCCAAGGATAAAGACACATACTGAGCAATGTGGTATATGCAGTACAGGTGGTCCTCAACTTATGACCACAATTGAGCCCAACATGTATGTTACTAAGTGAGACATTTGTTAAGTGAGTTTGGCCTCATTTTACAACTTTTCTTGCCACATTTGTTAAGCGAATCACTGCAATTTTTAAATTAGTAACCCAGTTGTTAAGTGAATCTGGTTTCCCCATTGACTTTGCTTGTCAGAAGGTTGCCAAAGGCAATCACATGACCCAGGGACATTGCAACCGTCATAAACGCGAGTCAGACGTCAAGCATCCAAATATCAATCACGTGACTATGGGGATGCTGCAACAGTCATAAGTCTGAAAAATGGCCATAAGTCACTTTTCTCAGTGACAGTCACTAGGCGAACTGTTGTAGGTTGAGGACTTACCTGTACAATGCAGTGAGACATGGACAGACATGTAGATTGGAGAAACAAAACAACCACTTCACAAATGCATGGCACAACACAGGAGGACAAACCCATCAGGACAAGATTCAGTAGTCCATCTGCATTTGAAAGACAAAGGTCACTCTTTGGAAGGCAGCAAAGTCTTCGGGAGTAGGGCGGTATACAAATTCAATAAATAATAATAATAATAATAATAATTTATGGCTCCAGATTGGCAGGAAGGAACTCAACCATATTTCCAACGATATTTGTTGGTGGTGAACGTATTTAGTCCAATTTATCTAGTGGTTTACCCCCTTTCGGTAAGGTGCTAATTGGGAACCGATGTGCAAAATTAGTGTAGCGTGAATCCAAATGGCAATTTACATGATGAGTTGAGATGCTTTGTGCCAACCATTACTCATTAGCAACGGGCAAGGAGGTTTTCATTGCACGCAGATAAGAGACAACGGGAATAAAGAGCTGTCCCCATTTTTTATATGCCAAAAAAAAAAAAAATTAAAATTAAAGATAATTAGTCCTTGGCTTGAAAAGGAGGGTATAAGACCAATTATGAGGAAAGCTGTGGATCAAGATAGATTTCCTTTCTTATGGGAGTAAATCAAAAGCTTGTTGAAACGCTTGAGTCATTAAAAGGAGGTCAAAAAAAGGTGACAACTTTTCTTACAGTTGGGATGTTCTCACGTGTGGGCAGCCTCGCTTTCTCTGATTCTGAATAAAGCTTGCCAAAGAGAAATCGATCGTTGGTTGTGCCCAATCAAGGGTTTCGTAAAAGTGCAGAGAGAGGTGGAACAGGCCCTGTCCTGGTTTAATTAAGGGCTCCAAACACTTTTGCTACGTCAAGCCGAGTTCCTTCAATTTGATATCCACTTTATATTTACCATATTTTTTTTGGTGAGGAAAAAGAAGAAAAAGAAATCTCCCTCTGCCTCTGCCTAATTTTGCGATGTTGCAGCAAAGAGCAAACAGCCTGCTTTACTTTCATTTTCGTTTTCAACATAGCTTGATTAGCACAAGAAAAAAAATCTGCTCCAGCAATTTACCTCTTTGCAGCAAGCAGCAGAGCCCTGCAAGCAAAAACAGCTGAGAGCAAATCAGCTGAGAGTCAGGAGGCGGATCCAATCAACTTGTGCTAATTAGGCTGTGCTGAAGCTGAAAGGAGCTGTTTTTTCTTGCTGTTTGCTTGCAAGGAGGTAAACTGCTGGGAGGCAGAGGCCAAAGGGTGGGGGCCAATGGGTGGGCGGGGCTACATTCGGTGTATAAGATGCACCTAAATTTTCACCCGCTTTTGGGGGGGGGAAAGGTGCGTCTTATACTCCGAAAAATACGGTATATAACTACATAAATATAGTTATGTAACTGCATATCAGACATAAATACAATTGAGAGAGTCCAGAGATATTTTATGAGAAGAGTCCTCCATTCCTCAACCCGCAATAAAATATCTTATGCCACCAGACTCCAAATTTTGGGATTAGACAATTTAGAACAATGCCGACTTCAGGCTGACCTAAGCATAGTACATAAAATTACCTGCCACAATGTCCTTCCCGTCAATGACTACTTCAGCTTCAACCACAACAATACACAAGCAAATAATAGATACAAACTCAAGATAAACCGCTCCAAACTTGATTGCAGAAAATATGACTTCAGTAACAGAGTGGTCAATGCCTGGAATGTACTACCTGAGTCTGTAGTTTCTTCCCCAAACCCCCAAAAATTTAACCTTAAATTGTCTACTGGTGACCTCACCCCATTCCTAAGAGGTCTGTAAGGGGCGTGCATAAGTGCACCAGCATACATACCATCTCTGTCCTAATATTCCTTTGTACTTACTCTTTTCATGTATTCAAATTATGTTTATACTTTTACCTGTTATTTTATATACGCTTGACAAATAAACTTATGATTATGATTATGATATTTGTTGTTCAGTCGCTAAGAAAGCTAGAAAACTATAACACACAACAAAAACAGACAAAAAGAAACACATTGAAGCTTAATAACAGCTTTTCTACATCAGTATCTCTATCCTAATTAACTTCCGTATACAAATTCTACTTCTATCTATCACTACCTTAATTTACATACTTATCTAAGTTATACTAACTTCTATTCACAGTTCGATTTCATGACAAAATATTGCTTACAGTTTAGCTTTACTCTCCAGCCAGGAATACCATCTATTCCAAATTAAATAATACTGGATGTCTTCCCTTTCCTTAATTTCCATGGATAATCTGTCCATTTCTGCACATTCATATATTTTTTTAATTATAATTTGGTCTGGGGGGGGATATCCGGTTGTTTCCAATTTTGTGCTATGACAATCCTACTTGCAGTTAATATATGTAATATGATATATTGTAAGTTCTTTTCCATTTTCCCTTCCAAAGTACCCAGAAGGAATAGTTCCTGTTTTCTTTCTATCTTTCGCCCAGTTATCTCTTCCAGCCATATTTTTATTTTCCACCAAAATTTCCTAATCTTAGGGCAGGTCCACCACATGTGGTAGAATGTCCCTTGGTTATGGCCGCACCTCCAACATTCCAGGGACCTGTTTTGGAACATCCTAGCCAATGTTGCTGGTGGCAGGTACCATCGGTAAAACATCTTGTAAAGATTCTCCTTGTAAGCAGCTGACATTGTTAGCCTGACCTGGTCTAGACCAGGATGTCTCTGCTTTTTAATATGCTGTCTAGGTTTGCCATAGCTTTCTTCCCAAGGAGCAAACGGCTTTTAATTTCATGGCTGCAGTCGCCATACTGTGTTAGTTTCTGAATGCCCACCTCGCAGCTGCCTGGTTTATATGGTGTTTTTGTTTTGCATTTTGTTGCATATGTTGTGATGCAAAAACGTGTGTAGGTGTATCATACTGCAAACAGCCTGGAGAGCTTCAGCTTTGGGGTGGCTTAACATCTTTAATAAACAAATATGCAAACCAGCAGGAGTAGATCACGGTGTTTGAACCTGGGGAAATCCACAGGCTTAAATGAAGAATAAGTGGATGTACGTTTGTGGGCTATCCTGCAGGGAGAAGCACAAAGCAGAGGTCAGATTTGGTATACACAACCTGAGTTTCACGTAAAATTTAAAAAAAATAAATCTGTTCTAGTTCCTATGACGACAAAAAAAATTGTGTTTGGAAATATGCGATCAGGCTTAGCAATACAATGGGGAGATTAGACAGGAATGGAGGATTTCATTACGGGCTTCCGTGTCCTTCATGATCTTCCCTCCCCTGAAACTCGCCCAATTAAGAATACATTATTGTTGGAATTCATTATGCAAAATCTTTTTTAAGCCGATGCATAATAGGCGAAGTGATACCTTACTTGCTCCCGTTGGCAAAAACTTCTAGGCATTTCAATTCTGCAATCGGTTTGAGAATGGCAACCCTTGTAATCCAATGCTTTTTAGAAGCAGCAGGTCAGGGTGCCCGGCTTGAAGCTGTCAGATGAATAGGCTCCTTTCTGTTAAAAAAAAAAAAAAGGAAAAAAAAAACCAGATTACAGAAAAATGCCTGGGAACCCAGAACGGGTGCGATTGCCGACTGCCCTGCTCCGACTTTGCACAGGGGAGCAGCAGTTTCCTCTTCTCATAAATGTGCAGAATTGGCAAGGCTGGAGTAGTGGAACAAAAAAGCCCTTGTCTGCGGGAAATGGCCGACACATGTCTCTCTCTGTGACTAACATGTCACTTAAGACCGGACTAGCAAGACGCTCAATGGCAGAGACGTTCGGATTTTAACAGCAACAGATGGCAAAACCCAAAGGCAGGCCCGCTTCCTTTAGAAAGGGCCAAACTCTCCTTTTGTGTGGGTGTTTTCCTTGGCACGGTGCGCGGCAATTCAAGATAAGCTCCGCGTGTGTCATGGCCATGGGCAGGCATTGTACGTGTGCTCTTTGGCTTCCGAAGGAGACAGACTGAGCCCTGAGCAGTAGCAGACGGTCTTTGGAACGGTGCTTCAAATAGATGGCCCCAGGATGTTTGATCTGGCAGCGTCAAATCAGCATTCCTGGCTTGTTCGGCTGCTGTAGAGCTACGGATCCTGTTAGCGGGGAGATAAGAAGTCCTTTTGATCTCGGGGAAAATGGAGGTGGAGGAAGACAAGGAAGGTTTTGATTTGGATTGACCCGAATGAGTGAATCCACCAGGTTGCTCAACATCCTATCTCCGTTGTACTAGTGGAGAAGTGCAGAAATATTGTTCTGTATTTCCTGACCTGGTCTAGAGCAGTGATGGCGAACCTTTTCAGCACCAAGTGCCGAAAAGGGAGCACTTTGCGTGCGTGTGCCTCGCACGCACACATGCACTCATCTAGGCTAAGACCAGGAATAGGAGTTGTCCAGGGGCATGGGCGCGCCACAGAATGTACTTGCAGTTTCTTCAGGTTTCTTCTTCTTTACTGCCAGCAAGTCTTCAGATTACTGCCGTGCATGCACATGCACCAGTCAGCTGGCGAGAGCGCACCGGAAAATGTACTTCTGGTTTCTGGCATGCACATGCGCACTGGCTGGCAAGTCTTCACGTTACTGCCACACAAGTGCACACGCCGATCAGCTGGCCAGTGCACATGTTCATGCCAGAAAATGGAAGACCAGCTCTGACGCAAGCACAAAGGCTAACTGATCGTTGCGTGCGCATGCGTGCCAGAAACCCATAAGAAGAATGGGCACCACCGCACATGCCAAGCGACATGGCTCCGCGTGCCACTTTGGGCACGCGTGTCATAGGTTTGCCATCATGGGTTTAGACCAATCTTTGCCAGTTCAAGACGGACGGACTTCCAACTCCCAAAATTCCCAAGCCAGTCATGCTGATTGGGGAATTCTAGGAGTTGAAATCCACTGGTCTTACAGGGGCTATGGTTGAAAAACATTGGGGTAGACCAGGCCTGTCAAACTGGCGGCTTGTGGGCCAGATATGGCCCGTGCAGGCCACATCTACCCCAGCTCCACAAAGGCAAAAAAACATCGCGATACGCCACAATACGGCCTGCAATGCAAGCAGGTTTGACCCCCCTGGTGTGGACCAGTGGTGAGTTGCCTCCAGTTCAGAGTGGTTCGCAAAAACCAGTAGTAAAACTGGCAGGAGGCCCCGCCCACCACCCCAGATGTCGTCATCAGCGATCTGCGCATGTGCAGAAGCAAGGCGCACGATCCCGTTGCGAACCTGTTGTGGCCCTCCAGCGGCCTGCACAAATTGTAGCTGATTCCGACAATGAGGAGGCTGGTGTGGTGCTGCGCCAGCAGCCTGTGCAACTGGCGCTCGAGTCGGACAGTTGAGGAGGCTGGAGAAGATGTGGTGCCAGAGGCAGGGATTCAGCCAGGGCCTTCAGAACCTCCAGAAGCTCCTTTAAGTGAAGAGGATGAAGAGGAGGAGCCTCTTCTCGACGCACGGGTACGGCCAAAAGGCAGGAGTGGTTCCTCAGGAGGAGGTCTCCTCGAGAGTAAGTCTTGGGATTAATTGGCCACTCCCTTAGCCTATTTAAGAAAGAATACCGCTTGCAACAAGCTGTAGAGAACAACTTTAGTTCACTCTCTTTCTTGTCTGCAAAACTGTTTCTGGGCTTTCTGCCAACTCTAGGAAGACTGTGATTTCCTTATCTTAGAATTCTGGTAGGATGTTAAGACAGTTCATTAACAGCCTTTTGAATGATAAAGACTAAGTTATTTTGAGTAAATAAGCTTTGTATAGAGTTTCTTTGGGGTCCGTAGCTGGGGCAGAACAGAACCAGTGGTAAAGGTAAGTAGAACCCACCTCTGGTGTGGACGCATCTAGACCACGTCAGCCATACTGTAGAACAGGGGTCTCCAACCCACGGGCTACAGTCCACTACTGGGCTGTGAGCTCTTCAGAACCGGGCCACGGAAGTGGTAGGAGAGCACATGCAACTATGCATCCTATCCCCGCTTGCACAAGCAGTGGGTGAGCACACACATACATTCTCCATTTGCGGTAACGATAGGGACCCATGCCAGTGCGAGATGCACTGGCTCCCGGTGGTCTTCCAGGTGCACTTCAAGGTATTGGTTACCATCTTTAGAGCGCTCCATGGCTCAGGGCCTGGTTATTTACAAGACCGCCTTCTGCCACCGGTAGCCTCTCACCGGACAGTACACTCCCACAGAGAGGGGCTTCTCAGGGTGCCGTCGGCCAAACAGTGTCGACTGGCAGCCCCCAGGGGGAGAGCCTTCTCTGTGGGGGCACCTGCCTTTTGGAACGAGCTCCCCCAGAGATACGGAGGATCCCGGATTTGCGCACTTTCCGCCGTGCCCTCAAGACCTTTTTATTCCAGCAAGCGGGGCTGGCCTAACCCTTTTTAATTGCTTAATTTTAATTCGAATCTGTTCTTTAAAAAAGGGGTGTTTTAATTAGTGGGCCAAATCTATTTAATATGTTTTTTAACTGTTTTTTAAATTTTATATTATATTTGTTTTATTTATGGCTGTTCACCGCCCTAAGTCCTTTGGGAGTAGGGCGGTATATAAATTTAATAAAAGATAAAGATAAAGATCATTTGTGCAAATGGAGCTGCGCGTGCGCACCGCAGTTGCTGGCCACTCAAGCGGAACCATCCCCTCTACCCCCTCCTGCCAGTCCGCAAAGCCAGAAAGGTTGTAGAACAAGTTTAATGTAGTAATGAAAGTGACCAGGATTGAAATCAAGATGCTGTCAGTTCTGTTCCTGGCTCGGGCCCAAAACCACCTGGGTGTCTTCTGTCTCAGTCCTAGGGTGAAGATAAGGGCAAGCCAGTTCCAAAAAAAAAGCGCAGAGACTTGTCCAGGCAGTTGCCAGGAGTTAGGACTGACTTGACGGCATCAAAAAAAAACAAAAACCCCTACAGAACAAATTAAAATATGGGCTGAAGATTTAGAATGTTGGTGACATGCTTTGGATCTGTTTCAAAGCAGCTGCTCTGAAGATGCTACCTACCACTCCCTCTGCCTCCCCAACAGCTGCTTTCCTTTGTCCTCTTTAATAGACAAACTTTAAAAATTAGCGCTGGGCTGCAGCTTTCCAGGAGTTTTTAAATGTTCTAAGGCAGGGGTGTCAAACTCGATTTCACTGAGGGCCGCATCAAGGTTGTGTTTGACCTCGGGGTGTGTGTGTGTGTGGCCAGGGTGGGCATGGCCAGCTCGATGTCACTCATGTTGGGGGCCTCTGTGATGGCTCGAGCACTCTGCCAGTGAAAACGGAGCTTGGGAAGGCCGCGTGTTTTCTCTGGCAGAGGGCTGCAAGAGGCTGTCGCAGCCAAAAACGGAGCTTGACCGTGTAATCAACTCAGAAAACTTTCAGGATTCCTAAAGAATTTGTGAAAGTAAAAGTATGGGAAGGTGATCCATTTGCACTGTGCTGTCCGTGACCATCGTGTGACCACAGCTGTGCAACAGCACTGAAGTGGCCGCAACTTTGCCAAATTTCGATCCCTCCAGAGTCACGGGTCCCAGATTTTGAACACGTTCTATAAATTAGCCCATTAGACATAAGGTGATTCAAACATTGTTTCCCTATGATGCAACGTTTCGCCCAATAGAAGGTTACAAGCAATCATACAGACATGAGAGTTTTAATAGTGTATAGATTTAATGTACAGTAAATTAATTTAAATACCGGAGGCATTTCCTCTCTTGTTTTACTACAGAAGTATAGATTTATCGTATCTGGAAATTAATTTAAATAGTGGAGGTATTTCCTCTCTCTTGTAAACAGAGATTGAGCATCCTCAATGTTGAGCATTTACAGACATCTGCGGCCACAAAAAGGGCCAGCTTTCGAGCCAAAACACAGATAACGCTTTTACGCACACAAACATTTGAGGGTAGAAAATCCATAATTGGCTCTAATAATAAATCATGGCTTATTGAATCCCTGTGAAAATACAGACACATTCTGATAACCTACAATTGCAATTTACATATGGATGTTAGCAGTGGTGGGATTCAAATAATTTAACAACCGGTTCTCTGCCCTAATGACCGGCTGGGTGGACGTGGCCATGGTGGGCGTGGCCAGGGGGTGTAACAGGCAGCACTTGGCCTCCTGCAACCCCTGGGAGCAAAAATGGGCCGTGGGGGGACGCGCCCCCATGCGCCTCATTTTGGGCCTAGTAGACCTCCCTGCAGCCTCCTGGGAGCAAAAATGGGGTATGGGGGGCTGCCCCGCACCCTCTTCACCCTGTTTTGGGCCTAGTAGGCCTCCCTGCACTTACCTGGGAGCCAAAATGGGGCACGTGGGGACTCCTAGAAGGGGCAGGGAGGGGAGGGGCAGGGCGGGGCCAGCCAGCAGTTTAACTACTGGTTCGCCTGAACTGGCCCAAAAGCTGAATCCCACCACTGGATGCTAGCCTAAAACCCTTTTCTGTTATGGGGAGATGAACAACACAGTCATTCAGGTCATCAGAATGAGTTTGTCATCTTGCATGGGTCCAATCAAGGGGTGAAATCCAGCAGGTTCTGACAGGTTCTGGAGAACTGGTAGCGGAAATTTTGAGCAGTTCGGAGAACTGGTAGCGGAAATTTTGAGCAGTTCGGAGAACTGGTAGCGGAAATTTTAAGTAGTTCGGAGAACCAGCAAATACCACCTCTGGCTGGCCCCAGAATGGGGTGGGAATGGAGATTTTGCAGTATCCTTCCCCTACCACGCCCACCAAGCCACACCCACAGAACCGGTAGTAAAAGAAAATTGGATTTCACCATTGGTCCAATCTAATGAAATTTACAATATTTTTCCATCAAATACAACCCATTATCACAAGGGTGTCAAACTCAATTTCATTGAGGGCCATATCAGGATTGTGTTTGACTCAGGGGACCGGGGTGGGTGTGGCCAGGGTGGACATGGCCAGCTCGACGTCACTCGTGTCAGGGGATGCCTGTGGTGGACTAAGTGCTCTGCCAGTGAAAACAGGCTCCCGAGCTCCGTTTTTGGCTGCAATGGCCTCCTGCAATACTATCCTAGACCAACCAAGGCAAGTCTAAAAACACTAGAGAATTGTAAGAAACTGGACACTCTGACAAATCGGCCATCCATTGACACATAGATATAAACAACATCTACATACTGTGCAAAAGAGACAATCAACAAGGCAAAAGGGAAACAAAAAAACCACAAAACCTCTCCACCAACAATCAGTACTCAGGTGGGCGCAGGTTAACATCAGACCAACAATCAAGAAGTAAATGATACCCAGTCAAGGAACTGCCAAACAAGCCAACAATAAACAGCCTAACACAGTGATGGCTAACCTTTTAGCCGTCGTGTGCCAAAAGTTGGGGGAACACGGGGGGGCGTGTCGCACGCATGCATGCCCACTCCCATAATTCTATATGCTCCGACCTCCCGTGTATGCACGCACGACCCCCCCCCCCCCCCGTGACCCCCCCATTTTTGGCACGCAATGGCACAGTGGGCCCAGTAGGCCTGTTTTTCACCCTCCCCAGGCTCCAGAGCCTTTCTAGGAGCCTGGGGAGGGTGAAAACAGCCTTCCTCACCTCCCCAGAAGTCCTCCAGAGGCCGAAAACAGCCTGTTTTCCTGCTTCCAGTGGGCCCAGAAGGCCCGAAAATCAGCCGGCCTGTGCACGCATGCACGCTGGAGCTGAGCTCACGTGCCTACCGATATGGCTCCGCATGCCACCTGTGGCACGCGTAACCTAACCCTAATATAACCTCCAAGACTGGTCCCATCAACAATCACAGGGCAAGCCACTAGAATGAGATAGTCCTCAACTTATAATAATTCATTTAGTGACCATTCAAAGTTGCAACAGCACTGAAAAAAGTGACTTATGACCGTTTTTCTTGCTTACAACCATTGCAGCATCCCCATGATCACGTAATCAAAATTCAGACGCTTGACAACTGATTCGTATTTATGACAATTGTAGTGTCACGGAGTCATGCGATGACCTTTTGCGACTTTCTGACAAGCAAAGTCCATGGGGAAAAGCCAGATTTACTTAATGATCATGTCTTGTGGGCCATCAGCGGCCTGTGCAGTTAGTACCTGATTACGACAGCGAGGAGGCTGGTGTGGTACTGCGCCAGCAGCCTGTGCAGCTGGCACTCGAGTTGGACAATGAGGAGGATGGAGAAGATGTGGTTCGAGAGGTGGGGATTCAACCAGGGCCTTCAGAACCTCCAGAAGCTTCCTTAAGTGAAGAGGAAGAAGAGGAGGAGCCTCTTCTCGATGCACGGGCACACAGAACTGCCAAAATGCAAGAGTGGCTCCTCAGGAGGAGGTCTCCTCGAGAGTAAGGCTTGGGGCTAATTGGTCACTCCCTTAGCCTATTTAAGGAAGGACGATGACTGAGGCAATTTGCAGGGAACAACTTCGTTTACTCTCCTACGCGTCTTGATCTTAGTTCTCTGCAAATTGTTTCTGGGCTTTCTGCCAACCATAATAAGATTACGATTATTTATTCTTTGGATTCTTGTAGGCTGTTAAGAAAGTTAATTAAAACCCTTTGTTTGAAAAAGACTGATTTAATTTAGTAAACTAAGGTTTGTACAGACTTTGTGTGTGCTGCGTTCTTTGGGGTCCGTAGCTGGGGCAGAACATCATGTTACTAACTTAATAACTGCAGCGATTCACTTAACAAATGTGGCAAGAAAGGCCACACAAAAATGAGACAAAATTCACTTAACAAATGTCTGGCCTAGCAACAGACGTTTTGGGAATCTATGACGCTGTGGTCATAGATTCAAGGACTATCTGTATAAATTAATTGCAAACCCCATTTCTTAATTAGCACTGATGATGTTACCTAGTTTGGGTAACAAAGCATCTGCAAGAAAACAAGCAAGCTCAGAGAACGCTAAGCGTTCCTCATTTTGTTACGTTTGTGACACACACGGAGTGTCTTGGCTCCGTGGGACTGTAACCTGTGTAAAAATCATCATTTCAAAGTGGGAGATTATGTACAGAGTGAAACGTGGAGATGGGGAAGACATGGCACATAGTGGATAATATAGGAGGCTGGAGGTGTTAGCTTTCCAGAAACACTCAAGAATTATCTTGCACTTATATTATCAATCCTGGGTTTTTTGCATGAATAGATCAATCAAGCTGTCAGCATTCCCTACTCCCACTTCTTCATGTACACATATTCTTTAAAAATACTTCGGGTTCTTTATAGAAACTAAAACAAATATATGTAACAACGTAGTCAGAGGACTCCTCCTACTGGAAAGTTTTATAATTTTTCTCTGTGTTTAAAAAAAAAAAGAAGGAAGAAATACAGGTAATCCTCAATTTATGACCATAATTGAGCCCGGAAATCGTAATGGTCATTCAGTGGGTCACCACATAACCATTAGCAAAGTTATGACCTTTTATGAAGTGGACATTAAGCCAACTCCATTTTCACCAATGGGCTTTTTTTTTTTGGCGAAGACCAGAAGGAAATGCTAAAAATTTGCCAAAAAACCACTCCAAATCATTGTCGCATGACTGCAGGATGCTTGCCATGAATGCGAGCCAGTTGACAATTGCCCAAAATGTGATCACAATGCCACTCTGTGTGTGTGTATACAATTGTTGTAACTTTGTAAATTGATTGCAAGTAGCTCGGGGGGGGTCCACATCAGGGGTGGGTTGCCCCCTGTTCAGACCAGTTCTATAGAACCGGTAGTAAAACCGGCAGGAGGCTCCGCCCACTGAGCCCGACATCATCAGAATGCTTCACGCATGCGCATGAGCAGCCCCATTGCAAACCAGTAGTAAGGGTAAGTAGAACCCACCCCTGGTCCACATAGCCTTGGATGGTCTTTAAGCGACCAATCATAAGTCAAGGACTACAGTGATGCCTTGGTACTCATTCTCAATTGGTCCCTGGAGGAGCGATGAGTACCCAAAAGGATGAGTACCAAACAATTTTTTCCCATAAGGAATAGTGAGTCAAAAGGCAGCCAGCACAGACAGAATTTAGCTTGTGTGTTGAGTACCAAGCAAATGTTAAGTACCAGGACAAAATTTTCCCATCAAAATGCATTGAGTACCAAATTCGATGAGTTTCAAAATAGTTGAGTACCAAGGTACCACTCTTACCTGTAAATATATTGTAGCTTATTGTGCTTGTGATGATGACAGTGCCTCGGACGCTTGACTTAATTGGTGATATGCCACGAAAATCCTGCCAGACATTTCAACTTCTCAAAGAATACAACTATCAAGAGTATTTATACAATCTGCTAGTCAGCTTATTTGGGGTTGGAAAAACCTGACATAATACCTATACATAGAAAGAATAGCAAAAATAGCCAGCCCCAACTAAGCATGATATGAAAAATTATTCCTCTTGTAATCTTACCAATTTAGGGAACAAAAATTCGGTTTAGGATTAATAGCAACATAAAATATCTTTCCCCCCCTCTCTCTGTCTCTGTCTCTCTCTCTGTCTCTGTCTCTGTGTCTCTTTCTCTCTGTCTCTGTCACTTCGTCTCTGTCTCTCTCTCTCTCTGTCTCTCTCACTGTCTCTCTCTCTGTCTCTCTCTCTGTCTCTTTCTGTGTGTATCTCTCTCTCTGTCTCTGTCTCTCTCTGTCTCTGTCTGTCTTTCTGTTTCTGTTTCTGTTTCTGTTTCCGTCTCTCTCTCTCTCTCTCTGTCTCTGTGTGTGTGTGTGTGTGTGTGTGTGTGTGTACACCCAGCCCGTGCATGCACACTCCACAGAGAAAGAGAGGTGGGGGAGGAAAGATTTTCCTGGGATTGTGGCTGGCGAAAGAAAGAATTAAATCTCTATACTGCACTCTCAAATGCAATTCCTTTCAGAAGGTCTTTTTTTTTAACAACCACAAAAGTATACTGTAATTGCAGGCAAAAAATAAATAAATCCTATGTAATTTGTCCATAAGAATGAAAAAAAAAAACATTTTAGAATGATTTCCACTACTTTAGAAATTAAAAATGACCAGAACAAGAGCTCCATATGGTAATTTCTGAAATTGCTGAGTGTATTAAGGTCCTACAACAGCGTGCAACGTTAGGAAGGATATTGCATTCTTTTGTAGCAGAGGTGGGTTTCAGCAGGTTCTGACCAGTTCTGGAGAACCGGTAGGAGAAATTTTGAGTAGTTTGGAGTATCGGTAGTAAAAATTCTGACTGGCCCTACCTCCATCTATTCTCTGCCTCCCAAGCCCCAGCTGATCAGGAGGAAATGGGGATTTTGCAGTAACCTTCCCCTGGAGTGGGGTGGGAATGGAGATTTTACAGTATCCTTCCCCTGCCATGCCCATCAAGCCATGCCCACCAAACCATGCCATGCCCACCAAGCCACACCCACAGAACCAGTAGTAAAAAATTTTGAAACTCACCACTGGGGTAGGCGCGGCTGAGGGGGGGTGTCATGTGACTGATGGAAGTGAGTGATATTGAGTTGGGCACGCCCATCCCAGTGGTGGGTTTCAAAATTTTTTACTACTGGTTCTGTGGGTGTGGCTTGGTGGACGTGGCATGGCTTGGTGGGCGTGGCAGGGGAAGGATACTGTAAAATCTCCATTCCCACCCCACTCCAGGGGAAGGTTACTGCAAAATCCCCATTTCCTCCTGATCAGCTAGGACTCGGGAGGCAGAGAATAGATGGGGGCGGGGCCAGCCAGAATTTTTACTACCGGTTCTCCGAACTACTCAAAATTTCCGCTACCGGTTCTCCAGAACTGGTCAGAACCTGCTGAAACCCACCTCTGGTCTATCCAGCCGGTCATTAGGGCAGAGAACCAGTTGTTAAAAAACACCGGGAACCACAAAACCCTTTTGACATATCTCTCTCTCCCCTCCCTCCCCCCCCCTCTCTCCCCCTCTCTCTGTATCTCTCGGTCTCTGCCCTGGCTGCTTCTTTATCCCCTGCTGTCACCCTTACCTTCTCAGGCCAGGCGAGGAGTGACTGGGAAGGGAGAGCGAGGGGTGGGACCAGCCAATCACCCGACAGGGAGCCACAGCAAAGGGCCCAAAGAGCCGCATGTGGCTCCAGAGCCGCAGGTTGATGACCCCTGATTTAGAACAATAAATTTGTTGTTGTTGTTAGTTGCGAAGTCGTGTCCGACCCATTGCAACCCCATGGACAACATTCCTCCAGGCCTTCCTGTCCTCTACCATCCTATGGAGTCCATTTAAGCTCACGCCGACTGCTTCAGTGACTCCATCCAGCCACCTCGTTCTCTGCCGTCCCCTTCTTCTTTTGCCCTCAATCTTTCCCAGCACTAGGCTCTTCTCCAGTGAGTCCTTCCTTCTCATTAGGTGGCCAAAGTATTTGAGTTAGAACAATAAATTACAGGCAGCAAATAATGCAATATCAACATGCAAAACTTTTTGATTTAAAATGTCATTCAGGTAAATGTCTAACTTTCCGGGAGGTAGAACTTCTAATTCCGCAAAAAAACCGTCTTCAGCATTTTAGGAAAAGCTGGTCAAAACCAGCCATTCCCCTTTTCGTCTTTAGGACAATCGTTTTCCTGCATAAATATCACCCATTAATTAATCTGTGAAGTTTCCCTTAGTCAGTATTTTTAACTTAATTATGTTGGCACAGAAATCTTCGGAGAAAAGCTGTTGAGATCTGCAAGCTCTATGTTAATCCATCAAGTTGGGTGCAAACCGAAAATTAAACAATTAAAAAGGTCTGGCTATCCACAATCCCCCACACACACTTCCCCCAATACATATGAATCTGAGGAGTTTTAAGTCTTTGAAAGCTCTTCAGGTATATTTTTCCTAAAGAGGGACAAAGCCACCTCATGGTTTTCTTGGCTTCTCTACCACAGTGTAAATGCAATCACGGTCTCTTATAAATCATGATTTATAGCTTGGCGTGTTATGCAAATGGAGCTGTGAGCAATAAACCCGCCTGCGATAGTTGTCCATTTTAATTGTATTAAACTGTTAGCAGAAGATAACATTCCGTTTCTCTAATCTTAAAAAGAAAATTAAATTAAGACTAATTATTGGCTACACCCAACCTATGGGTTCTATTTAGAGCTGGAATGCCAATGTCCAAGGAATATTAATGCTCAGTTACATTTACCTTGTACTGCAAAAAAAAAAAAAAAAAAGTTTGGGCACCTGTACCTTTTAACGTTTAAAGGAGCAAGAAAATTATACTAAATGGGGAACACATGCTCACCATTAATCCTTGAAGGCTGAAGTACACAAACTTCCTTAAATCTCTCTTTCTTTTCACACTTTTTCTTTTCTCTTTTTTCTTCTGTAAGCTGCTATAATTCACTCTGGGAGATGCATCAGTCTAGCTTGGAGCCCAGCAGAGGTGGGTTTCAGCAGGTTCTGACCAGTTCTGGAGAACCGGTAGCGGAAATTTTGAGTAGTTCGGAGAACCGGTAGTAAAAATTCTGGCTGGCCCCGCCCCCATCTATTCTCTGCCTCCCAAGTCCCAGCTGATCGGGAGGAAATGGGGATTTTGCAGTAACCTTCCCCTGGAGTGGGGAGGGAATGGAGATTTTACAGTAGCCTTCTTCTGCCACGCCCACCAAGCCATGCCCATCAAGCCATACCACGCCCACCAAGCCACACCCATAGAACCGGTAGTAAAAATTTTTGAAACCCACCGCTGGAGCCCAGGGTTTCTCCATCTTAGAAACTTTTAAGACATGTAGACGTCAACTCCCAGAATTCCCCATCCAGCAACTGGGGAATTCTGGGAGTTGAAGTCCATACACCTCAAAGTTGTAAAGGCTGAGGAACACTGGACTCCTACACTGATGTATCTTTGTACCAATGCACCTGGAGGGAGAGTACAGGTGTGCAGCTTGGAAGGAGCACCCAACATTCATGATGTCATGATGCTCAATCTAAAACTCTGTTAAACAAACACTAGCATCCCTCATCGTTGCTTCTCCCAGCAGAGAGAAGTTAACTGCAGTTAGTTCATGCTAATTGGATGCAAAGTTGTTGTTGTGGCCCGCCAGCAGCCAGTGGAGCTGGTGGCAGAATCAGGCAGTGAGGAGATTGGGGAGGAACATGGGCCAGTCCTGGAGTCTGGGGAAGGCTCTGATGAGGGCTCTGCATCGGAGGCAGAGATGGGGCCAGGGCCTTCTGACAGTTATCAGCTGCCTTCAGAGTTGGATATCAGTGGGGCAGAAGAACAGCAGGAGCCTGTTCCCAATGTGCGCATGCGCAGAGCTATCAGGAGAAGAGAACAGCTAAGGAACAAGGGCCGACTCGGGAGTAAAGGCACAGGTGGACGTTGAATGGCCCCTCCCATAGGGAATATGGGACGTGCATAAGCGCACCAGCGTGCCTACCGCCCTTGTCCTAATGTTTTCTTTTATTCGTATCCTTTTCATTTATAATTGTTTACACTTGTATCTGTCATAAAATACATACTTGACGAAATAAATAAAATAAAATAAAAAAATAAAAAATAATAATTAATAGGAGCGAAAGGGGACTGGAGCTTGCAGGAGACAATTAGTTTGCTTAATTGGTTCGTGACTCTCAGAGACTTCTTGCCAAGTTTTGAAGATATCGGTCTGTTCTGCTTGACTTTGCTTGGGATTTGTTGAGGGAAGATGGGTGTCGTATAACATCCAGCATGCAACAACAATCATGATGAGGCAGAATGTGCTCATGCTTGCAGTTTGACACTTCTTCTAAGAACATGGGGCAAAAGATAGCTCTGGTGTCAACCTGTCTCAGCTGGCCAATAGTCCTAGTGTCAGCCCTGGAGGCCATCTTTTCCTTTGGATCTTCAGGGCTGCCACACTTAATGCTGTGGGCAGGGGTGGGCTTCAAAAATTTTAGCAAGGGGTTCTCTGCCCAGTTGCTGGGTGGGCGTGGCCATGGTGGGTGTGGCCAAGTTGGCCTCCTGCACCATGGTGGCGGTGGCGTTTTTGCCCTCCCCGGGCTCTGGAGGCTTTTTTGAAGCCTCTGGGAGGGCGAAAACAGCCTCCCCAGGCTCCGGAGGCTCTCTGGAGGCCAGAAATGGACCCGTTTCCAGTCTTCCTGAACTTCCGGTAGATCCATTTTTCGTCTTCCCCGAGCCTCTGTGCATGCCTTGCACTTACCTGCATCCAAAACGGGCCAGGTGGAGATTCCTGGGAGGGGAGGGGAGGGGAGGGGAGGGGTGGGCGGGGCCAGCCAGGAGTGGGATTTGAGGGTTCTTCGAACTGCACAGAATCTTAGCTAGAGGTTCTCCCAAACCCCAAACCCAGGCAGAGAATCTCTTGCTAAAATTTTTGAAGCCCACCCCTGGCTACCGCTATACCCTTCAGTATTGGTGAGTACAAGTTTTGATCAGCTTTCTCAATCTGGGGGCCATCTGGATTTGTAGACCTCCAACTCCAGAACTGATGAGCCCCTAGTGAGAATCCCAAGACCTGAAGCCCATCCAAGTAAATATGAGATTTCCAGTTTCAGAAACTCTGAATTTATCTGGGGGAAAATAAGTCTCTGTTAATAGGACTGACGTATTCTGGAAAATAGACAACTTGTTGATTGGTTTTCTAAATCAATAGACATATTTCAATATATCTGATTGTTTTTTTCCCAATTCTAGGATATAGAGACAAGCTTCTATTTAACAGTTAAAAGGGGGAAAAATGAAAAAGCTACAGACCAATCTTCCTATTGCGATTTCCCAAGCAAAAATGTTTTATAATCCACATTCAAGCAGCTGATGTATTTCCTAGTCACTTGCTGCATTAAAATCCAATGAATACACCGTTCTCCGAAAATAAGACACCCCCTGATAATAAGCCCAATCAGGCTTCTGAGTGCATGCGCTAAAATAAGCCCCCTCTGAAAATAAGCCCTCCCCAAAAATAAGCCCTTCCGGAAAATACTTAAACGTATGTGCAGTCAGTCTCCGCCATTTCCTCTGGTTAGGGTTAGGGAGACAGAGCTGGAAATCAGGTAAAACGGCAAGAGGAGCCCCGTCTTGCTCCACACGCCCCAAAATAATAAGGCTTCCCTGAAAATAAGCCCTCCCGGAAAATATTTAAACATATCTGCAGTCAGTCTCTGCCATTTCCTCTGGTTAGGGTTAGGGAGACAGAGCTCGAAATCAGGTAAGACAGCAAGAGGAACCCCATCTTGCTCTACGCACCTCAAAATAATAAGACCTCCCCAAAAAGGCCAAGCGCTTATTTCAGGGTTCAAAAAAATATAAGACAGGGTCTTATTTTCAGGGAAACACGATATTTTTAAGAAAATTATTTCCAAAGCAGAATGTAAACCCCATAAACTATGAAGAGCAGGGCCTGTAAACATACATTGTTTTTGCTGCATTAAAAAATACAGCGAGAGTTTTCTATTCCTGATGCAAAATTTCCCTTCTGACAGAGAACTCCAAAGAAGAGGATACAGCTTTTGCTTCAAAGATGCCGTCTGACCTTCTCCGCTGTAATTTGATTCAATCCTTAAAAAAAAAAAGAGAAAAGTATTAATAGCTGCAAAGTCCCCACTGTGGTGCAATTCAGCCACGCATAAATTTAGAGATGGCAAAAACGGTTTGACAAAAGGGGGCACCTCGCAGCTTGATGGGGAGGGAAAATAAAGAATATATTCAGGACTGCAAGTTGAAGCAGAGGTCAGCTCAAGGCCTACACAACCTCTTTGAGCTTGGCGGGATTGTTTTATTTTTAAAATGGCAGGTTATGTCAGGCAGATATTTCACAAGGAGGCATGTGCTTTGGAGAAGAGCCTTGGTAGGGAATGTGTCGAGGTGTAAATAACTCAATGTACCGTAAACCTTTATCTCTATTAAGATCTACTTTAACAAATGAGTCTCTGAAGCAGTTAACAATAAATGATTTTATTTATATAAAAAAATACAAACAATATCTATTCAAATATTAAATAGTATTTCATTACATTGCTTAATTATCCTGTCAGATATATATATATATTGTTCTTTTATTCGTAGGATTATATGTGCAATACTTTTCTAGTCAGGGTTTTTCCTACGTAAATCAAGATGTTTGTCTTGCCATAGTTGGGTGATATCTCAAATCACCACTTTCAGGCTTTATCAGACATTTTGTGTCTGATAAAGAGTTTTTATAAAGACTCTTTATAAAGAGTCATAAAATAAGGGTGTGGCTGGCTGAAGAGGCCTTATAAGGCCGAAATAGATCTATCCCAGTCTCCCTTAAGTCTCACAGCAGACAACACAAAATGTCTGATAAAGCCTGAAAGTGGTGATTTGAGATATCACCCAACTATGGCAATACAAACATCTTGATTTACGTAGGAAAAACCCTGACTAGAAAAGTATTGGATGTATGTATGTATGTATGTATGTATGTATGTATGTATGTATGTATATATGTAATCGCTCTAAGCGATGTTAGTTCTGGCTATTCTTCCTCAGAAGAAAAAGTCTTGTAAAACATCAGAACTGCATCAGAAATGCCCTTCTGACTGACTTCCAAACTGCCCACAGTTTTCTAACAGAAGAGCTGAACCGAACTATCCGAACTGCCAACTGCAAACTGCCTTCTGAACCGCCCTTTGAGCTGCCAACGGTTTTCTGTCAAGAATCTCCTTTTATACTGTCAACTGTGACAGTTAGGGGAGGGAACATAAAAGCCCGGGAGATTCAAACCCATTAGCTGCTTTCTGATTGGCTCACCCACTTGTCCATTCCAAAAGCCACAGAAATTGAGAAATAACTTTTCTCTCACAGAATGTAATATAAGCAGTGGTGGGATTCAAATAATTTAACAACTGGTTCTCTGCCCTAATGACCGGCTGGGTGGACGTAGCCAGGGGGTGTGCCAGGCAGCACTCAGCCTCCTGCACCCCACTGGGAGCAAAAATGCCCCCCACGCCCCATTTTGGGCCTAGTAGGCCTCCCTGCAGCCTCCTGGGAGCAAAAACGGGCCACGAGGGGGGGGTTTGTCATGCCGCAGCCCCCCATGCCCCATTTTGGGCCTAGTAGACCTCCCTGCATTTACCCAAGAGCCAAAATGGGGCGTGTGGGAACTCCTGGAAGTGACGGGGAGGGGAGGGGCCAGCCAGCAATTTAATAACCAGTTTACCCAAACTAGCTGAATCCCACCACTGAATGTAAGTGTCCGGAGAATGAATGCACAAAGGAATCAGAATTGAGAGCTGGAATTTCGGTCCTAAGCGGTAGCGGTTGTTAAATGGGTTACCAGGTGATTACGCTTGATTTTACAACCTTTTTTTATGGTGGTTAAGTGATTGCGGCAGTCATAAAGCAAACACTGTGGACGCTAAGTGAATCCGTTGTCTGCCATGGGCTTTATTTGCCAAAAACTGGAAATAAACACCAGTTTCCAGCAAAAAAATAAATAAATTGTAAATCAGTCACATGACTGCGGGATGCTGCCAATGGCTGTAATTGTAGGACTGAGCATCCAAATTGTGATCATGTCACATTGTATGTGTGTGTGTGTGTATGTGTGTGTGTGATAGTGGCTATCAGAACTTCAAATCTGGGTTGCGAGTAGCCTAGGGGGAGATCCGTCGTAACTTCAAACGGTCGCTTAAGTAACTGCTCGTAAGTCAAAGATTGCCTACATCAGAAAATTGAACCCACAGCAATATCAGTCCTACTTCCTCTCAGCCTTAGGAAGCAGACAATGGCAAAGCACTTCTGGAACTCTTGCCAAGAAAACGGCAGGGACTTGTCTCCAGGCAATGTCGGAGAATCGAACATGATTGAACAGAAAAAAAAGAGGAAAATTTATCTTTGTTTAGTCCCTTTATTTAAGATGTCTAATTTGTTTCAACCATTGCTCTTGCTAAGAAGCAATAATACAGTTATTGCAAATTGAAAGTGACAGACGGCTTGTCTCACCTCTTTAAAAAAAAAAGCCCTGAATAATTTATACATATTTTTTATAGAATATCATTCTTCAGGATGACCCCTTTACTGGTAAATTTTGGCTGTTGGAATTTTGCATTTCGTGGAATGAAATCTGCAGTTTGCCAAGGAGCAAACGCCTGGCTTTTTGTCAAATTCTTTGCTCGTGTTCTGGCAAAGAGCCCTAGAAGTCACTTCAGCTGTTGTCTAAAGTCAGCAGAAACACAGCCATGCGTACCCACAAAACTAGCCTTATTTTATTATATATGTTGATAAACAAGCAGCAAGACTATTGTATCCACAAAAATAGAAGGACACTTCGATTCCTACCGTGGACGAATGGTTGCTGAAGTTGGTGGAGTTGGCTGAAGTGGCAAAATTGACTATTTTGATTAAAGAAAAGAATACAAATGTTTTTGTTTCCACATGGAAACCACTTCTGAACTTTGTGCTTGAAGTGGAAAAGAATAAAAAATTGATTTTGGGTTTTACTGATTAGACTGATAGATCTTTATAGAAATGTTTATATTATTTTGTTTATATTATTATGCAAAAAACAAAAAGTTGTGAGTTGATGTTAATGCCTTATTTTACTGCAACAGAGAGAGTCAGAAGTCAATGTTTTTCTTTTTTATTACTACCCTTCCTCGCTTCCCTTCCCCCCTCTTCCTCCCCACCGTTCTATTTACTTTTGTATTTTGCACTTTATTTTCAGGGGTGAGATTCTACCGGTTCAGACCGGTTCGAGCGAACCGGTAACTCTGGCAGTCAGCTGGGAGCGAACCAGTTCGCTCTGACGATCAAATGGGCCCGCCCCTGTGCTTTACTAACCTAACTCTTCTCAGTGATTCGCACAGCAGAGTGAATTGCTGTGTCTCAGTTGTGTTACTCCCCAGCAGTAACGTGGAAGGTAAGTTTTCGTAAAACTGTGCATGCACGCACAGTAAAGCGCGCAATCACCGAACCGGTTGTTAAACTGGCAGGATCCCACCACTGCTTATTTTATCTTATAACTCAATAAAAACATTAAACTGGAAAAACTAGCCTTATTTTATAATTGCTAACAACCGTCACTGCTGCACATGTTTCAGGCCCGTAACAGAGAGTGACTGAGCTTTGTAAGAGTGGAGCGCCCTACAGTGGCCAAATATATATTTTTTCCCCACACCAAAATAAAACTGCAGGTTATTTTTGGGCTCAGCAATTTTTCTAGCCTTGGTTAAAAGTGGCCTTCGGACACCCTGCACCAGGCGGGGTAGCTGTCTAGATAGTTACATGCATATTACAGGGTCTCTTATGTTCAAGCTACATTCTGGTGAGAACAGCATTACCAATTACTGTATCAATTATTCCTAAATTGCAAACATTATAATCAGTGGTGGGATTCAATTTTTTTAACAACCGGTTCTGTGGGCATGGCATATTGGGGGGGGGGGCAGGGGAAGGATACTGTAAAATCTCCATTCCCTCCCCAATCCAGGGGAAGGATACTGCAAAATCCCCATTTCCTCCCAATCAGCTCCCAATCAGCTGGGATTTGGAAGGCAGAGAATAGATGGGGGCGGGGCCAGTCAGAATTTTTACTATCGGTTCTCCGAACTAATCAAAATTTCCGCTACCGGTTCTCCAGAACTGGTCAGAACCTGCTGAAACCCACCTCTGATAAGCATACATACATGTATGCATAGGTGGATTTCAAAATTTTTTACCACTGGTTTGCCCCACGGACACGCCTTCTGCACATGTACCCAGCCTTCCGTGCATGTGTTTTGCTTGTGTGCGTGCCTTCCGCACATGCGCCCGGCTACAAAAACGTGGCTAAATAGGACATCTTAGAGCAGGGGCAGGCGGGCAGGCCCATCCACGATCTCTGCTATCGGTTCACCTGAACCGGTACAAACTGGCTGAATACCACCACTGCATGAGGGGTGGGTTCTACTTACCTTTACTACCGGTTTGCATTGTGCCGTGCACGCATGCTCTTCTGCACATGCACATAAGTTTCTGCACATGCTCAGATCGCTTTTGATGACAGATTGCTTTTGATGACATCCGGGTCAGTGGGCAGACCCTCCCGCTGGTTTTACTACCAGTTCTATAGAACCGGTCCGAACCGGGGGCAACCCACCACTGCATTGCATGTATGACCGTTTAATGATTGGCAGATTGTGAGTATCTAGTTTATTCGGGGTTTCTCATTGCTACTGACTTCTACTGAACAAGAACTACGGGTAGAACAGCATTTACCATATTTTTCGGAATATAAGACGCACCTACCTTTTTTGGTGAAGAAGGAAAAGAAATCTCCCTTTGCCTCTGAGCAATTTTGCCTCGTTGTAGCAAACAGCAAACAACCTGCTTTACTTTCATTTTCGTTTTCAGCATAGCTTGATTAGCACAAGGAAAAAAAAAACCTGCTCCAGCAATTTACCTCTTTGCAGCAAGCAGCAGAACCCTGCGCAAAACGGCTGAGAGCAAATCAGCTGAGAGTCGGGAGGCCGATCCAATCAACTTGTGCTAATTAGGCTGTGCTGAAGCTGAAAGGAGCTGTTTTTTCTTGCTGTTTGCTTGCAAGGAGGTAACTGCTGCGAGACAGAGGCCAAAGGGTGGGGGCCAGTGGATGGGCAGGGCTACATTCGGTGTATAAGACCCACCTGAATTTTTACCCCCTTTTAGGGGGAAAAAGATGCATCTTATACTCCCAAAAATACGGTAGGTCTAAAATGCTGTGCGTTTTATGGATTCAAATTAACACATTCCCATTCACTGGGAGACTAATGATATTTGCAAATCCCCTATTAACGAATTTTACAAAATGCTGCCTTTCTCCTCTTCACTTAGAGGCATAACTTTCAAACTGTATCCTCTGTATGCGGTTATTGGAAAAGAGGCAAACACAATCCTTCCTGGAGTTCAAAAGAAATTCGAGAGAGATTTATCTGGGAAGACAGCTGGACAATATCTGGCAAGCACTGCGGTGATGGGAGATTTCTGTTGGCTTCCAAGCAGGAGTTATATTTCCAGATTTTTGCATCCATGACATTTAACCCCCAAAGGAATTGTACAAAACTCTAATTATTCAGCCAAATTTGGAGCGAGGGAACAAACAGAAGGGATCGTGTCTGTGGAACATGTGAAAATGAGTAATATTTTTTGCAAAAAGGGGTTTTGATGAATTTCACAGTCATCAAAATAAGGATTATAATCTATGTTCAATAGAGAAAATATTGGGATAAATGTCAAGCAGCTTACTTTTTTTTTTTTTGGAAACTGAGCTTCCAGTTTCCGGTGTGTGTATGCGCGCTGGCCAGATGGTCTTCCTGCACGCATGCGCGCCAGGAACCGGAGGGCCAGGTGCCCGGTGCTCATGCGCATGTGGAAACTAGGAATTGCTCTTCCAGTTTCTGGTGCTCCCGGGTGTGCGCGCTGGGGAGCTGTTCTTCTGGTTTCTGGTATTCCCCCCTCCGCGTACATGCTCCCGTTTCGGTGCTGAAAAGGTTCGCCAATAATGGTATAGTGCCGTGATGGCGAACCTATGGCATGCGTGCCACAGGTGGCACACGTAGTTTTAAGTAGGCACGCCAGCTCAGCTCAAAGAGAGGCTCTGGAGGCTGGGGACAGCAAAAAACGCCACTTCCTGTCCAACTGGGAGTTGGGAAATGGGCTGTTTCAGGCCTCCAGAGGACCTCCGAGGGGGTAGGGAAGGCTGTTTTCGCCCTCCCCAGATGCATAAAGAGGATCTGGAGCCAGGTGAGAAAGAAAAACGGGCCTACCGGGTCATCGCATGCCAGGAGAGGGGGAGAGGGGGGTTGTGCACACATGCACAGGGCGGGGTGCATAAAATTATGGGTGTGGGCATGCATGCACACAAACTTCCCCCGCCCCCCGTCCCTGGCACACAATGGCAAAAAGGTTAGCCATCACTGGTGTAGTGCAATATTAATGCAATATCAGGGGTTTTTAATTCAATTGTATAAAATGTCAAGGGTGTGTGCTTGTGTTTTATTTTTTATGTATAATGTACACTGAAGGTGGCATTTAATTTCATTGTACGAGGTGCAATGACAATAAAGTAAACGAAACTAAAGGTATGATTGATTTGTCTGTGGATTGAAAAACACAACTAAGACAGAAACCTGAGGGACATGAGGGCTTCCACGATCAATCAAAACTGTACACAAAGCTTTTCATTTTTAATAAAACGTTGTGCAATTACATCTTTTTTTTTTTTTTACAAATGGAGAATGGTTTGCACTGAAACATTAGTGTCAGTGCAGGCAGGCTACCCAGACGCGATGAGCCTGTAATATCAATAATTCCTAGATATTTCTAAGCCCCAAATTGATCTAACACCACTAAGGAGCTTCAGGGTTGGAGACAATTCAATTGTCTCCGAAATTGGTGCAAACTTCTCATGCAGGACCAGAACTTGAAGGGAAAATGTGGATGAAGCTACAAGGACTGCCCTTTCTCATTTTTATACAAGGAAAATGACATTTCTGCAGCCTTTCTAATCATCTGCTTCTTGCTTTTCTTCTTCGCTGATGCTTTCGGCTTCTTCCGACTTCTGTTCCAGAGCTTTTTCGGGGAGAAATGGTTCAACTTTCACATCCAAGGCTTCACTGGTTGAACTTCGAATGCTCATACTTCTTACAAAAGAACCTTAAATTTTAAAAAAAGAGGAAGAGGAAGAAGAAAGGAGCAAGATGAATTCAGCTTATTTTGGTACATAATTGATCTAACATGGACAACATTAATTGATCTAACATGGACATACAGAATCATTAAAAGTACTGTTTAAAATGGCAACTTTAAGCAACAGTAAACAGTTATGAGCTTCTCATATGTCAGCACGTACAGGTAGTCCTCAACTTATGATGGGTTGCTTAGCAACCAATAGATCTCCCCAGGCTACTAACAACCCAGATTTGAAGTTCTGACAAGCCAGCCTCCCCCACCAGTCAAATAATCACATTTTTGGTTGCTTAGCAACCGGCCCTCATTTATACTGTCCCGCAGCCACATGACCATGATTTACAACGTTTTTTTTAAAAAGAACCAGAAATCAGGGTTTACTTCCGTTTTTTGGCAAGAAATACCCATTGGCTAAAATGTATTTGCTTAACAACCATCTTGTTCACTTAACAACCTGCAGTGATTCATTTAACTGCCGCAGAAAAAGGTTGCAAAATCAGACGTGGACACGGGGTGACTTGCTTAATGACTGGCCACGCTCTGATCACCATCCTGGACTCGATTATGGTCGTAAATCGAGGACTACCTGTATTCAGTGGTTCTATTTAAAACCAGTATGATTTACAAGGCTGTGTTCAACCGTGGACCAAATTTGGCACACTGTGTGAAATATATTATTGCTTGCCATGACAGGAAGTAGGTACAGCCCATGCTAAGATTCTCAATCCTTGGTAACGTTGTTCAGATCAAGGAAGGCTCTGGGAGTCCCAAAACTAAAAAGGGAAGGAGACAGGGCAAATACTATTGATTTATTAACCAAAATTTTAAACTAATTTAAACATCGCTGCATTAGCAGGATAGACTGTGCGATTTCTGATAGTGTCTGGTGCTTAATTGACTACAAAAACAAAATGAAGGGAGGAGCAGTGATTTCCAGTGCTTCACTGCATGAAAAGCCTTTTCAAAACAGCAGCAACCCCACTACTATAGGTAGTCCTCGACTTACAACTATTAGTTTAGTGACCGTCTGAAGTTACAACGGCACTGAAAGAAGTCACTCGTGGCTGTTCTACGCACAACTATTGCACTTGGCAACTGACTCATATTTATGACGGCTGCACTATCCTGGGGTCATACGATCCCCTTTTGAGAACTTCTGACAAGCAAAGTCCATGGGGAAGCCAGATTCACTTAACAACCATGTTATTAACTTAACAACTGCAGCAATCCACTTAACAACTCTGGCAAGAAAGGTCATAAAATGGGCAAAACTCACTTAACAACTGTCTTGGTTAGCAACAGAAATCTGGGGCTCAACTGTGATCATTAAATCAAGGACTACGGTTGGCAGTTCAGCGGTTCGAATCCCTAGTACAGGTCTCCTGTGTGAGCAGGGGGTTGGACTAGATGACCTCCCAAGGTCCCTTCCAACTCTGTTACTGTTACTATTGTAACCTATACATTTTTGTCCTCCAAACTTTGCAAAAAAAAACAAAACCATCAACCTTCGACAAACTATTCTAATCCCTGTATGTCCTTGCAGGAGAAAACAGCTTAACTGATACCCTCAAAAGAGCTGGAACAGACAAAGTCAAGTCCTTGAAAAATGGTCACATATTGTTCCGACGCCAAAACAAAACGATGCGTCGCGCCCTGACCTTAAAACAAAATTCTCAGAAACCCCAAACATTTTATACTTGGAACGCAAAAACATCTGATACGGTTCTTCAAGGCTGTTTCAAAACGTTTCCAAGATAGGGAAACTTCCTGCGCAAATGTTTCCCATCCTGACAGGGGGAGAAATTATTTTTCTAACTGAGGTAATTCTGCAGGAAATTAAAAAAAACAAAAAACCCGGGACTTTTCAGTATAATAATTTTGCCGCTTGAAAGCAGGAGGTTGTTCTCAAAACTCCCAAAACAACTTCTTAAAAGAATGAAAAGGGTTTGTTGTTTTTTTTATAGCAATTTCCCTCTGAAGGGAGGAAGGAAGATTGCTCACAGATGTGAAGCAAAATTATTAGCAATAGAGTTATTTAAGCAAGTTTTGCCTGACATTTTCCCTGTTACTGTTCTTTATTGTTTAGCATATTTATTTAGCATATTGTTTAGCATGACGATGCATATTATTATTATTTTTACTGTTTTCTCCTTGAAGCTAGCAAAATGGTTCCCTTCCCCAATTTACATCCATTTGGGTAATATCACTAACTATCAGCATCGATTAAGAAATTATAAAAAAAAGAGTGGCTCACCTTGTTTTGAAGATTTGTGTTTGCAAATGTCCTTAATAATACTGTCCAGATTGGCAAGTATCTGATCATTAGGCATGTCAAGCTGAAAAAGTGAATGCAAAAATAAAGAAAAAGTAAACAATAAATGCTGTCAGGTTTATAAAAATTGCGGGGACTGGGGTAAATACTTAATCAATGCACTGGTTTTTTATTTAATAAAAGGAGAAACATCTTATCAATTAAAGGCTGCAAGTGCTGTCTTTAGTGTTATTATTTATTATTTATTATTATTATTAATATATATATATATATATATATATATATATATATATATATATATATATATATATGTATATGTATGTATATATATAAAATATTTATTATTATATATATTATTTAGTCATTAGTGTCTTTAGCCCAGTAATACCTTGTTGTGAAAAAAGCGAAGGTATTTTCTAATTTTCATTCAAATTCAATCACTATAAATGTATAGAGCATAATGTATAAATATAAATGTATAAATATATAAATATATAAATATATTTATATTTGTAGGTCTTTGGTTATTCGGGTCTTCTCCCACGTAAAATTGGAAGTGTCTTGCGACGTTTCGACGAAGTCTCATTCGTCATCTTCAGGCTGGTGTTCTTGGCTTCGTGCTTCCAGGAGCAATGTGAGATCCTGGAAGCACGAAGCCGAGAACACCAGCCTGAAGATGACGAATGAGACTTCGTCGAAACGTCGTCAAGACACTTCCAATTTTACGTGGGAGAAGACCCGAATAACCAAAGACCTACATACAAACACCCGCGAAAACCTGAGAAAACAAATATTTATATTTATATAAATATATTTTATAAAATATAAATGTATAATGTAGTTTTCAATGTTGGCAAGTTTAAGGTGTGTGGACTTCAACTCCCAGGATTCTCCAGCCAAAGGGAAGTTGGACAACTGTCTTGGTTAGCTATGGAAATTTTGGACTCAATTGTGGTTGTAAATTGAGGACTACCAGTACAGATTTATTTAATGTCCAGCTTATTAAGAATTTCACCCATATAGAGTGAGAAATGGCAACCTGTTCAGATTTCAGCAGCAAATAATAATAAGAATAACAAAACAGAAAATAACAAAACAATTTGCAAATTGAAATTGAGTGACATTGGAGGAAGAAATCAATGGTTGTACCAATAGTAATAGGAGCCCTTGGAGTAATACACAAAAGGCTGCCTAGATACATGGACATTTTGAACTTATTAGACCTAAATATCCTGACTGCAAAAAATCACCCTATTCAGAACTGCCTACAGTAGTGGCCAAAATTGTGGAAACCTTTTGGGAAAAGTGTATTTTCTAAAACTAGCCAATAACACCACTTTTTTTTGGGGGGGGGGAGTAGTAAAATTATATATCAATGGAAAGATAATTTAATGAAGAATGTAATGCAATAACTTTTTTTAAGGATTTGCTATTAGAATAGCAGTAACATGTATAAAGAAGAAAAGTGAAACACGTAGAAAAAAACAAGATAGAAAAACAAGATACACAAAAATTATCACCGTATCAGTTAATACTTAGTTGGGTAACCTTTAGCATGAATTACGGCCTCACCACGTCTTCCCATGGAGTGAACCAAGTCTTTTAATTCTGCAGCTGTTATAATGTGAAACCAAGATTGAATGATGGCTTCTATTAACTGGATTTTATTGCTGGGTCGCTTCTGCCTAACAAGTTTCTTTAGTCGGCTCCATAGATTTTTCAATTGGGTTAAGATCTGGGCTATTCCCAGGCTATTCTAGCAGTGGAATAGGATTATCTTGAAAACTCCAAAAAAAAGTGGTGTTATTAGCCATCAAACAATACACTTTTCCCAAAAGGTTTCCACAATTTTGGCCACTACTGTATATTCATGTGTTACCTTAACAGCTCTTAGGTCCTTGGTTAGGACTTGAGCTCTTACATTTTTACCAGTGCCAGACTGTGAATCGAACTGGAGATTAAATCTATAACTAATACTACTACTAACTTCTACTACAGTACAACTAAAATGGATGAAATCTCACTAATTTTGTCTTTCTTGCCTGAAATTTTAGTCAAACTCCATCACAGAACAGTGCTATAACTTGTGGCAAAATTTTAGCCATTTCAAAATATTTTACCTTAAAATTAAACTTCCAGAGGTGCCATCTGATTCAAGCCTGTGATTTAGAGTATTTTAAAACTAGCTTTCGGAATACATCATTTGCAGCATGGTGAAGATTATTTTTTAAGCACTGAAATAACAACCTATGAGGAAATATTACCTGCAGTTCTTTAGCAGTTAAGTATTATGTGCATCTACCTTTTGTGGATATTTCAGAAAGAAAGCTCTTCTATTAGCAAAACGTGTAATGACTTGCTAAATATTCCCTAATAGGTTGCACTAACTAGGTTGCTGAATGATCGATTTCAAAAATGCAGAAATGCAAATGGAAAGAACAAGGTAGTACGTTGGTGGTTATTTTTGGTCAAACAATTTTTAATACGTGCGTTTTTCCGAAAATAAGATTCTGTCTTATATTTTTTTGAACCCCGAAATAAGCACTTGACCTTATTTTCGGGGAGGTCTTATTATTTTGGGGCGTGTGGATGCAAGATGGGGCTCCTCTTGCCGTCTTACCTGATTTCCACCTCTGTGTTTAAATATTTTCGGGAAGGGCTTAATTTCAAGGGGAGGCTTATTTTAGCCCATGCGCTCAAAAGCCCGATTGAGCTTATTATCAGGGGAGGTCTTATTTTCAGGGAAACAGGGTACATGATTAAACTACCCCCCAAGCTGAACTCACAGCCAAATCATTGGCCAAAATGCCGCATAAAACGTACCATTGCAAACGGGGTTTCGATGAGGTTGTCGTTAGTCACTGCATATTCATGGCAGACTTTGAAGAAATTAAGTGTCTCAGGGATATTGTAAGTAATAGTACCTGTTTAAAAAAACAACAATAGACCACGAAGTAGAGTTAAATTCATCTTACCTAGCTGACATTCCACATGGGAACAAACCAGCTAATCTGCCATTTCTCTTTCCAACTGGGAAGAATGACAGAGGACGATGGGCCAAGCACAATCTAAAAGAATGTGAAGAATTCCATGTACACGACAAAGCTTCTAACAGAATAACCGAGTTGGAAGGGACCTAGAAGGTCTTCTAGTCCAACCCTCTGCTCAAGCAGGAGATCCTATACCAGTGATGGCTAACCTTTTTGCCATCGCGTGCCAAAAGCAGGGGAAGCGTGGGGGGGGGGCTTGCGCACACGTGTGCCCACACCCATAATTCAATGCCCCCTGCCCGCCCATGAGTGCACGATCCCCCACATTCCCCCCGCTTTTGGCACAGTGAGCCCGGTAGGCCTGTTTTTTGCCCTCCCCAGGCTCCAGAGGCTTTCTAGGAGCCTGGGGAGGGTGAAAACGGTCTTCCCCACACTCCCGGAGGCCCTCCGGAGGCCGGAAACAGCCTGTTTCCCAACTTCTGATGAGCCCGGAAGGCCTGAAAATCAGATGACCGGTGCACGCATGCTTGCTGGAGCTGAACTAGGGCAACACTTGCGTGCCCACAGATATGGCTCCGTGTGCCACCTGTGGCACGTGTGCCATAGGTTCGCCATCGCGGTCCTATACCATTCCAGACACGTTGGTGTCCAGTCTTTTCTTAAAAGCCTCCAATGATGGAGCAGCCACAACTTCTGAAGGAAAGCCATTCCACTGATTAATTGTTCTTACTGTGAGGAAAATTTTCTTTAATTCTAGGTTGCTTCTCTACTTTCCATCCACTGCTTCTTGTCCTGCCTTTGTGTGCTTTGGAGAATAGGTTGATCCCCCCACGCTTTGTGGCAGTCCCTCAGATATTGGAAGACTGCTATCATGTTACCCTTAGCCCTTCTTTTCACTAGACCAGACATACCATGTAAGTTTAATATAGCCGAGGTGGCGCAGTGGTTAGAGTGCAGTACTGCAGCTACTTTAGCTGATTGCTAGTTCAGCAGATCAGTGGATCAAATCTCACCGGCTCAAGGTTGACTCAGCCTTCCATCCTTCCGAGGTGGGTAAAATGAGGACCCAGATTGTTGGGGGCAATATGCTATTTAGTATACCGTCTTTGGTGTAAGCCACCCAGAGTCCTCGGAGAGTGGGCGGCATAGAAATATGAATAATAATAAAAAAAATTAAAAAAAATAAATATTCCTAATATCAATAACAAAAAACAAGGAAATGTCAAGTCATTGTTTACTGATTGATAGTTGGTATATATGAATTGTTGAAGTCACTTTTGTAAGGAAGGTCTAATAAAAAAAATGTCCTTTACAGTTCAATAGCAATAGTAATAGCACTTAGACTTATATACCGCTTCATAGTGCTTTTACAGCCCTCTCTAAGTGGTTTACAGAGTCAATATTTTCCCCCAACAATCTGGGCCCTCATTTTACCCACCTCGGAAGGATGGAAGGCTGAGTCAACCTTGAGCCGGTGAGATTTGAACTGCCGAACTGCAGCTAGCAGTCAGCTGAAGTAGCCTGCAGTACTGCACTCTAACCACTGCGCCACCTCGGCTCTTATCCTATGTAATTCCATTCATCTAATGCAGAAGTGTCCAACCTCCTGGCCAGTACCGTGTTTCCCCGAAAATAAGACCCTGTCTTATATTTTTTTGAACCCCGAAATAAGCGCTTGGCCTTATTTTTGAGGAGGTCTTATTATTTTGGGGCATGTGGAGCAAGACGGGGCTCGTCTTGCTGTCTTACCTGATTTCCAGCTCTGTCTTCCTAACCCTAACCAGAGGAAGTGGCGGGGACCAGCTGCGCATGCGGTTAAATATTTTCGGGGGGGGGGGCTTATTTTCAGGGGCGGCTTATTTTAGCGCATGCACTCAAAAGTGCGATTGGGCTTTTTATCAGTCTTATTTTCAGGGAAACAGGATACTTCAGGGAACTTTGCTTTTACATATAACAGCATCAGGATTTTTTATATGAATAAAAGTGGAAAGACTTGATATCTTGCATTATTTTTTCCCCTCCTTCTAACTCAGTTATTAGTTGTTATTATTTTTATCTTTTTACTTTAAAAATTTTAAGTAAGTTATTTTATTTTATTTTTTTTAGAAAAAAAGAAATATTTTTCTTACCATTTTTGATGGAAGGGTACTTTTGTTTCAGAAAACTCCTTAAAGGATTAATTTTTGTTGTTATGTCAGGCACTGCGATATAAAAATCTGCCTCAATTTCCTCATTTAAAATCTGAAAGCCCCCCCCAAAAATAAAAAGATTGGTCATGATTTACCATTTTGGCAGTTATATATGCAACACAAGCACCTATTAAAAAAAATATGATTTTTTTCATATCCCTTTGCGACAAATTTAGCATGAGCAGACATAAAATTAACAGTATTTGAGTTTTTTTCTTAAATACAACACAATCTCTTTGCAACCCTTTAAGTTTGAAAGAACGGAATGAGCTGAGCTGAAATTTAAAATAATGATCTTTCCGCTCATTCTTCGCATTTGTGGATTGCACACCAGTGTTCACCACTGCCTGATATCCTCAAAGGTGCGCCAGGTTCAGGCGTGATTTTCGGAAGCTGCAGAAGCTGTGAGAATGGGGTACGCTCTCGTGTGGTTGTGAAGTTGTGCGAGAGGGCCAGACTAGAGCCTCCAAAAATAGTGTGAAGGAATTGCGTAGCAACTGCCCAGATGAAGTCAGAGACACTAACATAGATAGATAGATAGATAGATAGATAGATAGATAGATAGACAGACAGACAGATAGATAATAGATAGATTACCCTTTATTATCATTTTTTTCTCTGGCACACATTAAAAATGAAATTCTGTTGTCTGCTCTCAAAAGTGTACACATACATAAATAGATCAGGGGTAAAATGCACTTACCTTCGCTACTGAATCGGAAATGTGAGCATGTGTGCCTCTTCTCCGCATGTGCAGACAATAAAAAACAGGACGTGATGACATCCCGGCAGATGGGCGGAGCCTCCCACCGCCGGCGCTACCGGATCGCGCGAGCCAGATAGATCTGGCCAGATTTCACCACTGATATAGATATGCAATAAACATACATATGTATATCTCTGCACACTAACATATAAATACCTATTAATCACTGTATGTATATACACACACACATATATTTATACATATACCGTGTTTTCCCGAAAATAAGACCCAGCCTTACATATTTTTTTTCCCTCCAAAAGAGGCACCAGGTTTTATTTTCGGGGGATGCCTTCAACTGTCTCACCTTGCGGTGGAAGCACCAACAGCCCCGCCCAGCAGGAGCCCGTGTGGTTGCTGCTGGCCCACTTCTTCTGCAGCTGCTTGCCGCTGCCCCTGGTCTCCGTCAGAGGCTTTCAGGAAAGGCCTCTGCAGCCATATAACGAGCTCTGGATTGACACGCGCAGTGCCTCCCGGCCTCGTTTCGCCACCAGAGGCCTTCAGGGAAGGCCTCTGCAGCCGAGAAACAAGCTCTGACAGTAAAATGAGGCCGGGGGGGGGGGGAGGGGGGCACCGTATACATCAATCTGAAGCTCATTTCTCGGCTGCAGATGCCTTTCCTGAAGGCCTCTGACAGTGAAACGGAGGCGGGGGTGATGTGCGCAAGCAGCAGCAAGTGGCCGCAGAAGGAGTGAGCCGGTAAGGCGAGGCAGGTATTGGGGTGTGCAAGGCCTGGCTGCAACCAAAGGTAAGCAGCTCCCCCCTCCCCCCATTGTAACTTGTTTTTTATCTGTGCGCCTTGCCCCACCCCGTGCAACCAGGTGCAACGGAGTGGGCGGGGTCTTAACTAGGTCTTATTTTCGGGGAAGCACACACGATACATACATACATACATACATACATACATACATATAAATTTCCCAGAAATTTCCATCTGCGAATGAGTCGAATGATCATTATTTTTAATTTCAGCTCAGATAATGTTCTTTCAAATTTGAAGTGTTGCAAAGAGATTGTGTTGTATTTAAGGAAAAACTAAAATATATAAAATTCATTATATATATATATATATATATATATATATATATATATATATATATATGAGTCAACTAACTTTCAATGGTCACTAAATGAACTGTTGTAAGTTGAGGACTACCTGTACACAGGAGATAGGTTACCCCCCTCCCATAACGGGTCATTTTCCAACCTTAACCAAGAAACGTTAACATTCCTCCTGAGTTACTACACAGAGGACCTACATTAGCAACAGAGTTCTAAAAAGAACGTAAATGTTTAAAAATAAAAATAAAACTCTACGTAGAGTTTTGCCGCAGCAACTTCAAACAATTCACACTGTGGCTTGATTATAAATTGGGAGACAGTGGCTGCAAAACCTAAGAGTAAAACTGCCTGTTCAGTGTAAGACTTTCAAAAAATCAGAGAATTATGTTTTGGACACAGAAGTTAAATTCTTAAGTCTCCTCAGCAGCTGTTGGTGTTCCTTTTCATTTTCCCACAAAAATAACTTATATTTATGGCTACAGTGATTCCTTGTAAAATGTATGTAGAATATCAGGGGAATTCCTAAGAAACCAAAGATAAAAAAAATCCAAATAAGATTTCTAAAAGTCAAAACAATAGATTTTTGGTGATTTATATGAGCCTTAGACCCCCATCTATAACTAGATGAAACAAAGCAATTCTTGGCTGCAAATAGGAGAAACCTTGTAAATTCCTAAAATATTCTAGTGAACAGCAGCTGCAGAACTCAAGCTTTCATTGCCACAGAATTTATGTTTTCCAGATGCCAAACCTTGATACATCTGCAGTTTTCTGAATAGAGTTGACCCAGTGTCTTGCCTCTGGTAGAAGGGATGAGCCAGTCCTAACCTCTGACCTAGTGGTGAAATCTAAAATTTGTTATTACCGGTTCTGTGGGCGTGGCTTGGTGGTGGGTAATGTGACTGGGTGGGTGTGGCCAATTTTTTTTTTTTTACTTTTAAAACCATTTTTTCTACAACCTCTTCGGCGAAGAGATTGTAAAAAAACGCTTTCAAAAAGCTCTGACGATCAGGCAACTCAGCTTGGATCGTCAGAGGCATTTAAAAGAAAAAAAGGGTTTTTTTTCTTTTAAAAGCCTTTGACAATCCCAGCTGAGCCGCGCGATCATCAGAGGCTTTTTTTTTTTTTTTAACTTTTAAAGCATTTTTTTCGGCTGAAGAGATTGTAAAAAAAATGCTTTTAAAAGTAAAAAAAAAGCCTCTGATGATTACATGGCTCAGCTGGGCATGGGGGGGGGACAGGGATTTTTGTTACCGGTTCTCCGAACCACCCGCCTCCATCGCTACCGGATCAGGCGATCTGGTACGAACTGGGAGCATTTCACCCCTGCTCTGACCCTGGAAAAACTTACAAAGAACTAACCGAGCTGATTTCAATTGTGATTAAAAAATGTATACATATTTTTAAAATACCGGCTTAATTAACTCGATTCCTCCAACTATGGTCGCTCCATTTTCTGTTGCTAGATCTGCTTCTTTTGGATCCTGAAAAAAGGAAAATAAAAAACGATTTAGTTAGAAGACGCCGGGATTACGAGTAGACCTCGACTTTACAATCACAACAGAGCCCAAAATTTCTGTTGCTAAAGTGAGACAGTTAAGTTTTGTACCATTTTTACGACTTTTTTTGCCACGGTTGCTAAGCGAATCACGGTTAAATTAGCAACAAGGTTGTTCAGTGCATCTGGCTTCCCCATTGACTTTGCTTGTCGGAAAGTTGCAAGAGGGGATCATGTGACTCCGTGACCATCATAAGTACACGCTAATTGCCAAGCGCCTGAATTTTGATCATGTGACACCTGGGGATGCTGCAACGGTGGTTAAGTTGGAAAAACGGCCGTAAGTCCCATTTTTTCCGTACCGTTTGCAACTTCAAACGTCAGTAAAAGAACTGTTGTAAATCATGGAATGCCTGTATTGAATATTTATTTGCATTATTAGCACCCACAAACCCAATGGGGAAATAGTCAAGTCAAAGCCTTTATTGTCGTTGTACATCATGTATACAACGAAATTGGTTTAGCCTCTACTGGTGCAGTTCATACAAGTCAAGACAATGTGAATATAAAACCACTTATACAAGTGGTTAGGGAAAAAACTAGTCATACGTTTCTGTTGTGGTCCGCCAGCAGCCTGCGGAGCTGGCAGCGGAGTCGGACAGCGATGAGGCTGAGGAAGAACATGGGCCAGTCCTGGAGGCTGAGGAAGGCCCGGATGAGGGCTCTGCGTTGGAGGCAGAGAGGGGGCCAGGGCCATCCTGGAGTGATGTGCGGACTCCGGAGCCTCCAGAGGCAGATAGCAGAGAGGTAGAGGAACAGGAGGAGCCTGTTCCTAGTGCACGTATGAGAAGAGCTGCCAGAAGGCAAGAGCAGCTACAGCAAAGAGGATGACTCGGGAGTAGGGCCAAGAGATGATTGGCCCCTCCCATAAGGCTTAAGAGACCAGCAACGGCTCTTGGCCTCTTTGCCGGAAAACAACGTTGAGAGAATTGCTTCTTGTTTCACTGTATTCATTTCTGGTTGGTGTCTTCTGCTTCTGAACTTTTGCCAAGAAAAGCCTTTTGGCAGTTTGCCTAATTATCCCAAGGTCGGTGATAAACTGAGGAATGGTGTTTTGAAGAATTTGCTTTAATTTAGTTTGGACTACGCTGAGAATGAGTTAATTCTCAGCTGTTCTAATAAAGTCTCTTTGTTTTCGAACTGTTTGTATTTAATACTAACTACTTGGGCCTGGGTCACAACAGTTTCCATATGTACAATGTATTCTGTGCAACATTTATATTACTCAGGTGTATGATCTTATATTATGGTATATATACATATTACACACTACACTGGCACCAGTGAAATTTGTGGTGCTGTATTATGTTTAGGAGTCTGACAGCCAATGGGTAGAAGCCGTTTTTAAATAGGCAGGGAAGGTTGCAAGTTACTCTCGTAATGGTCCCAGCCTTCATACATTTGCAGCGGTAGCCTCCATAACAGTCCCAATTCCTCATCTGACCCCTTGGGAAAATTAATTGCCCACCCCTGTATTAAGGGATACCCAAGATCCTTTTCTACTGTATTTTCACTCAAGTGCCCTTCTTGCTGTTCACACATTAAAATCGAATAAATTGAGTCTCTGCACATAAAGTAAATGTCTTGACACCTTAAGCAAACCTCATCCACTATTCCGCATGTCTCATGGGAACCCGGTGACGTTGTATGCCAATGTAACATGCAAGCGACTGAAGTACCTTTGGCTCAATGCTCAACAGCTCACCTGTGTGAATAGTAAAATCTTGGGGATGGCGTCTGTGAAACGGTAAGGCAACAAAAGAGTACTAATAAATGGCCCCACAGTTTTCTGGAAGTGCAAAAGGAAAAAAAAATCCACATTATCTGATTCAATAAAACAAATACATATTTGATACATGAGACATTTTATATACCGATAGCTATCGCTATATAGATTAGATATATAGCTATACACACACACACATACATATGCATTTTTCAAACTGTTTCAGGAATGATCCTTAAGTTTACAGAACTCCATTCAAAGGATTCATTATAAATAAATTTTAGAAGCCGTGCCTGAAGGCATTTTTCATTGACATACTTGCTGTGCTTTTACCAAAGCTTTGATGTTTTTTTAGATGTGTGAATTCCAACTCCCAGAATTCCCAGCAATGGCCTGACTGGAGAATTCTGGGAATTGAAGTTCATGCATCTGGAATTTGGCATGGTTAGGAAGCACAATTTTAAACTGTTCTATTGCTATGACCTCAGCTTGGTTTTATGATGTTTATATTTCTTTGCACTATGGAGGGGATATATCTATCTATCTATCTATCTATCTATCTATCTATCTATCTATCTATCCATCTATCTTTATATATTTATATAAATAAAGTGTTTTCCCAATATGGGAGGGAGCATACTGCTTCCCTGTCGCCTTTCAGCTCCAATCCAGGAGCCCTCAAGCAGTCACAGTCACAACAAACCATTTTATACCAAATTTATATTTGCTGATAAAGAAATAAAGGGAGACAAGTATAGATCTATTTCAAGCTATTTAGCTCTCATCAACTAGCCATATCCTTACTCGGATTCGAACTTGGGCTGCCTGCATGTTAGGCAGTTGTATTAACCTCTGAGCCACAAGTTCTCTTTCCTTTATCAGCTTGAGCAGGGGAGAGATTAAGTGTTTTTCTGTGGAAGCACCTGGTCTACCCCAATATGGGAGGGAGCATGCTGGCATAGAAAGGTAAATTAAATAAATATGTAAAGAAAAGAAATACATAAAGAAAAACAGACTTTGCTTCCCCCGTCCCATTTGTAATCTAATAATCTCACTGGTTTTAGTACAACTAACACCCATAGGAGAATGTTATTTTTTAAAAAATTAAACATGTATAAAACACATTATAAAACCCAAATAACTAATGAACTGAAACCATAAGCACAAGAAAACAAAATTTATTTCATCACTTCATACTTTGCAATTTCACTCATAAAGTACTCAAGGGAACTAATGAACGAAAATGTAAATTGCCAAGAAGGGACTTTTTATTATCTATGGCGGACGTGTGATAAAACGAAGAAATACTGAGAGTAGGATTCATATCTTTAAGAAAATTCTTAAAGTGAATATAGGAAGAAAATCGGAGACTTTTCTTTTGGGTTTAATGGAACAAGAGTTGGGAAAAATGTTCAGAACCTTGATGTTATATATGTTGACGGCAGAGGACTACTCTACGCACAGAAATGCAAGGTCACTTCAATCCCCACAATGGATGAATGGCTGCAAAAAACTGATGAGTTAGCAAATATGGCTAAATTGACTGTTTTGATTAAAGAAAAAAAACCGCAAATACCTTTATTTCTACTTGGAAACCACTTCTGGACTTTGTGCTTGAGGTGGGGAAAAAAAGGAAACTTTGATTTTGGGTTTTAGCGATTACCGTACTTTTCGGAGTATAAGACACACTTTTTCCCCTCCTAAAAGAGGGTAGAAATGTTGGTGCGTCTTATACACCGAATACAGCTGTTTTTGGCCTCCTGAAATCCCGCCCTGTGCATCCCGTTTCCGTGAAAAACAGGCCAGTTTTTCGCAAAAATGGGATGCGCAGAGGGTTTGGGAGGCCTGCAGAATGCTCCTGGGGGCTGGGGAGGGCAAAAACGGGCCCATTTTTCGCAAAAACAAATGTTTTTGCCCTCCCCTGCCCCCAGGAGCACTCTGCAGGCCTCCCAAACCCTCTGCGTGCCCTGTTTTTGGCCTCCCAAACACCCCACGCAGCATGTTTTTGCCCTCCCCAGCCCCCAGGAGCACTCTGCAGGCCTCCCAAACCCTCTGCATGCCCTGTTTTTGTGAAAAAACTGGCCCATTTTTCGCAAAAACAGGACGCGCAGAGGGTTTGGGAGGCCTGCAGAGTGCTCCTGGCGGCTCGGGAGGGCAAAAACTTTTTTTTTCTTGTTTACCTCTTTGAAATCTTGGTGCGTCTTATAGTCTGAAAAATACGGTAGATAGATTTGTTGTTATAGAAGTGGCTAGTTTATATTATTATGAAAAAGTAAAGAGTTGAGGGTAGATGATAATGCCTTATTTTACTGCACCAAAGGAGTCGGAAGTCAATGTCTTTTTTCCCCCCTTTTTCCCTTGCTTTCCCCCACTATCCACTTCCCTTTTTCCTTCCCTAATTTCCCTAATATTTACTTTTGTATTCTCTTTGTATGTCATATTGTAAATTAATAAAAAAAACTATACATACATATTAAAAAAAAATAAAATGTAAATTGCAGGTAGTCCTCACTTGGCAATCACAATCTGTCCTGGAATTGTTATCGTAAGACATTGTGCTTAAGTGGGTCACCCCATGACCTGACTCAATTTTACAACAGTTAAGTGAGTCCACAGTCATTAAGGAAATTACATGGCTGTTAAGAGAATCAGGGGATCAGGCTGTAAAAAAGGGAATGGTACATACAACCCAATACCTTCTTTTCCGATGCCATATCCAAGGTGATGTGTGCGTACAATTCCTGGGTGGGAGGTGTAAAATCCAGTGGTTGAAATTTCTTCAAAAGCTCTACAGCTGTTTCTGTGTCATAAACCTGTTTTTGATAACACCAGGTCAAATAAACATCGTCCTTTGGCTCAAGCGGTAAAGGCAATTTATAACGGTCTTCTTTTTCCTTAGGCTCCAATGCTGTTTTTTTTTCCTGAGAGGCTCTTCTATATTTTCTAGGTGACCTTTAAGGAAATAAAAAGAGATTGTTTTATGCAGCTTTGCCGAACGAATACTCACAGTATTTTTTTAAAAAATGGCATAGCCATAGACCCATGATGGCGAACCTATGGCACACGTGCCACAGGTGGCAAGCAGAGCCCTCTCTGTGGGCACTCCAGCCGTCGCCCCAGCCCAGCTCCACTGCGCATGTGCATGCACCTCCTGCAGGCCAGCTGGTCTTCGGGTCTCTGCTACATATGCGCAGGGGGTGAGGCCTTCCCCGATCTCCACAGTTCCCCCCCCAGCATCCTAGCTTTCTCCTGCATTTCTGCCGCCCATGCCTTCCCCAATCTCCGCAGGTTCCACCCTCCGCAGGTACCTCGCCATGGCAGAAATGTAGGAGAAAGCTAGGATGCACTGGGGCGAGAAACTGTAGAGATTGGGGAAGCCAAAATAGGGTGCGGGGGAGTCACGTGAGCCCCCCCGTGCCACGTTTTGGGCCTGGAAAGCCTCCTGCACCAACCTGGAAGCCAAAACAGGGGCCGGGGATGCAGGGCGCATGCGTGGGGGCAGGGTGCATGCGCGGGGGGTGCTCGCATTGCATTTTGGGGATTGGGGCAGTATTCTGCAACACTGGGACTATCGGTGAGTCAACAGTGGGTCAAAGGAGTAGCAGAAATGACAGTTGCTCTTTAAAAATTATGATTTAAATCGAGTTGATTTAAATCAAGCCTTTTTACTAGTGTTTTAAATGATGATTTAAATCAAATCCACCCTGTTAGAAAGTATATTTTATAGTGGATAGTGTACAGTACTTTATTAAGAATAGATTGCATATCTGAACTCAGATACTAGTTGGTCTGAAGTTTGTCTGGCCCCGTCATATTTCTATTTATGTTAATGGTAGTCCTCAACTTAACAACCACAATTGGAATTGGAACATCTGTTGCTAAGCAAGGCAGTTAAGTGAGTTGCACCCAATTTTATGACCTTTTAGCTGCAATCATTAAGCAAACCACCATAATTGTTAACACAAATGTTAAATGAATCTGAGTTCCTCCAATAAATTTGCTTATCAGAAGTCAGGGGGAAAATCACAAATGGCAATCATGCGATCCCAAGACTATCTGTATGTATCTATGTATAGGCATGTTTGTCTGTTTGTACAAATATTTCTGTTAACTATTCAAATTAATCCCCCTTATTTACTTACTTTGCAGCATACTTTCTACTGGGAACAAGTAAGTTGGTAAAACAAGGAACCACTACAGGATACTGAACAATTCTAGAGGAAATGTGGCTAGGACTCTGAGCAAAAACTGTAGAAAGACAAAAACAATAACAATCCAAAATGAACTATATTGCTAGTCATGTCACTTAATTGCATAAGTTGGTATGGCTTTTCTAGACCTTTGTAACAGAAAAAAATCTATAGACAACACAGCACTGATATTTGCAAGTACTGTAACATGGTTTGGCAGAACTTTCCCGTTCTCAAATTTAAAAATATATTTTGAATAACTGCTGGATGATTTTTTTTTAAATTAAAAATTACAACTGTTTATCTTCAGTTCATCTGCAGCCAAATGAGACTCCGGAGAAATCAGCTTTCAATTTAGAATTGCTCTCAGAACGGGCTGTATTTTATATACGAGCATAATCTAAAATGTCTATTTCTTCAGATGTACTCATAGATGTTTTCTTTAGAATTATTCAGTATAGCCAGACTCTGTAATTTTTGATGGCTGGGGGTAAGGATGAAGGCCAGCCAGCTCAGGGTATATCTGGAATTATTTCTTTAAAAAAATCTGGATTTGGGGAAATTTGCTGTACCTTTAGATTTCACACCAATTTCATCAACTTCCTTACTTCAAAATAGGTTATCTGCTTCCATGCTTTTTACCAATAATGGCCCAAAGATACTCCTAAAAAGAGACTCTGTGAACAATTGACACACCCTGATTTACAATAAATTAATCAAAAAACAATTAAGTAGCTGCTCATTCAGTGAAAGAAAAATCCTCTGTCTGGGGATATTTATTATTTAAACTGTATATTACTTCTAAGCTGGCCAAAGTCATCTTATAGGGAGGTAAAATAAAAAATAAACATCTTATATTGCACATTGTTATGTTACAATATATACATGATATAATCATATAAATTAGGATGGTGGGTTCAGCCAGCTATAAATTAGATCCATGGCTTTGCTGGCAGGTGAAAACTTCCAAAGACATGCGTTTGTAGAATATTTATTTATCATATTAACCCTATTAGATATTACCATAAATATTTTTCATGAAAAGCCCTATTGTCAGCAAATTAAAAGAATGGAAAGAATATGATTTTTGCAAACATCTTTAATATTTGGCAAGTGGTTAAGAAACGCTGCTCTACAGCAATAGCCCCATTCTAAACCCATCGTCCTGCTGGGAGTCGGGAGGGGGGCATATCCATATAATGCATTATTATTAATAATGTAAAATCCCAAACTGAGACATTTTGGAGAGAAATTAAGCTGGGAAGGGAGGAAAAAGGGCTTCTACGGATGTGATCCACGCCGGATCGAGACCCTCACCTCTCTGCAAGCAGCATCGTACTATGGGCAGCGCCATCTTGGTCAGGAAAAAAAAGCGCAGAGGTGCTTTATCAAAAGCGGTCCGGCCGGCCACGCGGAGTCGGCAAGAAAGGTTCCGCCTCAGGGGGAAGAAAAAGTGGAACAGCGAGGTGGACAGCGCATTGTTGCATTAACAGGGTTGCGCAAGCGAAGAGTGGTTCTAGTGCATGTTGCTTGGGACTAAAGGCTTAATTAAAGCATGGCTTATTAGGAAAGACACACCTTGCAGTCCTGCCAGTTTCAACTCCCCGTGGTTTATAAACCATGATTTGTGAAGCAACAGCAGTTTATTGAATGAACCGTGGTTAAATAATGGCTTAGCCTGATATGTAAGCCCGTCCGCTTTTGCAGTAGGTATTGTTTTATAATCCATGCATTTGTTAATGCTAATATGCTTTTCCATCTATAGATTATTGTAAAGAACATTACAACATGAACATATTTAAGTTATTGTCCAGGAATTACGTTTTATATTGTTTTCAACATTATTACAGGTGTCCTTGTTTATTTTATTTATTTTATTTTATTTGTCGAGTACATATTAGATAATATATATAAGTATAAGCATGAATTGAATACATAAAATGAATACAATTAAAGGGAACATTAGGACAGGGACGGAAGGATTGCTGGTGCTCTTATGGACACCCTTACAGACCTTTTAGGAATGGGGTGAGATCAACCATAGCCAGTCTAAGGTTAACATTTTGGGGGTTTTGGGATGAAACCAGACTCAGGTAGTGCATTCCAGGCATCATCATCATTGGTAATTGGTACTGGGAATTCTGTCACGAAGTAATGTAGTCGTAAGGAACAATGTCATATGGACCCTTGATGCACACCAGTTCTGGCAGCTCTAGTTGCTGTCATTAAACAAATCCCGCTATTTTATAAAAGGTTTTTTTTTTAAATCTTGCCTTTTTTTTTTTTTTTTACAAATAACTCAAGGTGGCAAACCTATTCAACACACCTTCCTCCTCCTATTTTCCTCACAACAGTGTTGGAAGAAATATCCATCTGGTTCAGTTCCAAGCTGGGAGAAAGGCACTGGAGACAGAATAGAGGCTGGAGGCTGATTGGAAAGAGGGCCCATTTATTGATGAAGCAGGACCGCCAAGCATGTGTGATTCTGGGTAGCTGACCACATGGAGTTGAGAGTAGAGGGTATTTATACCTTCACTTGGGCTTTGCACATGAGTTTCCTGTTCCTGTTCCAGAACATGTATTCTATTGGCTGTTGTCAGACTCCCGTGGTGCCATGTACAAATCCTAGGAGTTTGTCTGAGCTACGTTTGGTTGAAGTTTGGGCTGATGCAATGAAGGGGCTTGTTGGGCAATTCCTATTGTGGCTGAGGGCTAACCCTACCTTTGTTCAGACCTTGCTGCGGGGAATTTGCTTATGAATAGAGCTATCTATCTCTTTATCTCTGTATCTTAAGTACTGACATCTGCTGAGGGCTATTAAGAAAAGTGGGGGCTATTAAGAGTGAGTCTGCTTCCTGCCTCTAAAAAAACATGTTTCTCCATTTCTCATCCAGGGAAATATAATATTCTGCCTTTTTAATATTTCTCAAAATATTTCATTCTTCTAGGAGACGGGTAGGTGCTAACTTTATACAATTTCTGCCTGATCACTGTCTGGCATTGATCCTTGCTTATCTGAGCATTGGCTGCTGAGGTAACGTGTTCTAGTCTTTTTGTGAAATACCAGAGGAAACCACAACGTAGCAGGCAAACTACTATACAGGTAGTCCTTGACTTACAACCACAATTGAGCCCAATTCTGTTACTAAGCAAAACGTTAACTGGGTTTTGCCCCATTTTATAACCTTTCCTGCCACAGTTAAGTGAATTACTGCAGTTAAGTTAGTAATATGATTGTTAAACTTTCCCATTGACTTTGCTTGTTAGAAGGTGATCACATGACCCCAGAACACTGCAATCGTTATTAATATTGTCAGATGTAAATGCCTTATTCCCTAATGTGTAAATAATGTATATATGGGATATCAGGGGTTAACTTATTCTTTGTTTCTTAATGTATTCATAATTCACCACTCCCACTCTTGGCTCCACCCTTTGTATATATAAGGAGCCACCTTCGCCATTTTTCCTTGCTTCTATCTGTGAATATTCAGTGAATATAGAATGCCTACTATGATTAAAGAGAACTATATTTGAACCTCTAATTCTAATTATTATTATTGAGTCTGATCCTAAAAATATTGCAACAAACTGGTAGCAGAGGATGGTTAATTGACTCAATAAATAACTAAAAATGTCTAAGAAAGATAGGCCCAACACCAGGGCCTACAGCAAAGAAATAGAAACTGAACAAGAAATAATCAACGAATCCACAAACGCGATTTCGAGAGAATCCGAAGAATACACCACTGAAGAAGAAGAACTAATAAATGAAAATGATGGCCAGGAAGAAATCGAAATAGAAAATAACGAACTCAGGTCAGAGATACTAAAGATTTTGAAAAGCCAGAAGAATGATGAAAGCCTCATCGCGAACCTCCAAGAAATGCTGAAGAACAGCGGAGCAGCGAGAGAGAAAAACATCGCTAAAGAGAAACCCAAAGAACAAAAAACTGTGAGTGATATGACTACAGAGAAAGTCGTTACGAAAAAGAAAAGATGTGATCCCGCGCGAAATTTTGAATGGCAGCCATCTTGGTTTCAACAAGCCTCCAAAGCGAGCGAAGCAGAGCCAATCAAAATGCTCAGTTCAAAATTTCTGGCGCGAAAAACGTTATCAGACAACGAAAGTGAAAAGGAGGATTCAAACTCTTCGGAAGAGCCAGAATCAGAAAATGAAAACGATTTAACGAAATCACAAGTAAAGTCAGCAATGAAGACGCTTTTTGCCGCATTCGGGCCAAAATTAAAAATTTCCAAAGCGCCAACGAAGAAGCAAGCAGACAAGCCGATACTTCAAGACCTGCACGCTCCCATCCTGACTTCGAGAACAACGACGCCCGAGCCCAGAGAGCCGTGTCGATTCCGACCTACACCGCAGACCGAAGCAAGTGCCAACGCACCCAAAAGAAAGAGAAGAACAGTCGCCGCCATCAGAACTCCTAAGACCGAGCCAGAGACCGACTCATCTGAAGAGGAACGGAGCGAGCGAGCTGCGACGGAGAGAACCTTCCACGACGAAGTCAAAGAAGAAATGAACAACGCGCATGTGCGAAACTACGTAGACGGTCCGGAAAGACTTGAACTGGCCAGAGAACCGCGCAGACTCGTTGCGAGCATCCCCATGCCGTTTTGCAATTTTCTACACTTGCGAGACCACGGACTGCCTCAGGTTGTAAGTAATGGACAAAATAATGTGGGTAACTTACCCAATGACTTCCCAAAACTTAGAGTTGATGGCATTAATTTACAAGAATGGTATCAACAGCTCCAGGTTGTCTTTATGAAAGAAAATTTACTATTCTTTATCACTAGTCCCCCAAGAAGACCTTGGACTTTAAAAATAGATTGTTTACACCATAAGGCATTTTTCTTAATAATATCTAGCGTGTCTCCTGCAATGTATCATAGCATCAAACTAAATCTAACTGTCTCAGAAATAATTCAATGCATGTTTAATTTGTTTCACAGCGATAGTGTAGCTACCACCACAAGAATGTCTAAGGACTTCTTTTCTTCCAGAGTAAAACCAGGGGTTTCCATAAGTGAGCATTTAATATCTTTAAACAAAATAAGAGCTGAACTGCATTTGAGGGGGGAAGTGATTTCAGATCAAACAATGAAAAGTGTCATTATTAACTCACTTGATTCATCATGGGATAGTTTTATGTCACACTTAGACACCATCAATCTAGGATATTTATCAGTAGAAAGTCTGTCTAACAAATTGATAGCAGAAGACAATTCAAGAAAAAATCGTTATAGCAATCACACAGAATACAAACCTTTTAGGAAGGTAGCTTTCCAAGAAAAATATAATGAAATCTTTAAATGCCACAATTGTGGGTCCAGAGAACACAATAGAAGAGATTGTCCCAAAATTTTAAAGGAAAGACACAGGTCAGAATATAGGAATAAATACAATTATAGACAGTCTTCCACAGATAGACATAAATATAGAAGCCCACCAAATTACAGAGAAAGTAGAGGGGGCAGGGAAAATTCAAAAGAGAGAAAATCTGGTTCATTGAATGGACTAAATAAACAAGATAGCACCAAAACGCAACCAAATGAGAACAATAATTGGCTTATTGATTCAGGAGCAACTAATCACACCACTAATAACAAAAATATATTGTCTTCATTTACAGAAGATAAATTTGTAATAAAGGTAGCTAATCAAGAAAAAGTTCAAGTACTAGGCAGAGGGAATGTGACCTTGCCTGGTCTAGGAAAAATAGAGGGGGTATTGTTAATACCAGAAATACCTCATAACATACTAAGTGTCATAAAATTAAGCAGAGATTCTGACATCAATATAGTTTTCTCAAAGGGAAAAGCAACTTTAGAAAAGAATAAAACAAATGTAGGCACTGTGATGATTAAAGGAGGTCTACCCTATCTGATAACAAAAGAAAGATGGTTACATAACATTGATTCAAATATGGAAGATTGCATTGAGGCAGATGATGAAAATATTAGTAACAGTGACAATGATGAATGTAAAATATCTCATGATCACACAGATACACACAATGAGAAGAAACCAAAAATAGGTAAACCAATTCATGACGAGTGTGCTCATATCTTACATAGGAAGTTAGGACATGTAAGTTTTCCTGTAGTACAAAAAATGACTGAACACGCAGAAGGTGTCAAAATAAAAAATTGTGAAAATTATTTGGAATGCTCAGTATGTAAATCTACTAAATTAAAGACTAGTCCCAGACCAAAAAAATCCACCAGATCAACTAACAAAATTTTTGACTTAGTACACATGGACTTAGTTGGTCCATTAACTCCATCAATCACTTATAGAAAACGTTACTTCCTAACAATAGTAGACGATTACAGTCGCTATGGTTTTGTTTACACATTAAAACACAAGGATGAAACCTTTCAAAAATTTAAAGAATTTTACAAACGCATAGAAACACAACATAATATCAAAATAAAACAAATTATGACAGATAGGGGATGTGAATTCATGTCTAAGGAATTCTCCCAATGGTTAAAGGATAGAGGAATGTTACATTACACGTCTAGTCCATTTTCTGCGTTCCAAAACGGGATTGCAGAGAGAAAGAATTCCACATTACAAACCATGATTAGATGCACATTAGAGGATGCTGGTTTAGGCAAACAATTTTGGTCAGAAGCCCTACATTATTCAAATTACACTCAAAATAGAACCTGGTCCAGTATTGTGAATAAGACACCATATGAGGTGATGTATAATAGGAAACCAAAATTAGCACACATGCACATATTTGGGGTCACTGCAGACGTACACATACCCAAACAATTGAGGAGAAAAGGAGAAAACGTATCCAGAAGATTAAGATTTATGGGATATGAAACTGGCACCAAAGGGTACAGATTCATTGATAATAATAATAAATTTATAGTTTCCAGAACAGCTGTGTTCCATGAACAGGCCAACTGGTCTAAATTACATCTTAATGAAATATTTCCAAGTAAATGCAAGGATACCAAATCTCGTGAGGAAGGGACGATAGAAAATCAAAATATTAACAAAAGTAAAAGAAAAACCAAAACATGGACAAATAGCCAACACAAAATAAAGACAGACACATTAACAAAAAAGGAAGCAAGATATTTACATGACTACCATAGCAAACCAGAAAGAGCTATTAGGAACAACAGAAATCAAATACCAAATAAATACAAAGATTACATAATGCACATGGATGGTGAACAAATAACACCTAATACATATGAGGAAGTATTAAAACTACCTCGTGAAGAAAAAGAAAAATGGGAACTAGCTATGAAAAAAGAGATGGAGAGTTTGCAAGGATTAAATGTATTCACACCTGCGATTGCACCCAAGGATAAAACAATTATTGGTACCAGGTGGATTTATAAAATTAAGAATCTAGAAGGAGGCAATACCTTATACAAAGCTAGATTGGTTGCACAAGGTTATGCACAAAAATATCCGGAGGACTATACTGACACATACTCCCCCACAGTAAGGACAGAGAGTGTGAAAACAGCTCTAGTAGTAGCATCCACTCTCAATCTTGATGTATTTCAATATGACATACAGACTGCGTACCTACACGCAAAACTAGATAAGGAAATATACGTAAGAGCACCTCACAGTCAATACACTAATAAAAATGAAATTTGGCTATTGAACAAGAGTTTATACGGGTTAAAGCAATCTGGCAAAAGATGGTACGATTGCTTGGTAAAAGTACTTAAAACCATGGATTTCAACGCTACCACTGCTGATAACTGTTTCTTTGTCAAAAAGAGTGATGATCACGTTGAGTTTGTATTGATTTACGTAGATGATATTTTATATATAGGAAAACACAGAGAGAGAAGAGAAATCTTTGTAAACAAGTTAAATGAACATTTCTCGTTAAAATCTCTAGGTAAAGTAAACAAATACCTTGGTGTACAAATTAACAAAACTAGAAGGGGTTTCAAACTTACCCAGAAAGATAAGATTATTGAACTTCTAAACAAATGCAATTTAAACAATGCCAAACCCTGTGACACTCCTATGCAAACTGATTTCCTCAGAAATACTGATGAATCTTCCCCTGAATTCAAGGATAATACATTCTATAGATCAGTCATAGGTTCACTTCTTTATATATCCAATTGGACCAGGCCAGATATTGCATTACCACTCAATTTATTATCAAGGCACGTTAGTAAACCAACAATGTACCACTGGGAAGCTGTCAAAAGAATTTTAAGATACCTGAAAAATACATTAGACTTTTGTCTAGTATTAGAGCCTAGTGATAACAAAGAACCAAGACTTACATGTTACGCAGATGCGGATTGGGCTGGAGATACATCATGCAGAAAAAGTACTTCTGGTTATGTTTTCCTGTTAAATGACTGTCCAGTTTACTGGTACACTGGTAAACAAGAATTGGTAGCCACTTCAACCACAGAAGCGGAATATGTTTGTTTATCCAAAGCTGCAAATAACCTTGTATGGTTTAATGATTTAATTTCAGATGTTTGGAAAAAACCTGCTTTGCCTTTTGTTATGCATGAGGACAATAAAGCGGCCATTGAAATATCTAGGTCCGATGCCATTGGACAAAGATCTAGGCATATAGATATAAAATTTAAGCATGTGAGACAATTGTCCCAAGATGGATTTATCAAAGCAGTACATTGCGATACCTCTGAACAATTAGCTGACATATTGACGAAGCCTTTACCTTCTAAACAGCACAAGTACTTAACTTCCAAATTGTATGTCTTATATTGTCCTGAATCTGAATGTAATTGGTGTTGTATAGCGAACCGGCATTTAGAGGGGGATTTGTCAGATGTAAATGCCTTATTCCCTAATGTGTAAATAATGTATATATGGGATATCAGGGGTTAACTTATTCTTTGTTTCTTAATGTATTCATAATTCACCACTCCCACTCTTGGCTCCACCCTTTGTATATATAAGGAGCCACCTTCGCCATTTTTCCTTGCTTCTATCTGTGAATATTCAGTGAATATAGAATGCCTACTATGATTAAAGAGAACTATATTTGAACCTCTAATTCTAATTATTATTATTGAGTCTGATCCTAAAAATATTGCAACAAACATGAACCAGTTGCCAAGCATCCAAATTTTGATCACATGACCATAAGGATGCTACAACAGTCATAAGTGGGAAAAAGTCATAAGTCACTTTTTTTCACTGCCATTGTAACTTTGAATGGTCATTAAATGAATGGTTGTAACTCAAGAACTACCTCTATATATACAGGAAGCAAATCCTAGACTCACTCGCACTGATATTGTTACCTAGTTGGGTAATGAGACATCTGCAAGTAAACAACCAAGCTCAGAGAGCACCAAGGACACCACGGTGCAACCCTGAGCTACTACCCTGTTTCCCCGACAATAAGCCCCAGCCAGAGAATAAGCTCTAGCAAGATTTTTCAGGATGCTCATAATATAAGCCCTACCCCCAAAATAAGCCCCCATTAAGATTGTCAATCAGATGGATGCATTTAGTACTGTATTTCCCCCAAAGTAAGACCTAACCAGAAAATAAGCCCTAATGCGTCTTTTGGAGCAAAAATTAATATAAGACCTGTCTTATTTTCGGGGAAAACACAGTAATATTATTCACTGAAACAGATCTTTATGCCTGCATTAAATAAACGTTACCATTTCATCAATTGTGCAGTATACTAAGGGTGTTTTTTCATTAATTACTTTGTGGAGGATGGAAGGAGGGGAGAGCCATAACACTTGAACAACTGTAATAGAAGGGGAAATCCCTTGAGATTTGATAAACCACAGCGTCTGTCTAAGAAAGCTACGAAACTATTATTACAGATCATTAACCGGTTCGATTCCCAGACTCCTTAATACTAGAATGTTGGGTTGGATAGAGAGGTCACCAATGTGAGATCTGCAGAGGCAGCATAAGTAGAAGAAACCTATCATTTTACTGGAGTGGCTTAATGGGATTCTTTCAATCAAACTTTTGTCGACAAGGAACACATTGCCCAGGTAATAAAAGACAATCTTAAAGTAGTAATTGCAGAAGTACTTTACTCCCACAAGAGTCATTTATTTGCTTTTTTCCTCAGATGGACTGGGAAAAGGTACAATACAGCAGGATATTATGTTATCAGATACAACCTAATAGACTGAAATCTAGTAAATGGGCCCATGATCTCTGCGGAGGCAGACAGTTGATGATTATTCTATTGCAGCTTGTAGAAGAAAACACATGATTTATTAAGAGTTGAGTCATCCTGTCTGAAAGCAGCCTTGTCAGGTATCCTGAAATGAAAAAATGAATCATCAAGCTCCCGATTTTGTGAAATATCTGGTCCACTAATGTTTATTCCTAGTCAAGAAGTCGGGAGGTCCAATCAGTTCAAATGACTTCCCTGGCGCTTGACACAAACACATGATGTTGCACTGGCATGCAATATCATGTGTCATGGATGTTGGATTTCTGGCATGGATTTCCTTAACAGCAGCAACCAGAAGTGCTGGAATTTCCATTGCTAAGCAGTGCGGCCATGCGACTCTGCTGAGCTATAGGAATTCTGGTTCTGATTACCGCTGTTAAGTGAGGACTACATGTATTGCAAAATATGGAACTCTAGGACAAAAAAAAATTACACAAGTGGAATTCATGACAATTGTTTGACAATAACCGCAATGTTAGGATTTTATTATTATTTACAGTGACTGCTATGCCATTTCTGTGTATGGGACAAAACACCTTTTTTCCTGGTATGGATAGAAGAATGTGGTGACCCAACACAATTTCTCAATCCATTAACACGCCTACTTCCCTTCTTTGACATATAATCTTGCAGATTTCAGATCTGATGCAACTTATTGCCATAGGCTTCATTTGTCACCTATAGTCACTGGGCTGCAAAAGTTGTGTACAAAAATAGTCAAACTATAAATATGAGCCAAGATTGAAAAATTAATACAAGAAAAGTTTTAAATTCATTTTGGAGGAGGAAAAGGGTGATCTGAGCAATATATTATTTGGAAGGAACAAATTACAGTGTGGATCCCATCAGGTTTCACGTAAGCCAAGATTCCCTCAAAATATGCCTGCAGAACCTTGAAGGTCAAAAAGAAACCCAGCCCAGCGTGAGTCATTTCCTGCTTTAATAATTCTCTTAATTATAAGCATTCAGATTTCACAGGTTACAATTATTTAGGACAGTTGCAATGATATCAGAATACAGTTGTCAAACTATACTTGGTAATTTGAATAAATTATCTGACACTGCTCCAAATCAGGTTCAAGATGATTATGGAGTGGGCTTTTCCAGTTTTCAGGTATATTTTGACAACACTTTATTACCATTTGTTACAATCTATGAATATTATTCATAGAAAACTGTCAACTGTAGCATGAACTACAACAGAATAACAGAATTGGAAGGGACCATGGAGGTCTTCTAGTCCAACCCCCTACTCAAGCAGGAGATCCTATCATTTGACAAGTGGCTGTCCAGTCTCTTCTTGGAAACTTCCAGTGACCCACAACTTCTGAAGGCAAGCCATTCCGCTGATTAATTGTTCTAACTAGATTTTATTTAGCCAATTACAAAAAGGGAAGTTGTCTTAAAGGGCTGACCACCTATATTTCAACAGTAGGACTAAAGGGGGGCATTTAAGTCATGCAGATGTACTTAAATAAAATAAATAAATCTGCTTCCTTTCTACCAGGGATGAAGATTTAAGAAACAAAGCCAACGGGGTTATTATAGGCATAAAAGAGAAGATGGAGATCACCAATTCTTTGACAGTTGTTGGATTCCAGACAGAAGAAGCAATTAGAGAAATATGAATGGAAATAAAGAGATTACTCCTTGACTTAACAATCACAATTTTGTCCACAATTTCTGTTAAGACATTTAAATGAACTTTGCTCCATTTTACAACCTTTCTTGCCACAGTTGCCAGGGGTCTGCAACCTTAAACACTCAAAGAGCCATTTGGACCCGTTTCCCACTGAAAAGAAAACACCAGGAGCCACAAAACCCTTCTCATGCCTGACTATTTCTTGAGCGGCCACAAAACTAGCATATGTAGTTGAATTAAACCTTCTGTTTTCTTCTGTAACTTTTCTTGGATTTATCCATGATTGGCCTACCGGGGGTTGAAAAGCTCAATAAATCGTGTGCCGGCAGGTGTTGCACATTGGCGGTTGTGATGCATATTTTGAGTGATGGAGCCGCAGCAGAGGGGTGAAAGAGCCACATGCAGCTCCAGGTTGCTGACCCGTGTTAAGTGAATCACTGCAGTTGTTATGTTAGTGACACGGTTATGAAGTGAATGTGGCTTCCCCACTGACTTTGCTTGTCAAATCGCAAAAGGGGATCGCATGACCCTGGGATACTGCAACCGTCATAAATATGAGTCAGTTGCCTAGCATCTGAATTTTGATCACATGACCACAAGGCTGCTGTAACAGTTGTAAGTTTGAAAAATGGTCATAAGTCACTTTTTTCAGTGCCTTTGTAACTGAACGGTCACTTAATGAACTGTTTTAAATTGAGGACTACCTGTATAGGATATTGACTGAAAGAATTTAAACTTGCTTGTGTCTATTGTCTGACAAAAATGTAAAAAATAAAATGAGAAATAAAGATACAATAAAAATAATGAAATTTTTTAAAAAAACCCACTCCTTTTCTGTATAAATTTTTTACGTTTCTAGCTGTTTTTTCATAGAACAATTGAGAATAGGTCAGAGAGGTTAAGCTTCAGAAGCCAAGTATATCTATCATAATTTCTGTTTGGTATACAGGTAGTCCTCGGTTTACAACAGTTCATTTACTGACCGTTTAAACTTACAATCGCAGTGGAAAAAGTGACTAATGACTGTTTTTTTCACACTTATGACTCAATCTGGGCTCAATTGGGGTTGTAAATTGAGGACTTATACTTTGCTCCAATTCTTCCTTCACGCCCACCTTGCACTGTCCTTACTTATAATCTCCCAACACTCCTTTAGAATACAGGTAGTCCTCAATTTACGACCATAATTGAGCCCAAAATTTATGTTGCTAAGTGAGACACTTGTTCAGTGAGTTTTGCCCCATTTTATTTATTCATTTATTTATTTATTGGTTCGATTTATATGCCGCCCTTTTCCGGAGACTCAGGGCGGCTTACAATGTGTTAAGCAATAGCCTTCATACTTTTGTATATACCTGCTTAGTAGGGCTTTCGCCCCCCCCCCAAGCGGTGTTCTTTTTTATACAAAGTCATCTTATTGCCCCCACAAACCGGGTCCTCATTTTACCTACCTCAAAAGGATGGAACGCTGAGTCAACCTTGAGCCTGGTGAGATTTGAACTTGCAATAATTGCAGGCAGCTGGTATTACTTAACAGTGCTTTAGTCTGCTGCGCCGCCAAGGCTCTACGACTTTTCCTGTCAGTTAAGTGAATCATTGCAGTCGTTAAGTTAATAACCCAATTGTTAAGTGAATTTGGCTTCCCCATTGACTTTGCTTGTCAGGTCGCTAAAAGGGGATCACATGATCTGAGGTCACTGCAACCGTCACGAGTCTGTTACCAAGCCTCTAAATCTTTGTTAAGTGACCATGAGGATGCTGCAATGGTCATTAAGTGTGAAAAACGGTCATAAGTCACCTTTTTCAGTGATGTTGTAAGTTAGAACAGTCACTAAATGAAGTATAGTAAGTTGAGGACTACTTGTACAGAATAACAAGAGTTGGAAGGGACCCAAGAGGTCTTCTAGTCCAACCTCCTTGCTCTAACCCAAACTAACCCTATACCGTTCCATACCCTAACCCTAACCCTATACCAGGGGTCTGCAACCTTAAACACTCAAAGAGCCATTTGGACCCGTTTCCCACAGAAAAGAAAACACCGGGAGCCACAAAACCCTTCCCGTGCCTGACTATTTCTTGAGCGGCCACAAAACTAGCATGTATAGTTGAATTAAACGTTCTGTTTTCTTCTGAAACTTTTCTTTTCTTGGATTTATCCATGGTTGGCCTACCGGGGGTTGAAAAGCTCAATAAATTGCGTGCCATCGGGTGTCGCACATTGGCGGTTGTGATGCATATTTTGAGTGTAAGGGAGCCGCAGCAGAGGGGTGAAAGAGCCACACGCGGCTCCAGAGCCGCAGGTTGCTGACCCCTGCTCTATACCATTCCATACCTTAACCCTAAACCATTCCAGACAAATGGCCCTCCAGTGGCTCTTCTCAAAAACCTCCAGTGATGGAACACCCACCCAGAACATCTGCAGGCAGGCCAGCCCATCCCCTCCTGGCCCCCTTTTCACCCCCCGCCCCCCCCCCTTAACCCCCCCCCCCCCCCCCCCCCCGTCTCCTCTTCTCTACTCAGAGCTGCCGCGCGCGGGGGCGAAGAAAGCGCGGGAAAAGAGGAGGCGCACGAGGGACCCGCAATCGCGCACGCGCGCTCCCTCACGAAAGCGAGCGCGTTTTATGAGGCGCGCGCGTGCGTGCGTGCACTCTCCCAGTTTGCCCACGCGCCCTCGCCTTTCCCCCGCGTGGCGGGGGGGGAAAGGAGGAAAGCGCGCGAGGGGGGGGCCCTGCGCGATGAGGGAGGAAGGAAGGTGGGAAACGCGCGCGCCATGGCGCGAAATGGGCCTGCGCGAGGCGCGGGAGGAGGAGGAGGAGGAGGGCGGCGGCGGCGGCGAGGCGGGAAAGGAGAGGCGCCGCCGCAGGAGGAGGAGGAGGAGGAGGGAAGAGGAGGAGGAAACCCTCCTTCTTCTTCACGCCGCGACGTCGAGGCAGGCCAGGCTCCTCCTCCGGCAGTAATCCCCGCGCTGCCGCCGCCGCCGCCGTCGCTTCTCCTGCTGTTGCTGAGGCCTGAGGAGAAAAGAGGAGGAGGAGGGAAAGACGGCCCGGGAAGGTGTCCGCCTGCCCGCTTCGCCGCCACCACCCCCCTCCCCGACGCCGCGTCAGGCCCGTGGCTTCTTCGAGCCCGCCCTGCGCTCGCCCCGGCCCGGCCGCTGCCTCCTGCATGTCTTTCTCGCCCTCAGCCCCGCCGCCTGAGCAGCCGCCTCAGCCCCGTCGACAGACGCCCCGGGGGCTGGATGCAGGTGAGCGCCAGGCGGGCGGCGGGGCCTGGTCGGCGGCGAAGGAAAGAAGGAGGCAGGCCAGGCCAGCCAGCCAGACAGCCAGCCGGCCTTGCTTAAGGGAACCCAGGCGTGAGAAAGGGAGCTCAAGCGCGTGTTAGTCACGCCCGCGTGTGTGTGTGTGTGTGTGGGAACGCGCTTGGCCAGACACGCGGGGAGGTTGCGTGTCAGCCGAGGTCTTCGCGTGTGCTGGCTTCTGTGTGTGTATTGCTGGCGTGCACCTTTACAACTTCCCTGCCCTTTCGTGATTGCGTTTTGAGGGGTTTTTTTTCTTCCGCAACTTGCTCCTTTTCGGTGTTTCCACGCGCGTTGGACGTGTGGAAAGAGGCGCCTTTCGCTCGGGAGGAAAAAAAACCCGAGACACTTCTGGCTTTATGTATCTATCTATCTATCTATCTATCTATCTATCTATCTATCTATCTATCTATCTATCTATCATTATCTACCTATCATCTATCAATCATTAGCTATCATTATTATCTATCATCTATCTATCATTATTATCTATCATTATCTATTCATCTATCTATCTTATTTTCTATCTATATTACTATTACTATTCACCCTTAAAAGTTACTCGGGCTGCACATGCGGCCCAGAAGTTGCTTTGGAAAGAAGCTCCCAGTGTCATTAAATTTTACTTATGCTCTATAATGTAGTTTCCCCCCCCTCCCCAGTTGCTGTTGCAAGCCTCTCCCCCACCTAACCCCCCCCCCGCACAAACAAGATGGAAAAACAAGACGTAATTTATTTCGAATAGATAATCTGGGCGAAACTTTAGGATACAGGTCTTGTGTGTGGGGGGGGAATGGCCCGGTGTGAGTGTTGCAGGGTTGTTAAAAGGATGTTTCCTTACAAGGGATCTCGGTCTAGACGTTTGCTTCGCATGGCATGACATTTGTCACACGTGACATGTTTTCAACCAAAGCTGTGTAGATCGAAGGAGAAACAATGCTCCCCCTCTTAAGACTTTGTGTAAGCGTGACATGTAATATATTCACGACAATGTGGTGCTCCCGGTTTTTAGTTATATAGGCTTTTATATGCTGCCTTTTGGCCCTTGCAAAAGGCTTCGTAGTTAATGTTTAGAAGAGTTTGCATTCAGTGGGGAAAACAACAGCAACTGTGAATAATGTGGAATATCCTGTTCACTCCAGAGGAAGAATTTTGTGTGGGCACCTGTATTTTCCTCGGAATGACTCTGGACTGTAACAAGTTGTGTAAAGGGTGATTGTACGCACATTTATAATAATAATAACAACAGTGACAGAGTTGGAAGGGACATTGGAGGTCATCTAGTCCAACCCCCTGTTGACGCAGGAGACCTATACTAGGGATTCAAACTGTCGAATGCTGAGCTTTCTGATTGACAAGCTCAGCATCTTAGCCACTGAGCCACCTAGCCATTAGAATTAAAATTAGCCATTTAGTTTAAAGTGTTAATCCAGATGTACAAATCCTGGGTGATGGGGCAGCTGTTTTGTGTATATATATATATAAACCATTGATTCCAGGGTAAACCAGTTCTACATATTCAGAGTCAGTTTAGTCTGTCCTTGTCTTTGATTGACTAGGTGTATGTAATGTGTGTATGTGTTAACTCCTTGCCTTTATAAGAGCAGCATTTCAACTAGTCATTTTTTAAATTTTGTGGACAGTTGCAGTCCCATGGCGAGATGGTGACAAATACATTTAGTAATACATTTATAATAATCATTTGTGAATAAGCTAGCATGCAAATACATGTCCTTGACTTACAACCATTTGTTTAGGGGCCATTCAAAGTTATAGTGGCACTGAAAAAAGTGACTTATGACCGTTTTTCACACTTAATGACTGCTGCAGCAGCCCCATGGTCATGTGTACAAAATTCACACATTTGAGAACTGACGTATTTATGACTGTTGCAGAGACCCAGGTTACATGATCTCCTTTTGCGACCTCCTGACAAGCAAAGTCAATGGGAAAACCAGATTCACTTAACAACCGTGTTACTCACTTAACAACTGCAGTGATTCACTTAAGAAATGTGATAAGGCCATAAAATGGGGCAAAACCCACTTAACTGTCTTGCTTAGTAATATAAATTTTGGGCTCAGTTGTGGTTGTAAGTCAAGGATTTCCTGTATTTAATCAGATAGAGCAGTGGTCCCCAACCTTTTTATCGCCGCGGCCCGCTGAGCGCGCGCAGGGGTGGGGGCACGGCCCAGGAGCTTTTGCGCACGGCCCATTGCGCACGGCCCAGGAGCCTTTGCGCTGCAGCGTTCATGTCCCCCGGCCGCTGCGCGGCCCGGTGCCAGGTACTCCACGGCCCGGCACCGGTCCGCGGACCGGGGGTTGGGGACCACTGAGATAGAGGATAGACTATTAAATAAGAATGTGATTTCTTGCTGGGTTTGTCAAAACCAGGGGCTTTTGCCTTCTTAATTGTCGATTGTTACACATTTTTAATGGCAGCAAGTAAAATGAATTTTAACCTTTTGCATTTGCTTGCACTAAATGGTTTTCTTTCTATTGTTCATTATTGTATTGTCAATTGTCCAATTAGAATGTCAAAACAATCTAAGGTATGTTCTGTGATATTTTCAGAATCGGCCTATTGGGAAATTTCAATAGTGTTCTTCAGGCTTTCTGGATGAATGACAATTCAACTGCTTACATTTCAAGTTTAATACCATATCATTTATTTATTTAATAACAACTCAAGGCAAAGAACATATATAATACTTATTTCTCCTTCTGTTTTTTCCACAACCACCCTATGAGCTGAGATGGGCTGAGAGAAAACGACTGGCCCAAAGTCATCCAGCTGACTTCTATGCCTAAGGCAGGATTAGAACTCGTGGTTTCCCACTTTCTACCTGGTGCCTTAACCACTAAACCAAACTGTCCCTCTAGCCCTAAATTAGAGATGAGGTGGAAAATAACATGAAAACCTATACTGATCCTGCTTTTTCTCCGTCTGTGATCTGGAACATTCATGTTCAGCAGAGCATTTTGTAGTTAAAATGTTCAAATTAGCTAAAATTATTTTATCAAGCATATTCCATGCTGCTGTATTTTTCAGGTTTCTGTGTCCTGTTTTTAGTGTCCTTTAAATGAAAAGGACATTCCACATTTTATTTATGTTTGTTTCAGATAAAAATTGCACAAAATATCTTTATGCCATAGAAGCAACATGTTTGTTCTTAAATATTGTTTTAAATTCTTAGGAGGGAATCAATTTATTCCTGTTTTTTAACAAGGAAATATATAGATATTTCATAATTCTGCATTAATTGTAAAATTGCCTAATAATAACACATTTTCCAAAAAGAATTCTTTTGAAATGCTTTTAATTTTACTAAGCATTGCATTTGCCTAACATACTTTTACATACAGGTAGTCCTCAGCCTACGACAATTGAGCCCAAAATTTATGTTGTTAAGTGAAACAGTTAAGTAAATTTTGTCCCATTTTACGACCTTGCCATATTCATTATGTGAATCACTGCTGTTGTTAAGATAGTAGCACAATTGTTAAATCAATCTGGCTTCCCCATTGACTTTGCTTGTCAGAAGGTCGCATAAGATGATCACATGACCCCAGGACACTGCAACCATCATCAATATGAGCCAGTTGCCAAGCGGCCAAATTTTGATCACATGACCAGTTGTAATTGTGAAAACCAATTATAAATCACTTTTTTCAGTGCTATTGTAACTTTGAACAGTCGCTAAAGAAATGGATGTAAGTTGAACACTGTATCTGTCTAAAAGGGACTATATCTATAGCTGACTTGAGATGATGTTTGCCCTGAATCCTCCCTTTTACCTGATTTTTCCATACAATTAATTATTTGAAATAGCACCGAGTTAGCTTGATCTTTCAAGAGAGAAAAATCAGTATACGTTCTGAGCTCCAAGTTGGTTTTGACTTATTAGTCTTGAATGTTACTCAACTGCAAATTTTCCATAACCCCAGTGAAATTTCCTATGTAAACAAGTAAGAACTAATAATATAGCAGACACAACTAAATGCACATGTGGCTCATAAAAAATAGCCATGGTTTCCTTAAATAGTTTTAAAGGACTAATCATTTTAATTTGCATTGTGTCTAGCTCTTGACAAATTCAAGTGAAACTGATCGGATTTCAACACTTGTTCCAGTTTACCTCAATCTACTCAGCCAAACAAATAACATGAATCATACATGGTGGGCTTGGGTCAAAGTAAATCATACTTACTTTATAGAAGATTTCTATTTGGAGTGGATTTAGGAAAGGTTTCATTAAAAACAACATTATTGAGAGAAAAGTAACTGGTCCTCCAATCTAACCGTCAAAAAATGAAGACAAATTTGTTTTTCTGAACTCATTAATTACTGATTTCTAAAGTCCCTCTGGGGGAGAACCTTCTGTAAAATTAACAATAAAGTATTAATCTGATCTTTAGAGTAATAATGGCTGAAAGAGTTTTAACTATATGTCCAAAATACAGGTGATCCTTGACTTAAAACAGTTCATTTAATGACCATTCAAAGTTACAAAGGCAATGAAAAAGTGACTTATGACTGTTTTTCACACTTAATGACTGCTGCAGCATCTCCATAGTCACATGATCAAAATTCAGACACTTGGTCACTGACTCATGACTGCTGCAGTATCCCGGGGTCATGTGACCATCTTTTGCCATTCTGACAAGCAAAGTCAATGGGGAAGCCGGATTCACTTAACAACTGTGTTACTAACATAACAACTGCAGTGATTCTCTTAACAACTTATTTATTTATTTATTTATTTTATGCAATTTATATGCCGCCCTATCTCCGAGGTCTCAGGGCGACTCACAACGGTAAAATGCATAGTTCCTTATTAAACGATATAAAATTAAAATCCAATTTAAAACAGTTTAAAATTAATTAAAACCCCCCCCATCAGTCCAGGCAACGGAACAACCAGGTCTTCAACTCGGGGCGGAACGAGTGAAGGTCAGGGGCCATCCGGAATTCCAAAGGAAGTTGGTTCCAGAGGGTGGGTGCGCCCACAGAGAAAGCTCTCCCCCTGGGGGTCGCCAGCCGACACTGTCTGGCCGACGGCACCCTGAGGAGGCCCTGTCTAGGAATGCACCGGGCGATGGGGATTGTCGCTGGCTGCAGGGGGTCCGACAGATATTCCGGGCCTAGGCCATGAAGGGCTTTATAGGTGATAACCAGCACCTTGAACCTCACCCGAAGGGCAACCAGTAACCAATGCAAGCCGCGCAGGAGGGGTGTAACATGGGAGTGTCGGGACGCTCCCATCACAACCCGTGCGGCCGCATTCTGCACCAGCTGAAGCCTTCGAGTGGTTTTCAAGGGCAGCCCTAGGTAGAGAGCGTTGCAGTAATCAAGATGGGAGGTGACCAGCGCATGACTAACGGTGCGTAGGGCATCTTGGTCCAAGTAAGGGCGCAACTGTCGCACAAGGCGAACCTGGGCAAATGCCCCCCTGGTCACGGTCGTCACATGGTCTTCCAGAGACAGCCGTGAATCCAGGAGGACACCCAAGTTGCGGGCCCTATCCACAGGGGTAACACCTCACCCCCGATGGTCAACGATGGAATATCTCGATCGGAACAAGATGCCGGTACCCACAGCCACTCGGTTTTGGCAGGGTTGAGTCGAAGCCTGTTCCTCCCCATCCAGATCCGTACCGCTTCCAGGCAACAGGACATCACATCGAGGGCATCACTGGGCTGGTTTGGGGTGGATATAAAAAGCTGGGTATCATCAGCGTACTGATGATACCGCACCCCAAAACCACGGATGATCTTCCCAAGCAGCTTCATATAGATGTTGAACAGGAGAGGCGAGAGGACCGACCCCTGGGACACCCCACAGGTGAGGGGCCTCATAGCCGACCTCTGTCCCCCTGCCAACACCGCTTGCGTACGGCCCGAGAGATAGGAAGAGAACTACCGTAAAACGGTGCCTCCCACTCCCAACCCCTCGAGCCGTCGCAGCAAGATACCATGGTCGATGGTATCAAACGCCGCCGAAAGATCCAAGAGGACCAGAACAGAGGAATGTCCCCTGTCCCGAGCCCTCCAAAGATCATCCACCAGTGTGTCCAGTGCCGTCTCAGTGCTGTACCCCGGCCTGAAACCCGATTGGTACGGATCCAGGTAGTCTGTATCCTGCAAGGCCAATGGGAGCTGCCGTGCCACCACGCTCTCAACAACCTTCGCTACAAAGTGAAGGTTGGAGACCAGACAAAAGTTATTCAATATGGTTGGATCCAAGGCAGGTTTCTTGAGGAGGGGTCTCACCACCGCCTCTTTCAGGGTGGCAGGGAAGATCCCCTCATCCAAGGATGCCATTATTACTGCCTGGATCCAATCCCGTGTCACCTCTCGGGTCGCATAAGCTAGCCAGGAGGGGCATGGGTCCAGTACACATGTGGTGGCACTCAACCTTCCCATGATCCTGTCCACTTCCTCAGGAGTGACAGGATCGAACTCTTCCCAGATCCCAAGACCAACTGCCTCCTCACCATCTGTGGCAAGAAAGGTCATAAAATGGAGCAAAACTCACTTAACACACTTAGCAACAGAAATTTTGGGATCAATTATGGTTGTAATTGTTAATTGTGTATTGTTAAAAATAACAATACACTTCATATTTCTGTATGGGTTGTTTAATTGTGAGAGACTGTTTTGGTTGATTAGTTTTATTACAGTAAAACACTAAAATAATCTGACAATAATGGTGGGATCTTGGCATACACTATGCAAGATTTTCTGCTCTCGGTTGAATCCTTTGACATACTAAGAATATACAACAGATGTTTTTGAGCAATTGGTGTTTTTCATAGAATAAGGGTTGCAGACATTCAGGCTGCACATTAACTGCATTTCTTATGTTAACTTAATTTTTTTTCCAATTCTTTTATTTGATTTGGAAATAAATAAGCATTTACTAAATAACCAGGACTTATTTGCGCAAGTTAAGTTTCAAAATTAAATCTAATGTTCAGCTTACTCAATTCTCTAGGTTTTTTTAGCATCATCATTCAAGGTTGCTCTAATCAGTACAGTACATGCATCAACAGAATAATAGATTCCAACCTCCTTTGTTTTGTACTCTTCGTGAGTTTTTCTTCTCTAATGAAAAATGTGTTTAACTTTTATGTTTTAAAGATAATGGCCCGATGTTTCACAGTACGTCATAACTAAACCTGTGGTGTAGATAGTCTGTTTTGTATTCTTCAACTCTAGGGAGAAGTTAGAGATAGGAAATCCTATGTCCTTGCAGTGTATATGATAAACCTGTTTGGCTGACAACTAGAGCTTTTTCTTAACATACATTTTCATGACAAGAAAAGCTTCATTGACCCATACTTCATTTTAGGTCTTATTTATAATTTTTAATGGCTTTTGAAGATGAATTATACATCTAATTTGCAAACCTTTTATATTTGATGTGACTGCCTTGCTGACTTGCTGTGCTTAACCTTGTAGCATTAGTACATTATTATCTCCCTATAAAATGACTTTGAATGGTATCCTTGGTTACTGGAGCAAGAAAAGTGGACACTGTGGTCAGCTTCTCCACAAAAATGGCACAGAATAGAGTGTGGTGTAAAATCTATGAAATTATTTAGTCTGTTATTACTTGATTCATTTTCTAACACATTCTTTCAGAGTAAATCTATTATAAAAAATATGCTTCTGAGTCACTAGTTTGTTGCATCAGTATTGCATAATGCTCAGTTTTTAGTTTAGTTTACTTTATTGTCATTGCACCTCATACAACGAAACTAAATGCCATCTTTTTAAGTGCAACCTAAAGACTTCTTAGTCTTAGACGTATTAGTATTTTAAAGCCATTCTGCAATGTTCATTACAAATAGACCTCAACTTACAATAGTTCATTTAGTGACCTTTTGAAATTACAATGGCAATGAAAAAAGTGACTTATGACCATATTTTACATTTATGCCTGTTTCAGCATCCCTATGGTCAGGTGATCAAAATTTGGATGCTTGGTAACTGATGAATATTTATGCTGGTTACAGTGTCCTGTGGTCATGGGATCGATCACCTTTTGCAAGCTTCTCACAAGCAAAGTCAATGGGGAAGCCAGATTCACTTAACAGTCGTATTACTAATTTAACAACTGTAGTGACTCACTTAACCATGGCAAGAAAGGTTGTAAAATTAAACAAAATTCACTTAACTATTTTGTTTAGCAACAGAAATTTTGGGCTCAATTGTGGTTATAAGTTGAGGACTACCTTTATAATGTTTAGAGTGATTCTTTTTTGTTTCTTTAACTGGTTCATTCAATCTATAGATTACAGTAAAAATTCCCAGTAGCAGCCAATAAATTATTTGAAGCATTTGGGTGGTAAAAATTCCACAGTACCCAATTTGATGAAAAGGAGCCTGATCTTGCATAGGTTCCTTAGATAAATTGGTTTAAACTAATTGACTTTGCCATGTTTACCTCCCTTAAAATACTTCTTTAAATTATTTTAAAAGAGATCCAAGAAGTTTGGTTAGTTTGCTTAATGTCTGTTTTGGGCAAATTGGTAGCAGTCATAATAAAAACAAGCACATAGACTTGCTGGCTAGCCTTGATGAAGGACCGTCAGCATGGATTCTGCAATCTTGCTTCACCAATAATCTAGACTTTTTTAAGGGCGTCAGCAGGCAGATGGATGAAGTTGAATATCAGTCTTGGATGTTTGGGTTTTCAAAAAAGCCTTTGACAAAATTCCTCATTAAAGACTTTGAGTAAATCACCTCCATTCTTCATACTTTGTATGAGGCCATTACCATGAAATTCAGTGATCAATTTTTGTCACACTTAAAAGACGTAACATTTGATCTGGGAAATTCAATTACTTGATTCATCTGGTTTCTTTTTTTCCAGAAGTCTGAAAACTCATCCAAGGGCTTTTTGGCAAACATGAGACAATAATCAATATTCTGGCTGAACATGGCTTCCATCTTCCTGTTCTCTCATGAATGCCATTTTTACCCAGTGATTTTCTTATGACGGGCCCATTAATGCTGACTTCGATTGAGGTAAAAGAGGCCTGTAGAGCTCTGAATGTTGTTCTGAGATTCTTTGTGACTTACTGAATAATTTTATACTGCACTCATATTTCAAAGTTGTCCCAAATCATCTCCATTTCAAGGCTGTGTCTCTAAATATAAATCAGTGAAGACTCCAGAGTTTTACAAATGATTTTATAATCTTTTGTGGGCTCAAAAGCATGAATTACTTTCTAACACAGGCGTTCAACCTTTAGAACTGTATTTCCCAGCCTTGGCAAATTTTCTTGGTTGTATGAATTTCAATTCTCAGTACTCATTAATGCCAGTGCTACAGAATTTTGGGGTTTGAACCTAGAAATGGTTGAAGTGGGGAAATCGTGCTCTATATTAAGAAATTTACAAGAGGAGAGTAAAACTTTGTGAAATTTATGGAGTTCGATTGTTAGGCTAGATATATGAATACTTCATTGAGATAGGTTCTTCCTTCAATAAAATTGATTGAACTATGGGGTCAATATTTTTTTCACATTGGCATATCTCACAGTTTGTTTTTATTTATGTTTATATAATGTATGCAACAAGTACCGAACACATAGATTATCTAGCTCAATCCTCTGCTCAACTCAAGAGACCATAGTACAGCGTTGTCAACAGATTTAGCCTGTGTTGAATTGATGGAAAGACTCCATTGATGGAAACACTAGCTCCTTAGGCAGCCTGTTTCGTTTTTAAAAAAATAGCTTTTATTGTTAGGAAATTCTTTTTCATGTCCATCCAAGATAGTTTGAAATCTGCATTTCCTATCCTGTCTTCTGGAACAGTCCTGAGGAGTTTTGTCCCACCTTCCACCTCATAGCTTTTCAGACGCTTGAAGACAACTATCATGTCTTCCTGCAGGTTAAATATACCTAACACATCCATTGGCATTGGCATTTATTTTTCTTTTGACCCCTTATTATCTTGATTGTTTTCCTTTGAACACAGTCCACTTCGTTAATGTCACTGTAAAATATGCTATCTGAAGCTTTATTTACTCAGACTTCCTTTATGTATTTAGTAGGGCCTACCAGTAACATTGATAACATTCAGTGGCAAAGATTTAAAAAAAAGTTCCAAAAGGACACAAATACTTCACACAGGATTGCTATCTGTTTAATAACTAGAAAGGAAGGCACAGGAATAAATGGGTAGTTTTCTCAGGGAAGAAAGGACTGGAATTCTTTCCAGAAGAAGTTTCAATATTCAAAACAAGGATTTCCAACTTGGTCATAAATCATCTTGATTTGGGATAAGCAGTGAGTTTGGGGATGAAAACCAAAAATAATGGTAAAGAACTCTAGAAAAGTTTCTTTCAGCTGGATAAATATTAACCAAATAGCAAATTTTTAAGTTGTAATTCAGTTTAAATGTAATATGTACTTTCGGAGGGAAAAAAGCCATTTAACTTCACACACAACAGTGCCACATTGCACTGGCATTGAAGAAATTCAGATTCAGATACTTTAAGCCAAGAAAACTCATTGGGTGATTTTGGGCCAAATATTCTTTATCAGTTCAATGTACTCACAGGATTGCTGTTGGGAGGAAAAATAGGAAGAGGAATGCTGTGTGTGTCTACCCTGAGCCCCTGAACAAAAGACGTTGCATAATTTACATAAATAAAAAAGATAAACGCTGATTGGGGTCTGAAGATGCCTTTAACCATTAGCATCATGTCTATATAATTTTACTATCTTGAATATTTAAACCAGTTAACCCTAGAGAATGCCAAATCAATGGTAAAAAGACAATCAGGGACATTGATTTGGTGCCTTCTTCACCAAGTCGTATAGTTGCACAAAACTTTAATAGATACGTTGTATTATTGTCCTATTTTTTTCATTCGCAATAACAAATTATTGTGTCAAACTATTTTTCTTTTTTTACTGCAAAGGCTGTTCAAAGGCAATAATAAAGATTTAATGTAAAAATGATTTGGTTTGATCATTAGGAAAAGGACTGAAAAGTACCAACAGTTATGCCTTTGTACAAATTGATTGCCATGTCTTCGTCTGGAATATTGTTTGTCTAGTTGTGGTAGCAACATTTGAAAAACGTTTGTGCTGGAAAAGTACCAAAAACTTCAAGTTAAGTAACCATGGGGCTCAAGCACTTTCCGTACGAGAAAAGGCTAGAATATTTAAAAGTGTCTAGGTTTAAAAAAAGGGGAAGATACAATCAAAATGTATAAATTCATGCATGGTACAGAGAAGGTGGACAGACAAGCAGTTTTTCTTATTAGAAAACAATTAGGATCAGAAATATTGAAACGGAATGGAAGAAGTTTTAAAACCAACAATGTAAAATGGGAGATTCTAACCTTGGCAACTTTAAGACTTGTAGACTAATTCCCAGAATTGCCCAGCCAGCCGTGTTCTTCAATTCTGAGAGTTAAGGTCCACAAGTCTTAAATGTTGCCACAGTTGGACACCCATACACACCATGAGCACACATAGTCCTCAACTTGCGACCACAATTGAGCCCAAAATCTATGTTGCTAAGTGAGACATTTTATTAAGTTAGTTTTGTTGACTTTTTACAACTTTCCTTGCCACATTTGTTAAGTGAATCTGCAGTGGTTAAATTAGTAATACGGTGGTTAAGTGAATTTGGTTTCCCCATTGACTGCTTGTCAGAAGGCCGCAAAATGGGATCACATGATTCTGGGACACTGCAGCTGTCATAAATGTGAGTCCATTGTCAAACATCCAAATGTAAATCCAAATCACATGACCATGGGGATGCTGCAACGGTCACAACTGTGAAAAATGGTCATAAGTCACTATTTTCAGTTCCGTTGTAATTTTGAATGATTACTAAGGAAACTTGTAAGTTGAGGTCTACCTGTATCTGATTTTCCACCATAAGACACAAATGCTATACTAGGATGGGTCTTTGCCGGATCTAGAAGAGCTATTCTTATGTTCTTAGCAGGAAATATCTTTAATGGAACAGTCTTGCTATAAATAAAGACATCACGCCATTTCCCACTTCAGATATAGCATACTTGCATTGCAACATCAGGATTATTACAAAGGAAGCACCTGCTTCTACTACAATACTAAAAGTATAAGAGTGGGAGCTAATTAGAAATGCTTCTTCTAAGATATAGGAAATGTTAAATGTGTAAGGTTTTTATTTCTGAATATTGTAATCAATTGCATCACTTTTTTTAAAGGCTGCAGATTGGCACAAGTGCTGTTTGGAGTTAACAAATGACAATTTTGTGATAAATGAATTTATGTAATTTTCAACCCCCCCGAATAATAATTTATTTAAGTTAGGTAAAAGAGTGGGAGTAGTTATTTTAATCTATATAGCAAAGAACATAAAGACAGAAGCTTGCGATTTTGTAGAATAAAAACTTTATCTGGAGAAACAGTAAAATCTTACTTAAAATTGTATTTCTGATGGGCAGAATAAATGTATTCTGTTGTATAATATTTGAAATCTGGGTTTTATTTTTATAGTCTGACGTCACTCATTGATTTTAGATCAGTATTTGTGTTTTATTGAGGCACATTTCATTTTGAGCTCACGTGAGTTAATTGTTTTGAGATAATCGCTTTAAGCTAGATCTAATATAACAAAAGAATCAATAAAAAGCCCAAAGGTACTTTTTCGAAAGGCAACTGGACTTGGATTTTCCTTGGAGACATTTTACTTCTCATCCAAGAAGCTTCTTCAGTTCTGATTTTTCTTGGATGAGACACAATTGTTTTTTCATTAAGTAATACAGGTAGTCCTTGACTTATGACTGGTCGCTTAGCTACCATTTGAAATTAGAAATGGCCCTCCAAAAGGTACTTACAACCCAGTCCTGATGGTCACACACATGATTGCTTTGTGTTTACAACCATTTGTAGCATCTGGGGATCTACTTCAAGAGTAGAGCTGTAGAAAATCATATTGGGTGCTATAAACTGTTACATTGACCTATCATGGCAATAATGCGTTAGTCCTCGGATTAAAGGTAGTCCTCGACTTAAAACAGTTAATGACCATTCAAAGTTACAACAGCACTGAAAAAAAGTGACTTATGACTTTTTCACAGTTACAACCTTTGCAGCCTCCCCATGGTCACATGATCAAAATTCAGGTGCTTGGCAACTGATTCATACTTACGACCCTTAAAGCATCCTGGGGTTGTATGATCCCCTTTTGCAGTCTTCTGACAAGCAATCAATGGGGAAGCCAGATTCATTTAACCAGATTACTAATTTATCAACTGCGTTGATTCCCTTAACAACAGAAATTTTGGGCTCAATTGTGGTTGTAAGTTGTAAGAGGACTACCTGTATATCCCTTTCTTCTTGACTTTCTCTATTGTGACCGAGAAGGATGGTTGGATTTATTATGAAGTATCACTAGAAAATAGATCCAACAATTCCACCTTATTTAGACTAACGAGAACGTCCAAGCTGCCCAAAATTTGAGATGGAAGCAATTTCACAGAAGCATGTTAACTCCTCCTCCTCCCATCAATTCTACAAGTTGCAAGTTTTGATAGGTCTACTACAATGCAGATTAGTAAGAATCGAAGCGCTTTGGGCTGAAGGGAGGAGTTTTGTTTGATAGGACAAGAAGAAGCTTTTTAAGTCCTGTCTTTTCAACTTTCGATTTTACTTTGTCCAGTAGAAGCAACCCTTTCCTGTTGGATCCATCTTCGAAGTGAAAAGTACTTTTCAGCTGGGTTGGTATGGCACGGAGGTTAGTTTGGGCAATCATCCTTTGCTGTGTAGGAGCTTCAAGATAGTGACAATTATAGGCAAAGCAAGATGGATATTTGAAATCCTTTTGTGGTTTTTCTATGCTATTCCGTCTTTATAAAATACTTACAAAAGATTAGAGTTTTATAAATGGGAATACTGGATTAATTTTAGGAGCCAGAATTGATTATGTGACTAGTATGAGCTTTTTAAATTTAGACACACATTTCATAATGTTTGAATCCTTTAAAAAAGATCCTTTGTTTATTAAATTTGTTTGCTTCAAGGCATTTTTCTTTGTCATGGACACTTTTAACTTTTCAGCTCATCAGTGTTGTTTTTAAGATAGATGTTATTCTATAATGCAATAAGAAATCTTATTCTAAATGAAATCGGATGTCAAAAGGAGTTTTGAATTATAAATTTGTGTCTGATAAATTGCTGTTATGTATAGTTCTAAAGCTGGGTTTCTGAGGTATGGCAGAATTTGGGATGGAGAATATTTTCTCAGAAATAACATTATTCACAGGTCACAAAATATCTTCCAATAGCTGGATTAGGAATGGCAATAGTTGTTAATGGCAATATTTTTTTAAAAAAAATCGGGTTTTTGATTAAGGAAATGCATTAACAGTTTGTTACAATTGGAGCTTTCTGTCTTGTGACTGCAGGTATAAAATACAAGGCTCTTTCCTTGTTCAGAAATAGCTTTAAAAGCTTTGCTTGAATATAGCAGTGCTTTTCTCAACATAGCTGAGATGTTTGGCAGTGTGAGATTTTGGGATCTTGGAGAAAGAGTTTTTGCAGAGCAAGTCAAAACCTGTTTATATGAAGGCTACTTGGATCGGGTCCAAGTTCTGTTTGGATCTGTGACAGTGTAGAATGAATTATTATTACACACTTGTGTGAAAGTATCATATGATCCTGCCTTAAGTTCCTTTGCCATCTGCTTTAGAGTGTAATAAAATTAAATTTCTTGGATTTTTTTTTTGGTTCTAGAATCTTTTTAAAGAGGAAAATTGAAATGGTGCATTTTGCAGGTTTTCACTACGGCAGATAACTAAATGGAGACTTGTTTGTGTGGACATCATTTTGATTCTCGGAATAAACTGCTCGGGTTTCAAAGTGCCCCGTTCATTCCAAGAAATCTGAGTAAATGAAAAACAAATGAAAGAGCCGCTCAGTTTTGTTGCTGTATAGATTCAGTAGCTTCTACCTGGGTTAAGTAAAAAGAGGTTATAAAATCATAAATTGAAGGTATTTGATGAATAGGTTGTTGAGCAATTGTATGTAAGATATATTATAGGTATCAATTCATGTAGCAACCTAAACCTATCCTTATTTAATAAAGTCAACACGACAGATATATTGTAGAAAGTCTGTTCTATAGTATATTAAAATAGTTCATCTAATCTGTGCTTTTAAAGAACAGTTTGCAGCTGAGAAGCTTGTTTTGACCCAGGAAAAGCCTTGCATCACTTGGTGACCTGACGCTGAATTAACAGAAGTATTTAATGTCTTAAATAGAAGACAAAACAGAAGGCATCTTGCATGTGGGCACAAAACCTTGATTTATAGACCAGCCAACTGCCAGCTAATTACCCCTATTGCTTTGCTGCTCTCAGTTTGATATGTGGATTAACAGTTCACTGTGTGATCTTTTTTGTAATCCCTTCCAGATTTCATGTTGTAAAAATCAGCTCATAGAAGCTTTTAACTTTGAGTAAATTTGAAGTAGTCCTTTCAAAGTACCGAGAGTAAATAAAAAAGTGGGGAAATTTGATGTCTGGGAAAAATCCCAGGGGTTTATAAATGCCTTTTCCGCTCACAAACCAAAATAAACAGGATAGAACTAAATGGCCACAACACAGAATTAATGCATGCCAGATTAATAATTGGAATAGCTCAGTATGGAAGTAGATGACAAGGGAAGTCTTTCCAGTAGTTCATTTATTTAGATTAGTTGGGTTCACTCTGACTTTTTGGATGTTGCCGAACTATTTTTTCTGCTATGCTTCACCATTTATTATGCTGTTTAGGGTTGCTTGGGGTTCTAGCTCCATAGCAACTGGATAGTCAAAATTTCTCCTTCCTACACAAGCATATATATTACCATATATAATTATATGTATTTCCCATTTCTGCAAAAAAATTATATATGTAACTATGCAGTTACTACACTTCATTCCTTATTGATGTTTGATCAAATTGGCCAGGCAGATAATAAGGGAAATGAGCGTTCCCATAGGTAGCCAAGACCTATGCCATGTAGAATTTTTTTAGGCAATAACCAGTGCCTTGATTCTACATGGCACCCAATGCAGCTTGAGAAGCAGAAATGTTACATAGGCAAAGGGAGGGTATATCCATCACTGTCTGTGCTGCTTCATTCTGGATCACTTGAAGTTTCAACTTCAATTTCAACTGATGGTCTTCAAGGGCAGTCCCATGTAGATAATAAAGAATGTGGAGCATAAGCCTGATTCTGTCATAATCAAGTTACTGGGAACATTGTTTTCTCCAAGAAAGTACCAAAAACTTTAAGGAAAATACCAGTTGATACGCAAATGCTGTAAGTTGACTAGTCCTAAACTTTTATGCATTATAAATGAGATGTGTTTTTTATAGTCTGTCACACTGTGCATTATAGCATAAGCATGAATATGGCACAGTTTGTGCCATAGATTTAAAACAGTGCTATCCAGAATTTCAAAGCTGGCCTTTTTCAGTGAACACAAGCAGATGCTGATATTGTACAGATAGAAAAGAATATTTGTAGTTCAGGGTTGAACTGTGAGGTCCTTGGTGCTCCAAGCAGAACATCTGCAAGATAACCAAGCTCAGAGCACCAAGGACCCCACACATGCTGATAATACAGTTGGCTGGAGATTGCATAAAACATAAACAGGATTGTGGGCTGAAGTTCACATCTCTATCTTACTGACCTAAGAGTTGTGCTAGAGGCATCTCAAGGCCAGTACAATACACGGCACATTTCTTTAAGATAAATCATTAAAGCTAGCTCTAAAATCAGGTTGGTCTCCAAACTGTGGCAAAACTAAGATAAGCTTCTAATACATTTTGGTCTTAACAGTTTTCAAGTTGCTCTTTGATGAAATTTATTCTTCACTGAGAAGTAATTATGGTATATTTCCTCCCTTCCATTGAGTCCTGTCTAGTGGTTAAGAAGTTACATACCAGAATAGCTCATATCCACAGTAACTTCTGGCTGTTTACTGGAAGGTAACATAACTCTGACCCAACAGGTTACAAGGACTTGTTTCCCACCCCCCACCCCCAAATAACTTTTTCTGTATTGTTTATTATATTTGCTATAAATTGTTCAAGGTGGGCTTCCCACAAACATTGATGGGAACAGTATCAAAGAAGAGAGAAAGTGTTTTAGCCACTGCAATATATTTATGTATGATGTAGGAACAGATTGGCTACCCAGCCTGTTTCCCACATCTTTTATTAATGTTTTAATTACAAGGTTTTGTACCAGCCTCGTTTTCTAATGTAAAATGAAGGAGGCAGATCCTACTTATATTACAAATTCAATCCTTTAGGTAAATATCAAATGTGTCGCACAGCCTTAGGACATCTTCATTTGTACATACAGCTTGAAATCTACAAATAGAAGCTACCGCACCACAGTTTTATTTGGGAGAGATACCACTGTGCCATAATAATTTTAAAAGTTTACATCAAGAGTAGAAAATAAAAATTAATAGGGGGCCTAGTGTAAAATTACTTTAAAAAAAAGGTATTACAATGCATAGTCAAAGTTTGTTTGAAAAATGCAAGAGGCAACCTTAGGAAAAAAATCTTTAAGTCCTTAAGAACAGAATTCAATAATTAACTTTTTGGCAGCTTTTTCCATAGCTGAGCCTACCTCTTCCCAGCAGGCTCCAGTTTGGAAATATTCAATTTTGAGCTTTTGGTTTTAAACCAAATTGGAAACAATCTGTCTTTCTCTCTGATCTCTCTCTCTCTCCCATCCGTCCGTCCATCCATCTATCTATCTATTTTTTATGGGTGCCCATCAGTCAATGACTCTCTGGTCTATGTAAAGCTAATATAATATGTATTTACTGTTTGGCTTATATCTTTGTAGTTTCCATGTCACTTTAGACATCAATCCCTTTCACCCCAGTTGTTAGGGTGAGGAAAGTTGTAGTCTAGTAACAACTGGGGATCTAAGGCTGGAATAGTTCCAATGGTTGCGTGCTGTAGCAGTTGGAAATTTCCAAGTGGTCTTTAAAGGCGAGATGTCTTTGTGCATTGTAACAACTGGTTGAGAGCAAAATGAAGAAATAGATTGAATGATCAGGTGGAGCTCTTAAGATAGTAAAACTCCAGATCCAAATCCTTGTGCATCTGAATTTAATAGAAACCTGGTTTCACAGATAACAATTCTCCAGGCTGTGTGAGATGGAAAAGCTTTCTTAGACCTTCTTCCCAAAATCATTTAACTTGAAAATCTTGGATTGACTCTAATTTTTTTTTCATGCAGGGTATATGCATTTCATATTGAGATGGTGTCTGTTTTCTGTAAACCATCAGAAATCTAATTACAATGGTACAAGTAGTCCTTGACTTTCCACTGTCATTCAGAACTCAATTGTGTATGTAAGTTGTGCTGGTCGCTAAGCAGGTCAACACGTGATCACATGACCATGGAGGGGGTATGGCCATTGGAACACTTTTTTGGAGGTCATAACGTCAAATGGTAAGGAACTGATTGTAAATCGAGGACTACTTGTATATGATATAATAAGTAGTACAGATAGTCCTCTACTTACAACAGTTCATTTAATGACCGTTCGAAGTTACAAGGGCACTGAAAAAAGTGACTTATGACCTTTTTTCACATTTATGAATGTTGCAGCATCTCCATGGTCAGATGCCCAAAATTCAGATGCTTGAGAGTTGACTCATATTTATGACTGTTGCAGTGTCCTAGGGTCACGTGATCACCTTTTGCGACCTTCTGACTAGCAAAGCCATTGAATTGTCAACAATTGTTAAGCCAAAATGTCTTCCTTAGCAATAGAAATTTTGGGCTTAATTGTGGGTTGTAACTCAAGGATTACCTGTAGTTTAAAAAAAAAAAAATCAGCAAATGAGAATGGAGAACTCAGTTCCCAGACTTCTTATCTGGCTCTCAGAGCTGCAATTCTGAATTTCACAGATTGCTCTTGTTGGCTCCATTGTTAGGTTTGGAATGAGCTGGCTTCAAAACGAACGGTGTTTATTCTGTACCACAATATAACTCCAGAAAAGTCCAAATCCTTTGTGAAATTATCCGTTCTTAGACATTGGCAATTGGAGCACAGTAGGAAGTTCAATCCAGTCTTTGTGTTTTTTTTTCCTAAAGCACAGATAGTCCTTGACTTACAACAGTTGGTTTAGTGACCTTTCAAAGTAGGAGCCTGGATAGCTCAGCAGACTAATGCATTGTAATTTAACTCCAGCTGTCTGCAGTTAGTAAGTTCGAATCTTGCCAGGCTCAAGGTTGACTCAGCCTTCCATCCTTTCTAAGGTAGGTGAAATGAGGACCCAGTTTGTGGGGGCAATAAGCTGACTTTGTAAAAATATACAAAAGTATGAAGGCTATTGCTTAACGCATTGTAAGCCGCCCTGAGTCTCCGGAGAAGGGCGGCACATAAATCTAATTAAAAAAAAAAAAGTTACTACGGCATTGAAAAAGGTGACATGTGACTGTTTTTTACACTTAAGGCCATTACAGCATCCGTATGGTGAGGTGATCAAAATTCAGATGCTTGAAAGCTGACTCATATTTATGATGGTTGCACTATCCCGGGGTCACGGGCAACCTTTTGGCAAGCATAGTCAGTGGGGAAGCCAGATTCACTTAACAGCCGTGTTACTAACTGAACAACTGTGGCCAGAAAGGTTGTAAAATGAGATGAAACTCACTTCACAACTGAACAGAAATTTTTGGCTGAATTGTAGTCGTAAGCCAAGGACTACCTGTAAAATGTTACCAGCTCATGGATCAAAGCGCACACTGATATTTGTGCCAAGTGTTAAGGATGGAGAGCACAAGATTATTATGCTAGGTTTGGTTTCAGGAATGGTTTTTATGTGTTCGTTTTTAAAATGAACTTTTTTGTAAAGTTCACATTTGGGTGTTGTTCCTCTGAAGTTGTATAGAAAAGAGGATTTGACACTAGCGATTATGGTTAGATCCAGAATGGTGGCTATTTTAAGAAAACAATCCACCCACTCCCTTTGTCCTTGATACAATTTGCTTCATTCGGGAATGCAACTCTTTTGGCAGCTTGTGTTTTCAAGGATGCCCTTGTAAATCTATAGCCTGGAGTGTAGCTTTGTCTTCAGTGTGTACGAATGCCAGTTGCTAAGGTACATATTTTGTGCTCATGTATTTTTGTGTGTCAGCCAAATAGGGCCACTGTGCATAAAAGTCTTTGAAAACTTTGTGTTGGAATGTAGTAAGCGTATATTGTTGACTAGGGCAAAGAACAATTAACCATTAGAAATATATTTAAAAACAACAACAACAACGCACATAGCAGCAGCACATCCTAATTCTGAATGGAGCTTCACGATGTACAGCTGTTTGGAGCAGAAGAATTTACATGAGTTCAGTCCAGCTATTGAGTTATAGAAATTATATTTAAATTCTTCTATTTCATTTGCTTAAGGAGATCTATGGCCACAGTCTGGTTGCTTGTGCCTGTCTATACAGGTAGTCCTCAACTTACAACAGTTCATTTAGTGACCATTTGAAGTTACAATGGCACTGAAAAAATTTACTTACGATCCTTTTTCACACGACCATTACAGCATCCCCATGCTCACGTTATCAAAATTCAGACACGTGGCAACTGACTCATATTTATGACGGTTGTAGTGTCTCGGGGTCACGCAATCACCTTTTGCAACCTCCTAACAAGCAGAGTCAGTGGGGAAACCAGATTCACTTAACAACTGTGGCAAAAAAGGTTGTAAAATGGAACAAAGTTCACTTAACAAATGTCTCACTTAGCAACAGAAATTTTGGGGTCAATTGTCGTCATAAATCGAGGATGATCCAGATCTGATCCAGGATTAGGGCTGACTGTTGAGGATGTTGAATACATGTTTGTTGCCCGAGACTTCTAGAAGCTGACAATCTCTATAAACAACTGGCTTTGCATTTCCTTGCCACAGACAAGTGTAAAATCAACCAAATGATTCCTGATTTTGAATTTCAAAATTTCAAATTTCAGGTTTATTTCTTTTTCCTAGTTTCTTTTCCAACTTAAATGCAGAAAAAAAATAGAAGTTTCCTCTTCTAAAAGTCCACATTTAGGTTCTAAACCTAAATACCAGCTTTTGTCATTGTTATGCTAAGGAACAGTGTAATTAATTATGTGCTATATTTCATAATTGAAAGCCTTAATTTACCATAAGTATTAATTTAGACCACTTCTGTGTGGCAAAATAAAAATTAAAAGTCTCTAAGGAAAAAGTAGTTAGTATTTCTAGGAAATTAATGTTTCTATTTTGAGAAAAAAGAACTTAATGACTCTAATTAAATTGCCACAGAACGACATTTCTATAGAGATGGCAGATTTTTGAGAAAGTAAATTACGCACGAAAGTTACTTGCAATAAATTTACCATTTTTGGTTATTGTTACTCATCTTTTTGGCATGAGATAATACTATAGAGCTTTTAAATTTATTTGTAGGAGCATGGTTAGATATACAATACAATAATACATACTTAGAGAAAGTATTGAAGAAACTTTTTTCCCTTATTCTATTTTTACTTCAGAAGTATTTACTTAGATATGATAGTATTTTCATGTGAAGCAAATCTAGTGGCTAGGTAAAGTATAAAATTATACCCATTTATTTATTTATTAAAATAGTTTGTATATCATTTTTCTGTGCACTTAAGCTTCAAAGTGACATACTGTTTTTAAAAAGCAATAACAGTAATATCCCACAGAAGAGCGCACACAGTGACATCATCATATAAAGGGAAATATTTTAAATAAAAAAGCAGAAGTTAACAGGCCATCCGTGGAGACTTAAATTACAATGGTCTCTCTTCCAAAATACTGTTTTGAACTGATCGCCCTTTTGTTGATAAGGCCACCATCACCCTAAATCTACTCTTTGCCATTGGGGTATTTCTAGATATCTTCAGACCTGCTCGCTCCAAAATGAATCTTGCCCTGAACCAGAAAATGGGGGCTTCAAATGAATTTGGTAAATAAATAAAATCTGTTTGACAATGAAACATAGAAATTACAGCTTGTTGAGGGTCTTGCTACCAAAGGAGTTTCATCTGCTGGCACCCAGAACAGGGCTTTCTCAGTGGTGGCCCCGTCTTTTATGGAACAGTTTGCTTTTACATAAAGATTGCTTTATCCCTGCTGGGTTTCAGAAGAGCCATAATAACCTGGCTAATCGATAAGACCTTCAGGGTGTTGTTAGGTTGAGCAGTTCTTTTATAATTTCATAACTTTTGCTATTACTCTTGTTTTTCATGCAGTCTCTCTTTGTTTTGTAAGCTTTTCAAAGCCAGTCCAGAATGGATGGTACAATACAGGTACTCTTCAACTTACGACCACAATTGAGCCCCAAATTTCTGTTGCTAAGTGAGACAGATGTGTAAGTGAGTTTTGCCACATTTTACAATCTTTCTTGCCACAGTTATTAAGTGAACCGCTGCAGTGGTTAAATTAATAACACAGTTGTTAAGTGAATCTGGCTTCCCCATTGAAGGTGGCCATGGGTGATCACACGGCTTCATAACACTGCAACTGTCATAAATAAAGTCAGTTACCAAGCGTCTGAATTTTGATCACATTACCTCATGCAGTAACGGTCGTAAATGTAAAAAAAGGGCCATAAGTCACTTTTCTCAGTGCCGCTGCAGCTCTGAATGGCCACTCAATGAACTGTTGTAAGTCGAGGACCACCTGTAGTAATAAATACAACATTTTAAGACTAGAGAGTGGCTCCCATTATGGCTAGCTTGATTTTCACTGCAGAATTTTGTAGCAAACAAGCCTTCCATGACATACTGTACAGCAGTTATCTTCTGTGCTTATGAGTCATTTAATGATGAGAGATGTGTTGTTATAACTTACAAGCTGTAGTAATGAGACGCTGTTTCTTTCAGACTAACAGGGATGCCAAAGGAAAAATATGATCCTCCAGATCCTCGCAGAATATATACCATCATGTCAGCAGAAGAGGTAGCCAATGGGAAGAAGTCCCACTGGGCAGAGTTGGAAATCTCGGGTAAGGAATCCGATAAATGACCAGATCGAAGGAAAGTAGAACAATGAACTCCCTGTGATCTGGACTGTATGCTCCTATTAAACCTCTTTGGGGGATTGTGTATGTCTTTAGCAGATCCTTTTTATACAGGTAGTCCTCCACTTATGACCATAATTCAGGGGTGTCAAACTCGATTTCATTGAGTTTGATCTCGGGGGGGGCAGGGAGGGCGTGGTCAGCTCAACGTCACTCGTGTCGGGGGGCGGCAGCAAAAACGGGCTCCCATGAAGGCCACGTGCAGCCCTCCTGAGCTACGTTTTCACTGGCAGAGGCACCGTGGGCTGGTCCTTCACTGTTTCCAGGGAAGATCTAAACACCCCCTGGGTCGGATCCGGCCCGTGGGCCTTGAGTTTGACACCCCTGTCATAATTGAATCGGGAGTTATGGTTGAAAATCATGCAGGTTATCCTGTGATTGACCCGATTTTATTACTTTTTTTTTGCGGTGGTCATTAAGTGAATTGCCATGGTCGTTGAGCAAATCTGCAGTCATTAAACAAATGCTGAGGTTATTAAAAGAACCCATTGTCCACAATGCATATTTTTTCTTGGAAAATAGAAGTAAACACAGTCATGTGACTGTGGGATACTGCAGATGAGCATAAAGGTTAGCTGGTAGCCGAGCATCCAAAATGCAGTCACGTGACTTGGGTGGTATTGGCCACCAGAACTTCAAATCTAGGTTGTAAGTACCTTTTCTTCAGTCCATCAGAATTTCAAAGAGATTAGTTGTAAGTCAAAGACTACCTGTATTGGTAAGCTGGGTTTCCTTTATCCTGTATTTGTGACTTTCATTTTTCCTATTTGGGAAATATATCATTATTAAATATTTATTTTAATCCAAATGCGCAGAGAATTTTTAAAAATATGGTTTTTTTGTAGAAGAGGCAATTGTTAATATTTAATTCTTTGGTCTTGACACCTATCTTCGCCTGGAAGAAATACAGATTTTGCCTCTTCAGTTTACCAATAGAAAATTCTGATTCAGGAATAATTCTTAATTGTTTGTTTATATGTATCTTACTGGTTCTGTCCACTGTGACTTCTATATATATGTGCCTGTGTGAAAGAGTGTCAAACTAGCTAAACAAACAAGAATTATTCTTGAATCAGAATTTTCTGTTGGTTAACCAAAGAGGGGCGTGTGTAGTAAGATTATTTTCACACTGAATAGGATAAATTTTGTTGGCTTGAAATCATTGGTAAATAGTTGGTAGATTTTGTTGCAAGATCAAGTATATTTGTTGAGCTTGTAGAAGAAAACTAACTCTCTCTACCTGCTTCTGATTTTAGGTAGAGTGCGCAATTTAAGTCCATCACTTTGGTCACTAACACACTTGACTGCTCTCCACCTCAATGACAACTATTTAACTCGCATTCCACCTGATATTGCCAAGCTTCATAATCTGGTTTACCTGGATCTCTCATCCAACAAACTCCGAAGTTTACCAGCAGAACTAGGAAACATGGTTTCTCTCAGGTGAGGAGTCTTGAATTCTCTTCCTAAATAACCTCAAATCTAAAAGTGTTTTTGCCGAAGTTTCTTTTGGCTACTGTAATGAAACAAACAAAATGTTAAAAAGTTATAATATTTATGTAGTTATTTAACAAGCAAATCTAAATTATATTGAAGTAACCAAAATATCTTTACAATCCTCAAGGCATGTCACAACTTTTGAGCACCCCTAATATTTGGAAATTGAAAGTTGAAAAATTTGACACGCCCTACTTACTGTACTGATGCAAGAATTTTTGTACTTTTCTTTTACATAATTTCTGGTGGGGTAGTAATATTTTTAAATTTGTGCTCTTTGGCATAAAATGGGCAAGAACATTGGGGAAGGAGGATGATTCAAGCTATGGATAAATGTCACTACATATGGTAGAAAACTCAACATGGGACTCTTATTTTGGATAATAGTTTCTCTTCTAATGTACCGTTCTGGCATTTTTATGTACTTTGAAATGAGCTTAATCTCTGCAAAACTACTTGTTCAAAATCTTTTAAGAATTTCTAAGCATCCAAGTCAGGATGTTTATGATCTTGAAAAACAAGCTCGGCTACTGTTCTAGAGCCAGAGGTATTTTTTACATTTCCCCCTAAAAACAGGACAATAATTCTTCTAATGTTTTGTCCTTCTTTGCCTGATCCTTTATTTCAATCTGAAATAAAGATTAGTCAGAAGCCCATAGTCTTGGCTACATTTGTGGACTTCCTTCAGCTTTTGATTGATCCATTGTGATAGCAACTTGTAAACAGAAGTTGTTATTTTGTTTGTACACATTACGATCCAGCACTCACTGTATACCTTATCCTCAGAAATGGTTGATTTGGAGGTAGGCTGATTATACTAACACAGACGCTCTGATATGTTTTCCATCTCACTACTTAAAAAAGTATCACAATGAATGCAGATGTGTAAAACCTCTGTTAAACTACCTTTATTAAACAATTTACTCTGGTTTTAGGGAATTGCTTTTAAACAACAATTTGTTACGAGTTTTGCCTTATGAACTTGGACGGCTCTTCCAGCTACAAAACCTAGGTCTGAAAGGTAAGGGGTAGTAAGAAATATATTTTTGTGTGCTTAAGTGGACGTTCCATCACTGGAGGTTTTTAAGAAGAGACTGGACAGTGACTAGTTTGAAATGGTATAGGTTCTCCTGCTTGAGCAGGGGGCTGGACTAGAAGACCTCCAAGGTCCCTTCCAGCTCTCTCCTCTCTTCTCCTCTCCTCTCCCCCTTATGTCTGTCTTTTTTCCTCCTATGTTAACCTCTTGGAGGCAATATGGGTTGTCTTCGACTTACAACTGCAATTGAGCCCAAAATTTCCATTGCTAAGCAAGAGAGTTGTTAAGTGAGTTTTGTCCCATTTTGCGACCTTTCTTGCCATAGTTGTTAAATGAATCACTGCAGTTGTTAAATCAGTAACAGAGTTATTAAATGAATCTGGCTTTGCTTGTCAGAAGGTGGCAAAAGGTGATCCCTGTCATAAATGCATACCAGAGCCATTGTAACTGAATGGCTGCTAAACGGATGCTTGTAAGTCAAGGTCTATCTGTATATATATATATATATATATATATATATACACACACACACACATACTACATATTCTTAGCCTGGTTCTTTATTTCTAACCTTTCTATATTTCTAACATCATCTCCCATCCTGCCTGGCCAAACCTGGGGAATTATGGCAGTTTAAATCAAGTTAGAAGGTCTTCCTTTAGCAGTCAATTAATAAACTTTATATCAGTCTTGAAGTGTTTTTTGGTTTTTTTCAGCCTTTTATTTCGATACAATTTATTTCTGCTGTTCTGTCTATAGTATTTTTGCACTAACCACTACAAATCTATATTTTTATCAAAACCCCAACATGTGTCCATATAGTTGCCAGGAATCAAGGTTAACTTGAGAAACACTTAGGTTAATCTCAGTTAGAGAGAGTTAGCAGAGCAGGCAGGGAAGGTTAAAGTTATTCTCCTGTTAGGAGCAAGATCAGCCAGGTAAATTTTCCTTAAAAGAGCAAGTTCTGTTGGCAAATGGAATGCCTCTTTGAAGCCCACAAGCATTCTTTGCTTTTGTTTCCTAGTTACATGTTTTATTGTACTGATAAAAGGTTTTGACCTGTTTATCAGCCCTAAAAAAGAATCTAAGCCAAGAGGAATGTCTTCAAGGACAGAATTGCCTTTGAATAATACTTTGAAAACTCCAGTTGCAGATAAAGATAGGAAAACATTGAAACCTGCGGTTTTCATTAATCTAGTAAAGATGACTTCTGCTCATATTGTTTTAGTTCCAGCCCTGTGAATTAAAAAAAAACGTTCCAAATACTTCAGCCAAACACATTTAAGAAAAATTTCATGAAGGACAAAAAGCAGAAAGGCTCTGTTTTGGAAGACAGAGCCAGATAAACAGAGTTTGAGATAAACCTCTTCATTTGATGGGGCGATGGCAAAATATTTTCCGACTGTCCTTCTGATTGTGTACCAAAACGGATTTCACAATAATTCGTGCTTTCCTCTTAGTACTATGTTATAATGCCTTGTTAAGACCATACATGCATCCAGTTTTGGTCACCACGATATAAAAAAGATGCTGAAACTCTGGAAAGAGTGCAGAGAAGAGCAACAAAGATGTTTAGGGGACTGGAAGCTAAAACGCATGAAGAATGGTTGCAGAAACTGGGTATGTCTAGTTCAATGAAAAGAAGGACTGGGGGAGACATGATAGCAGTGTTTCAATATTTGAGGGGCTGCCACAAAGAAGTGGGGGTCAACCTATTCTCCAAAGCACCTGAAGACAGGATAAAAAGCCATCAAGTAATCAAGGAGAGAAGCAACCTAGGATTAAGGGAATAATTTCCTGACAGTGAGAACAATCAATGGAACAACTTGCCTCCAGAAGTTGTGAATGGTCCAACATTGGAGGTTTTCAAGAAGAGTCTGGACAACCATTTGTCTGAAATGGTACAGGGTTTCCCGCCTGAGCGGGGAGTGGACTAGAAGACCTCTAAAGTCCCTTCCAAATCTGTTATTCTGTTGATTCACATGTGTCTTTATAAAGCATTTTTCCTGGGAATGAAAATGTTATCAGGATCTTCAGGTTTGTTCTAGAAATGAAAAGTAGATTACTAAATTAAGCTGTCTTCCAAGATAAATAAAGAATTAAGGATAAGGATTGTTACAGTAAACATTAATTCATTCAAGCTGAGAATATTGTGGAAGCCATTTCTTTTAAAAATGTTGCTTTGATTCCAGGCAATCCTTTATCACAAGATATTCTCAGCCTCTACCAGGACCCAGATGGGACACGTAAATTGTTGAACTACATGCTTGACAATCTAGCAGGTAACAATTCTTTTTAAATGATACCAGCAATCTATCCTACTTATGATATGTAAGCTTTGTTAGGGGAATAATTTTATATTCAGAGTCCTCCTAAAAGGATACGTGTGCTCTCTGAATACACTATATTTTATACTGAATGCTCTTGCTAAAAAGAACTGGCTACTTGGTGCCATGCGGGTACCATGTTTAAATCATGCATGATTATGACATTAAATTCCAGTTCTTCAAGGGATTTGGCTTATAACCCTCATTAACATTCAGTCTCTTATCATTATTTCAGTTCATCCGGAGCAGCTGCCTCCAAGGCCATGGATTACATTAAAAGAGCGAGACCAAATTCTGCCCTCAGGTATTACTTCAGCCATCTTTGATTGGCAAGCGGTATTCTCTCTGCTCCAACTAACTTAAGGCATTGTTGTGCTTACAGAAGAGCCCTTATACTTTTTAAAATGTATCAGGTTGCAGAAGGATCAAGGAGTGAAAATAAGAACTTTTTTTTTTTTTTGCTTTAATTTATATGCCACCCTTTTCTGGAGACTCAGAGCGGCTTACAATGCGTTAAGCAATAGCCTTCATACTTTTGTATATTTATACAAAGTCAGCTTATTGCCCCCACAATCTGGGTCCTCATTTCACCTACCTTAGAAAGGATGGAAGGCTGAGTCAACCTTGAGCCTGGTGAGATTTGAACTTGCAGTAATTGCAAGCAGCAGATGTTAATAACAGTGCTTTAGTCCACTTTACTACAGGCTCTTAACCTGGAACGTTCTTAGACCACGCTCCATTTAAATGTTACGTTAAAAGCTGAATAGAGAAACACTATTTAAAAGTTGATAGCACCAGTCTGGGAGAGCTTAAGGTTAATGGGACTCGCAAGAAACCCAAACGATGCATCTTGAGTTTATGTGGCAGCACCACAAGAAGCTAAAGGGGAAAGAAGAGAAGCTTCAGCCATAGCAAGTTAAGGTAGTCCTCAGTGAACGACCATTCATTCAGCAACCGCTTGAAGTTATGAAGTGAATAATTGGTACTTACGCCACATCTCCAGTCAAAAATGTGGGTGCTTGATTTAGCCCAGGGATCTGCAACCTTAAACACTCAAAGAGCCATTTGGACCCGTTTCCCACAAAAAAGAAAACACCGGGAGCCACAAAACCCTTCCCGTGCCTGACTATTTCTTGAGCAACCACAAAACTAGCATATGTAGTTGAATTGAACATTCTGTTTTCTTCTGAAACTTTTCTTTTCTTGGATTTATCCATGGTTGGCCTACTGGGGGTTGAAAAGCTCATAAATCACATCCCGGAGGGTGTCGCACTTTGGCGATTGTGATACATATTTAGAGTGACAAGAAGGAGCCGCAGCAGAGGGGTGAAAGAGCCACATGTGGCTCCAGAGCCGCAGGTTGCTGACCCCTGGTTTAGCCTACCCACATTTATGATTGCAGCGTGTACTTCACTTTTCTCCACCTGCCTTTTCTCCCCCATCTCTGCCCTTCTGGTCACCCTGTAATCTGATGCCCTGGGCTTTACCACCCCCAGCTGACCATTGCCATCTTCCTGCCACTGCTGATGGGGTGTGCCCAATCGTGGCTGTGGACCTGAATGCAGGACAGCTGAGCACAGGATGGCCAAAGAGCAGAGATGAGGATCAGGTAGGCAGGTAGGGGAGTGTGTTGAAGGCAAGCACGGCAAGGCAGGAAAAGCATGAGGTCCTTGCCTAACCCACTGCAGCCAGGACTACCTAAACTCAATATGTGGTGTCACATGATGTTCCACCCGACAGCTGCATCACTTAGCAATGGAAATTCCGTTCTGCCTGCGATAACTTGGGGAAGGCTATATCATCACCATCTTCTTTTAAAGACCCCATAATCCTTTGCAGGATGGAGTCTGGGCAACTGAATGGAGCTGGCAGAGTATTTAATGGCCAGTTGCCCTTCCTGTCGCCAATGCAGAGTTATATTCAGCAAATCTATTCCCAGTGTGCCCAGAGAGAGAGAAATATCTGCCTCTACCTAGGATCGAACTCGCAGCCTCCTGATTGTGAGGCGAGAGCTCCACCTCTAGGCTGTATGCATCAGCTTTAATTTCTGGTTGGTTTTGTGCATTGCACTAAGCCCTAATGTGATCTGCTTGATTTTTAGAGTGGCGTAAAGACAATTCTGGCTTATTTAAGAAACCAAAGTTAACCCAGGTGACATGATGTGCAGCGAGTGCATAATTGCTGTGGATTAAGAAATTAAGAGATGATCTGTTGGCCCCAGCCTATAATGCAGAGGTCTTCAAACTTGGCAGTTTTAAGACTTGTGGACTTCAACTCCCAGAATTCTCCAGCCTGCAGCTGGGAGTTGAAGTCCACAAGTCTTAAAGCTGCCAAGTTTGAAGACTTCTGCTATAATGCATTTAGCAATCAACCTTTGGTTCCTAGTGCAGCATTTAATTAATACTCTAGAAAGCACTGCAATACAAAAACAAAAAAGGATTTACTGTGCTTAAAATTTATTTACATGTTATTATTTATTTCCCCTTTATTATTTTTATCAATAACTCAGGGAAAGCTAACATACCTAACACTCCTTCTCCTTTTATTTTCCCAACAACAACAATCCTGTGAGGTGGGTTGGGCTGACAGAGAGTATGACTGGCCAAAAATCATCCAGCTGGCTTTCATGCCTAAGGCAGGACTGGAACTCGCCATATTTTGGTTTCCAGCCTGGTGCCTTAACCACCACACCAAACTAACATGTAAAATGTTGTTTTATTTTAAAGAATGCTGTACTCTTGCTTTCTTTGAAAATTGGCAGCTCTCAACAAAAAGCTGTTATTTGATGCTAATGCTTTACTTTACTCTGCAACAGTCGGAAGTCAATGCTGCTTTTTCTATTGTTTCCCCTACCTTTCCTCACTTCTCTATCCCATTTTCCATTTCCTCCTCACTTAATAACCTAATTAAAATGTTCAGCAAAAAAAAAGAAAATTGGCAGGTCTCAGTCACAGTGCTGATATCCGTAGCGCTGTATAAAATAGTCCTTCTGTCAAAAAAAAATTCCTTGACACACGTCGTTGTTCTCATCATTGGCTTTCTTTTCTCCAGCTTCGTTTACTGTCATGTGCTACAATGTATTGTGTGATAAATACGCTACCCGACAGCTATACGGCTACTGTCCCTCCTGGGCTTTAAACTGGGAATATAGAAAAAAGGGAATCATGGAAGAAATTGTGAACTGGGATGCAGATATCATTAGTCTTCAGGTAAGTATAACTAAAACAGGCCTATTCTAACATAGCGTCTGACTCACAGAGTATCATCTTCACATTACTCTGTAAACACCTGTTTACAGATATAAATGGCACGTGGAGCCATATCTGTGGGTACGCGAGTGTTGCCCTAGCTCAGCTCCAGCATGCATGTGTGCACCAGCCACCTGATTTTCGGCCCTTCCAGACCCACCGGAAGTCAGGAAAGTGACTATTTTCAGCCTCTGGGGGCATGGGGCAGGCAGTTTTCGCCCACCCCAGGCTCTTAGAAAGCCTCTGGAGCCTGGGGAGGGCGAAAAACGGGCCTACCGAGCCCACCATGTCATCACATGCGAAAAGCGGGGGGAGTGGGGGGGTGTCACACTCACATGTGTGGGGGGGCAGGGCACATTGAATTACAGGTGTGGGCATGCATGCGTGCAAACCCTTCGCGCTTCCCCCAGTTTTGGCATGTGACGGCAAAAAGGTTAACCATCACTGACCTAGACCAAGGGTGTCAAACTGGATTTCTTCGAGGGCTGAATCAGCATTGTAGTTCTCTTCCACGGGCCAGCCGGGAAGGAGGGGAGAGAGATGGGACGGATGTTTCCTGCAGCACCCTGCCGGACAAAATGGGGCGGGGGGGGGCATGCAGGGCCCCCGTGCCCCGTTTTGGCTGGCAGAGTGCTGCAGGAGGCCGTCCAAGCCAAAAACAGGGCGGGGGGGCACGCCTCCCCCCTCCCCCGCCCGGTCCCATTTTGGCTGCCAGAGGCACCACAGGCCAGTCCTTTGCTATTTCCAGGCCAGCCCCGGGGGCCAGATTTAAGCACCCCATGGGCCTTGAATTTGCCGCCCCTGGCCTAGACTGTTTCCTTGGATGTTTTTCAAGCTTTTAAGATGTGTGGACTTCAGCTCATGCTGGCTGAAAATTCTGGGAGGTGATGTCCACCGATCTTGCCTAAAATAAAGGTAAAGGAGTCCCTGCGGAGTCCAGAGTTCCCACAACCTTCCTGCCTTTGCAGATCGGTGTGGTGGGAGTAGAGGGTATGGCTCTGTGTGAGTAGTGGGCAAGCCCATGCACACCGCTCCATTTGAGTGTGTGCAAATGGAGCACACGTGTACATGCTAGCCCACTTCTCGGGCAAGAGGGGGTGCCATGGTCTTGTGGCCAGCATGATCTCCCAGAGTGCTGTTATCTTGCCTAAGGTGGGACTAGAACTCACAGTCTCCTGGTGTCTTAACCACTTGTAAGCCTCTTTGGAGCATCATGATGGCCATTTGTTGGGTTCCTTCTTCTACTGAGGGTTTTGGAAATATAATTGAAGGACATGAGGGAAAATAGCTACCAAGGCATCAATCAGATAAGTTTCAGTGAATATCTCAGACAAGCCCTCTCTAACGCACAGGAAGTGAGGGAGGCACATTCACATTTGTAAGATTCTGTTACAGATAGTCCTCGACTACAGAGGGAACCAGAACTTAAGTGAGTCACCATGTGACCAGACTTGATTTTATGACCATTTTTACCATGGTTGTTAAGTGAAACATGCATTCATTAAGGGAATCCGCCTTCAAAGTTTCTTTGCTTTGTTGCTGTGAGTAACATGAGGTTTCCTTTCTGTAGTCCCAAAGGAGCTTTTTTTCAAGAGGCAACTGAGCTTGCTTTGAAGACGTTTTGCTTCTCATCCCAGAAGCTTCTTCAGCTCTGACTGGATGGTAGGGCATTCCAGTCAGAGCTGAAGAAGCTTCTGGGATGAGAAGCGAAACATCTTCAAAGCAAAACCAGAAAGTCCAGTTGCCTCGTGAAAAAAGCACCTTTGGGACAACCATGACCTGGATGACGAAGAATCTCCACAGACATTCTTTTCGGTAGATTCTCTGCATTCCAGCGTAGGGGTTTGAGAAACAAGTAGAAGCCAAAGTTGTTGCTTTTTTGCACAATTTTCTCTTGTGCACCAGTAACCCTGCCGTATTCACTTCCAGGAAGTAGAAACTGAGCAATACTTCACCCTCTTTCTGCCAGCATTAAAAGAGCGTGGATATGACGGATTTTTTTCTCCAAAGTCACGTGCCAAAATCATGTCTGAGCAGGAGCGAAAACATGTGGACGGTTGTGCAATATTCTTCAAAACAGAAAAGTAAGAGATTCATTCCTCTGTATTGCGGCTCGAGTGTGCAAACTCGAGTTCATTCCCAAATCAGCATCTGTTCTGGCCATACTGACAGCAGTTCTGAAATCACCACATCCGTATAAAAAATGCAGAAGGGATGCTTAGAATTCCTACTAGTCATTTTTATTTTTTCCATTTCTTAATAATAACAGTCCTTTTTCCAGATTTTTATCAAAATATAAAATACAGAAAGACAAAGAAAAATGAAAACAATGGGAAAATAGAAGAGGATTTGGTTTGTTCTTAGGTTTGTTCTTATAGAAATATATTATTATATAAAAGTAAAAAGTTGAGGATGTATATTATTACCTTATTCTACTGCGCCAAAAGGAGTTTGAAGTGAGTGCTTTTCTTTATCTTTTCCCCTTTACAAACAACAGTCATTATAGATTTGTTTCTTTCTCTCTTTTTTTCAATTGGTGATTTATGTATGGACGTTGGTTTTGGTTCCAGGTTCACACTGGTGCAGAAGCACACGGTCGAGTTCAACCAAGTGGCGATGGCCAACTCAGAAGGGTCCGAAGCTATGCTGAATCGAGTTATGACAAAGGACAACATCGGAGTTGCGGTTGTGTTAGAGGTGCAGAAGGAACTGTTTGGGGCAGGTTGGTGTTTTGTGTTTTCATACCCCAAATGAGGACGGTTGCAGGCTGGATTTCGTTTGTTATATTTATAGCTGAATGTCAGGGTTCCAAATAACACCCCCAACCGAATAAGACTCCGAGGCAGGCATTCCCTCAAAGTTCATATTTTATTAGAGATATCATATTGACACATCTGGGAAAACCCGAATCTTAAAGCCCCCGGGTTTACTTTTGTAACACCTTGGAACCCTGACACTGAGCTTGTCTCTTTTAAGAGTTTGAGTTTATTTTATTTTATTTTATTTTATTTTATTTTATTTTTTTATTTTATTTTATTTTATTTTATTTTATTTTGAATTTGTATACCGCCCTTCTCCCTGAGGACTCAGGGCGGTGAACAGCCAAGTAAAAACATCAAATACAAATATTAAAATACAGTTAAAATATACATATATAAATTTGGCCCCATTAATTAAAAACAATAAACAAAACACTTAAAAACACTTAAAAAAAAATTAGGCCAGCCCAGCTTGCTGGAAAAGGAAGGTTTTAAGGGCACGGCGGAAGGCACCGAGGTCTTGGATTCTCCTTATCTCTGGAGGCAATTGATTCCAGAGGGTAGGTGCCCCCACAGAGAAGGCCCTCCCCCTGGAGGTCACCAGCCTGCACTGTTTGGCTGATGGCACCCCGAGGAGGCCCTCTCTGTGGGAGCGCACGGGTCGATGGGAGATCGAGTTGACTTCATGTGGGTGTCCATTCCCCCTCACACATTCCTGCCACCACCATAACAGCAACCCTGGTGGACTGAAAGAGAACGACTCTTTCTAGGCTTCTGTATCTTGAGGCTAGAAGTCATTCTAGGCTTCTGTATCTTGAGGCTAGTCTAGAATCTGGAAATTACACAACCAGCTTTGTAATTTGGAGACAGAAGGCTGTGAGTCAGTCTTGATTCATGATGACTGCCTGGACAAGTCCCTGCAATTTTCATAGCAGGATTGTAGAAGTGCTTTGTGACTGCCTCCTCCTTGGGCTGAGAGAAAGAGAGACAGAGAGAGGGAGGGAGGGAGGGACTGGTCCATTCAGCCAGGTAGCTTCACATCTAAGGCAGAACTGGACATTGTGGTCTTTTGGTTTCTAACCTAGTGCCTTAAGTAACTAATGAGCCTGAGTGGCTTCCAGCTGCCTGCAATTACTGCGAGTTCAATTTTCACCAGGCTCAAGGTTGACTCAGCCTTCCATCCTTTCTAAGGTAGGTAAAATGAGGACCCGGTTTGTGGGAGCAATAAGCTGACTTTGTATAAATATACAAAAGTATGAAGGCTATTGCTTAACACATTGTAAGCCACCCTGAGTCTCCGGAGAAGGGCGGCATATAAATTCAAATAAAATAAAATAAATAAATAAATAAAAACTACATCATACTGGCTCTCTTTTTGTAGCAACAGCCCTACTTAGCTTAAGTGAAGCTGACAAAGCATGAGATTGGAGGGGGATGCTTGGGAGAGAAAGGAACTGTGCCACCTTGGCAAGCTGTTCCAAGGTCATACAACTGGAAGAAGGAGGGAACCACATACTAACCTGGGCTCAGATTGACTGTTAAGGAAACATCTTGTAGGAACTTGGTTGCTGGGCAGCGAGAGGCAGATAGAGAGGGGAAGGTAGAATTTAGTGATTTTGGAGGCGAATTCTCAGTTCTGACTTTGCCTTATTGCTTTATACTTGACCTCTAATAAAATTATACCTTTCTCAACAAATGGAGCCAAAGATCATTTTTACTTAGAAATTTATGTGAAACCTGTGACAGGTTGAACATTGACTTTACACAGGGCTTTGCTAAAGCAGCTTCCAGGGGTGAAGATCTGCTCATCACAGCCAAGAAGGAGAAGTCATTATCTGTATCTTTTCAGAATTCTTTGGGTGGGTTAAATTAGGCCTGGAAGAAGAGGGGTTGATATCCTTTGTAACATTAATGTGGAATGACAGGAGAATTCAGATGGGAAAGCATTTATTTACCTTCCTGGTAATCTAGCTGGGCCTATGATTATTGTTAATTGGAGTCATAGGGCAGGCTCTGCTAGGGAGAATACGAGCAGGAGTTGGCAACCTTTTGTACGGGGCCCAAAGGCTGTCCCACAATCACTGTTTACTCCTCGTCCTCTGCCTCACAGCTTGGTCTCATTCTCACCAGCACTAGGCAGAGGACTTATTTCTCTGCCCATGCCAAGACACCTGGTGAATCTGTTGCTAAAATGGCCACCTGAAAAACAGAGGAGCTCTCACGAAACAGGCCAAATGGATGGCCCCTCTCTGCTTCTGCCCAGGTGGATCTATTTCTTTTGGGGACCTGATCATTTTGGGTGATGAGCCATATGCCCAGGTGGGGAAGGCAGATCCAATTGATGTCCCTGTGCATCGTGTCATATCTATAACTACTTTGTGTTCATGGAGGTATGTGTGTTGTATCAAAATAGGTAGTAGGGGAGAAATAAGTTGTGTTACAAACTCCATCCCATTTTGTAAGCGCCTCATCTGGCTGTAAAGGTAACACTCATTGCAAATCTTGAATCTATAAAGTTTATGATGCACAAAAAGACGCACAAATGCAATTCCATATCTCAGGATGAATTGATTTAATTTTGACAACTATGCCTTGATCTTAGGTATGAAACCACTTCATACACTGGACAGCCAGCTGCTTATAATAGCAAATGCCCATATGCATTGGGACCCTGAATATTCGGACGTAAAGCTTGTCCAGACGATGATGTTTGTCTCCGAACTTAAAAATATCCTTGAAAAAGCCTCTGGTCGGCCTGGAAGCCCAACAGCAGACACAAATTCCATTCCTCTGGTGCTGTGTGCAGATCTCAACTCACTGCCTGATTCAGGTAATTTGGAAGCAGTTGCCTTGACTTTGGAGTTGATCCACACCTTTATTTTTTAAGAATGATTTTAACCTTTGTGCAAAACTTAAAAATATTCTTAGAAGAACCACTCTCAGCGTTTAAGACACTGTGTTTAATTATGATTGTTACTTGAGTGAGAGGGAATTAGAAATCAGCTATTTTATGCCTGCTCTGTTTTTTCCAGAGGCTGTTCTTTAGATAATAAAGAATAAAATAGATCAAGCAATAATGGCATCTACTTTTCTTTATGTATCTCAGAGTTTTTAAAAAGGTATCTCTACATGATTAAATTTGAAAAAGGGATTTTATTAGGGAATGCAATTGTTTTGAGTAGAAGAAATGGTTCTAAGCATTGGTTTTTAGATTAAAATTAATATCTAGAGAATATCTGATAACAAATTTATAAAGTTGTTGCAATATTTTTATTAAGAAAATGCTTAGAATAGGGAATGGTGACTTTTATATGTATATAAGAGTGTCCGAATTTTCTTGGAGAGAGGAGCATGCTAGAAAATGCATTTCTGCCAAAATAATTGCAGAATGATTGCATGATTATTAGCCACTCCGGCTTTTGCCAAAGAAGAAAAATGAGGCTTCAATTGAATAAATAAAAAAGTAATTTGAAAAAGGCAGCCTATAATTGAACCAGGTCAGCTGTGGAGAAAATGTTGAAATGTTCCGAGAATTGAGATGCACACCCACATTTTGTGTTTATTTCTTGGGAAGTTTATTCTCTCCTATGCAGTGAAGACAGGATTGCAGCTTCACAATTAAATTCTGATCTGCGTTCTTGAAACAGCGTGGCTTCACTTCTCAAAGCCAAGCTTTGTCTGACACATTTCTCAGATTGTATAGATTAGTATTTTAATATCAGCAGAGATTTTTGAAGTAGGCTGACCTGAGTGAATATGTACAAGTCCTCGGTCAAACTAGTAATTTTTCATTTGGTGTACCAGTTATTTTTTTATCCATAAAGAAGAATGTGGAAGGACATTAAGCAACTTTCTAATTGCAGTGCAGTAAATCCAGTTAGCGGATCTTCAATAACAATTGTGGCTCTTAACTACTGAATAACATTTTTTTGTAAATGTTCATAATTGTCTAAGGAAAAAGAAGTTGTTAGCTTGCTGTTGCCCAATAAACGTTGAAGAGTTAAAAGGCACAATTCAGTCTTTCAACTGTTGGTTATTTAAACCAGGTGTGGTGGAATACTTAAGCAATGGAATAGTGGCCGACAACCACAAAGACTTCAAGGAGCTGCGTTATAATGAGTGTCTCATGAACTTCAGTGGCAATGGAAAGAATGGGGCTTCTGAAGGAAGAATCACCCATGGTTTCCAACTCAAGAGCGCCTATGAAAACAACTTGATGCCTTATACTAATTACACTTTTGATTTCAAGGTAAGTGCTATTTGATTTTTTAAAAAAAATAGCCCCAAAAGAACTGTAAAACCCGCACCATCGAAGGTAGTTTGTGAACTCCCAGGTGGAAAAAGAATGACTACCCATAAATCTTTGCGGGTAGTCCACATTTGCCACCATATTTAAAAGGAGATATGAATTCTGGATCAGAATGTTTAGTCTGATGTTTTTGTAAGTTAGTGCTCCACAGCGGAATCTACCCATTTTTGACAGTTGAAAGGTTCATTCATTGTTGCAAGTTCTCATTTCACGTTAAGCTCATAACGAGTAGAACTGGACTCCTAAATGACCGAATGCTGCCGGATTCTGATTGGCTTGCAGTCTAATTCAGGGATCTCCAAACGTGGTAACTTTTAAGACTCGTGGACTTCAACTCCCAGAATTCCCCACCAGCATGGCTGGCTGAGGAATTCTGGGGGTTGAAGTCCACGAGTCTTAAAGTTGCCATGTTTGGAGACCTCTGGTATAATTTAACTGAAGGAGACCATCATATGTTTCCTTGCTTAACGAATAGTTGCTTAACAACCATTCAAAGATACAGCAGATCTTCCCAGAGCTACTTACAACCCGGTTCCAGATTCCAATGGCCACACAAACACACTATGGTCATGTGATCACATTTTGGTTGCTTGGCAACTGGCTTGCATTTACAGCATCCCACAATCCGCATGACTGGTTTTTTGGCGTTTTCTGCCAGTTTCCAGCATTTGCTTCCAGATTCTTACAAAAACACCCATTGAAGGAAATAGGTTCACTCAACAACTGTTGCCAAAAAAGGTTATAAAATTGGGTACATTCACATGCATTTAGCCACCATGACTTAACAACCATAACTCTAAGCTTAGTTACAATCATAAGTTGAAGACTAACTATACAGATGCCAATCAAAGGTGGGTTTCAGCAGGTTCTGACCAGCTCTAGAGAACCGGTAGCAGAAATTTTGAGTAGCTTGGAGAATCGGTAGTAAAAATTCTGACTGGCCCCGCCCCCATCTATTCTCTGCCTCCTGAGTCCCAGCTGATCGGGAGGAAATGGGGATTTTGCAATATCTTTCCCCCGGAGTGGGATGGGAATGGAGATTTTACAGTATCCTTCCCCTGTCACACCCACCAAGCCACACCCACAGAACCGGTAGTAAAAATTTTTTGAAACCCACCACTGATGCCAATGCGACCTTTGTGTTTTGTGCAGTTATCATTTTTATCGCAACAAACCATCATTTCATTACCTCTGGGAATTAAATCAAGCCAGTGGAGGCTTTATATCCCTCCCTGGTAAATTGATCAAAGCACAAGCAGATTGTCAATCTGAAACCACTCATTTCACACCCCTTCATATTTAAGGGATAAAAAGGAACATTTCTTTTTTCTTTAAAGGGGAACATAAGCTAATCTATTGGCAGGTTTGTGTTTTCTGTCTGTATTTTTACTTTTTTTTTTCTCTCCCCCCCCCCCCAAATCTCTCCCTTTCTAGGGTGTAATTGACTATATTTTTTATTCCAACACTCACATGAATGTGCTTGGTGTCCTGGGGCCTTTGGATCCTCACTGGCTGGTTGAAAACAACATCACGGGGTGCCCCCACCCTCACATCCCTTCCGACCACTTCTCACTGTTGACTCAGCTTGAGCTCCACCCTCCGTTCCTGCCTCCCATCAACGGCATCCATTTGCCAAACAGGAGATAGTGCTGCTCTTTCTGGAGGGCAGGGACCCCGTTCGTTTGTTTATGGACTTGTACAGTTGTAAATCAAAGTCTGTAGGAGTGAAGTATGGCCAACCTTTTAATAGCTGCTGCTTCATGCTCCTTTTCCGTTTTTCGTGTGTGTTGACAGTACAATTTTGCACATTTTTTTTCGGTGCATATTGGTACCACTTGGCACTAGGGCTGGAACCAAAGTTGTTGTTTGTTCCCTTTTTCAATGGGGTGTTTTTTTTATTTTATTTTATTTTTGTTTTGTTCTGAAGGTACAGACACAAAGGATATACAGAGAAAAGGCGGTGGGCTTTACGTGTTTTAACAGAAAGCTGCCTTAATCAACGGTCAAATCAGAAAGGAGGGATTTGCTTACATGTATACATCCATAGCTAAAGGTTTTGTATTTTTCCCCCCGTTTTTTTTATCAGTCATAGCCAGACAAGCCCTTCCCCTGCTCCGAAATCACTCATTTAAAAAAAAAAAAATCCTCTGCACTAGATTAGAAAGATGTGTTGGCCCTGTAGGGCAGTGTTTCTCAGCCTTGGGAATTTAAGATGCTCCCAAAATGGCTTCAGGGCTGACAACGTCTGCACTTCAATTCCCAGAATTGAAGTCCACACACCTTAAAATCCCCAAAGTTGAGAAACATTGCTGTAGGGAATTTGTATATCATTGGAAATAACACTTTCTGTTTTTAATGTTGATTCTGAGTTCAAATTTGTTCACTTCCCATTTGAGCTAACAAAGTTGCGAGATGTTAGTCTTCCTGCCATTAAAAAAAAAATTGCTCTGTGCAGGAGAGAGCTTTTCCATAAATATCTGATTGCATCTGGCACTAAGTCACCAGGGTCTTTTGCCCTGCTTGCACCACCTCCATTTCTGAACTATAAAAGCTTGCATGCTCCGGTCTGAAATTCACTGAATCACCTCCATGGCACTAAGGGGCAGGGATGAGTCTGAACCTCTGGCCTGAGGCCATGTTCTCTGCCAGAAAAGTAAGATAGCATCTGTCTTTTACTTGAAGGGAATTACAAATTGGATGACTTCAGAGAAACACGGGGGCAGTGAGACAGATGACCGAGAGGGAACCACAATAATTGAGCACATCCAATTAAACGTTGAATTCCTGCATTTAAAATCAGCGATGAGAATTCCTCTGCTACATGTCCACCATATACAAAGAGATTCCACCCCAAACGCGACCCTTCTTTTTTATCTTTTGTAAATTATAAACCCCTTCCCTTGCCCCTTTTAAGGTATTTGGTTAAGAAAGGTTAGTAGAAGTGAAGTGGGAGGTTAATGTTTAGTTTCAGCCTCCTTCAGGCAAAACAAGCAATTTTTTTTTTCTCGGTGCAATTTTTTTTGTTTCAATACGAAAAGTGAGAATAATGTTAATCATTCCCTCAGCATTTCTCCCCCCCCCCCTTTTTTTTTTTTTTTTAATTTCCTGAACCCTAGTCGCCAAATAGCCATGTCAGGCTTTTAATTCTTTTGTTGTTGTTGTTTCTTTCTTTCTTTCTTTTCTTCTTCTTCTATCAAGTTGGGTTTGTTTTTTGTTCTTTTTAAAAAAGGGAACCTGCTTGTTTGCAGGTTAAGCTGTTAATTTTCTTTCTTTTAAGAAATCTTTAAGCATCCCCTTGCGTGCACTTGTGCTTCTGGTGGCCATTTTAAAACCTTTCTTTTTTTTTTTCTTTTTTTTTTTCCTGGAAGGTGCCAAAAAAAAAAAAAATTCTTTTAATGCCATCTCTTTAAGAGAGAGATGAGGTTTTTATCCACTTGGGGCAACTGCTATTGTGATGGGCTTGAGCAGAATAGTAGGGCTTGGCAGTTCCAGTACAGAGAAAAGGGGTACTAAGCAAGCAAGATGGTGGATGAATGCCCTTGGAAAGGGGCGCATCTTCCATCTTGCCTACTTTGATCCCTTGCACCTGTCGCTGCTGCCTAGCCATATTGGCGAAAGAAAAACATTTAGCAGTAAGCCCCTAAGTGCAGGGATGGGGAACGATGCCCCTTTTACAACTTGTGGACTTCAACTCCCAGAATTCCTGAGCCATGCTCAGGTCTACGAGTCATAAAAGGGCCATGGGTTTCCCCACCCCCTGCCTTAGTGGATAGAGTTAACACTTAATTTTTCAACAGCAGCAACAAAGGCAAATTTGTTTTATGTTTTTGGGTATTTCTGCTTTGCTGCTATACGAGATTCCTTGAGCTTATATTTTAAACTTTTCATGCACTTTACTATTTCTAATCTGAAAAAACAAATGTGATATTTTTAATAAATGAGGTTTCCATTATGTGAATGCAAATTTTTAAAGGAGCTATATTTGTCTCATAAATACGCTAAACAAAAAGGAAAATAAAAAGAGTCAAGTAGTTAATTTTAAATCCTAAGGAACCCTCGCTTCTGCAGACGGATAGCTTTTAAGGTATCTCCTTCCCCTCTCTCCTTTCTGTTTGACTAACTGCGTCTGAAATAACAAAAGGGAAAAGAGAATCGGGCTCCGAATTGTTCCCTCGTGCTTGTAAAGGGGGATGGAGGTGGAGTGGAATGAATGACTGAAGAATGCAACCCAATTTCAAACAGAATTGGTCTCCCATCAATTGCAACTTGCTGCATTACATAGTAGAAGAAAATAAATTATTAAGCAGAGCAATAGTCCTTTAATAGGCCCAATCATCCTGTGGCTTTAAACACTAACTTTCTTGGTGGCTGTTCTTGCAAGTCGGGGCAGCTAACAACCTTCAAACAACATCCTCTGTGGTTTGTTTAACGTGTATGTGAACCAGGAATTCTGTTGTCTTTGAGTTTCTTTTTGCGGCTGGTTCCAAGGGAAACAAGTAAGAGTTTTGGATTCACACAGTGCATTAAACAGATCCCCAAGAGGTGCAGGTCCATTCATTTCCAGCTCAGCTGAACAACCCTGGTGTAAGAAAACTCAAAATGACAGCCGCACTCTTCTTCTAATCTGGAACAGGACTTTGATAGATCCATCTGGCCTTTCAATGTGCTTTTTTACAGATTGCTGCCCCCCCTCACTATTGGCTCCCTTTGGTGGAAGGAGGAAGGCATCTCACACACTGCACACACCAGCTAACAAGTTTGCAAGAAGCAGCTCTGTTTTAAGCTCTTTCCACCCCCACCAAAGGCTAAAATCGAATTATAAAGCATGAGAAGATTTCTCTCCTTTTAAAGATCACATTCCCCCTACCCTCAACATTGGTGCAGGTATTTTCTCTTACATACCTCAAAAAAAAAAAAAGGGTTCTATATAAAATGGCCATGTATATAGATACATTATATAAGATATATATAAATGGACAAGCCAATTACGATACAGTACTGGGAAGTCAACTAGCATGACAAAAACTCTTAATTTTCGGTTTTGTTTTTGTAAGGGCACAACCTTTTTGAGAATTTGGTCTTTGCCCCAGCCCTGGATGCAGTGAATACAAGAGTCCCCAACTCCTATTTGCTTCTGTAGGGCTGGAACAAGAGAATTCCCAGTCCGGTTTGTGCTCTCGAGTCGTCATCTGTATCATTTTGGAGGCATTTTTTTTTCCTTTTTTTAACTTTTATTTTATGCTCTGGAGGTATGCACTAACAATTTCCCTCCTTCTCATACGTGCATGTTAACTTAGCAGAGTGAGCAATAGTTCCCACCATACTTCACTCCCAACTATTTTTGGAGATGTTTGTATAAAATGGAGTTTAAAAAAAAAAAAATCGCCTGTGATTGTATATGAACTGCAAAGGAGCCGGTTTATTAAATAATACAAAAAACACGCCATGTTTTGTAATGTTGTTGGGAGGGTAGGAAGCAGGGGACAAAATTTAAAAAAACTGGGCACATTTGTATACCTCTTAAAATTCCTTTTGGGGTTTGGTTTCAGTTTGGGTAATCGGTGTGGTCTGGAACAGGCCTCTGCAGTTTTCTTTGTGCCTTTTTAGAAATTGCACAAGGCTTTGGTTTACCTATTTATAAAACAATCATTGCATTCGTCTCGGTCCAGGAAAACACAAGGAAGATGGCCAGAGTTCCCAAGCAGAACCAAATGCAGTTTTTTAGACAAGTAATAATGGGGAGCGCATCATAAGACAGGGTGCCAAAGAACTGCTATTTAACACAGGCAAAAACAGCCTTCGTTGCTGTTTAGCTGCTCACATGTGAATAAAAAGGATCATCGAACTGAAGTGCTGATGTTGCATCTGAGCCCATACTTTTATTTCTAAAATAAAGATTTGCAAGAGTAACGGATTACCTTTCTGACGCCGGGGCAGCCATAAATGGTGCTATCTGGATGTTGAAATGTATTGTTGGGTTTGCAATACAGTGCTTCTAATCTACAGCCTCAGTTGCGAGGGTGATTGGATAGAAGCTAATTTAAACATAGAGTGAATTTTATCTGTTTGTAACCCTCTGTTCATTCAGGAGCTCTGGTTTAGCACAGTCGGGTCAAAGAATGGTCCTATGTTTGAACATTGAACAATCGGGTGAGATTCAAGGTGCTGGTGTTGACCTATAAAGCCCTACATGGCTTAGGACCAGGATATTTGGCAGACCACCTACAGCCAGCAACAACATCCCATCGCCCGGTTCGCGCCCATAGAGAGGGCCTACTCAGGGTGCCGTCGGCTAGACAGTGGCGGCTGGCGGCCCCCAGGAGTAGAGTCTTCTCGGTTGGGGCGCCCACCCTCTGGAATCAACTCCCCTTGGAGCTCTGACTAGCGCCTGACCTTCGCACCTTCCACCGGGAATTAAAAACTTGGCTTTTCAAATCCCTTGACCTGGTCTGATGATGGGGTTTTAGGGTTTTAATGGGTTAATTTTAAATTTTTTAGATTTTAGTCTTTAGTTTTATTGTGGCTTGTGTTTTATTGTTGTGAGCCACCCTGAGTCCATTGTGAGATAGGGCGGCATATAAGCCGAATAAAATAAATAAATAAAAATAAATAAATTTGGAATGGTTATGGAAATGACAGGTGATGGCTGATGTGCACTTCTCACAGGTGCCACCGCCTCTTGTGAAAACCACACGGAGGTTCCCCAGATGTTGCACTAGACATTCCTTTCATGAACCTCAAGCCACATGTGACCCCAGATTCTTTGCAAGCAAACAAAATCCATACCTACTAAGTGTTGACGTAGTTTATCTTTAGTAGAAAACTAGATTGGTCAAAATCAATATGGGGAAAAGTCCGCTTCGACACAAATGGAATTCATGGCATCCCAGAGCAGCTGCCAATGCTCTCTTTTGCATCATTTCCTTCAGAAGTATTGGATGTATTAGCTGAGGATTATGGGTTTTGAAGGGCTACTCAAAACAGGCACCTGGGCATTTGCCACGAAAGTGAATCCATGAAAACTGTGCCGTTGGTCATAATGGAGCATTTCTAGTCACAAAGCTTATTCTCTTTTTTTCCCCCTGTCTGCTCTTAGTTCTTAATAAAGAACAGGATTCATCTCAGTAATCGATAGATCGTCTGAAAATAAGCCATTTATTCTCTCCCCTACGTTTTATTAGAATAAATTCTTTGCAGCTCGTCGTTACCCCCAAACCATCTAGCCGCCTCTTTTCAGAAAGTGACTTGATGGGATCCAAAATTAGTTAGAAAGGACCCAGTTAGAAGACCTCTGAGCTAGTTGGTTTAGCAAAAAGAAAAAGGCATTGTCTTAATTCCTCCCCCAAGATCAGCGTTGTCCTGAGAAAAATAGGGAATTTCAGCTTTTTACTTGGCATTTTTTGCTCTACTAAATAAGAAACCAGAGACTGTCCTTCAGTCCATTACAGGTGCTAGGTCCTTGGGGATCAAATCCAACTCACCTGTGGTCTCTTTTTGTGTGTGGGGGGGGGGGCAAAAACTTCAGATCTATTTTTAATATACTCATTATTTCCATGTACAAACCACAAAAGCCAAGAACTTGAGGTGCATAACAAGCATTTTACTGCCATTTTCCTTACAACGTCAAAGTTAAAATCCTCTCCCAAGAAGTGAAGTTTAATGAAGTTTTAAATACGAGGGCATGACACTGCTGGGCTCCTATTACAGTAGTGGCCAAAATTGTGGGAACCTTTTGGGAAAAGTGTATTTTTGAGGTTTGATGGATAATAACACAATTTTTTGGGTTGGGGGGAGTTTCAAGATAATCCTATTCCACTGATGGAATGGCCTGGGAATAGCCCAGACCTTCACCCAATTGAAAATCTATGGAGTAAAGAACTAAAGAAACTTGTTAGTCAGAAGCGACCCAGCAATAAAACCCAGTTAATAGAAGCAATCCTTCAATCTTGGTTTCACATTATAACAGCTGCAGAACTAAAAGACTTGGTTCACTCCATGGGAAGACGTCATAAGGCCGTAATTCATGCTAAAGGTTACCCAACTAAGGATTAACTGACATGATGATAATTTTTGTATGTCTCGTTTTTTCTACGTGTTTCCCTTTTCTTCTTTATACTGTAACTGCTATTCTAATAGCAAATCCTTCATAAAAGTTATTGCATTACGTTCTTCATTAAATTATCTTTCCATTGATGTATAATATTATGGTACTACTCCCAAAAAAAAGTGGTGTTATTAGCTAGTTTTAGAAAATACACTTTTCCCAAAAGTTTTCCACAATTTTGGCTACTACTGTATTCCTGTGTTGATTAAAAGAAAAAAAAAAAGATTCAGTTGATAGGCATAATCTTCACTGTGATGATGAATATATACTTTAATTTTATGAATACAAACATTTTATAATTACATTCTAATAAAATAATAATTATATCGATGTACAAATAATTTACAGCAATTCCGTTAATGTTGAAGAACAAAAGAAATGGAAGAGATGAGAAAATCCTGAGATTTGAAATAAATAAAAAAATTGCAGAAATGTACGGAGTCTACAATGGAACAATTTTTAACTGAGTGAGCATCAGATGCAACATCCTGAGGTGCAAGAAAGAATTTAGATTTCCTAAATTTGAAACAACTGTTGCCAAGCATCCAAATTTTGATCGTATGACTATGATCGTATGCAATGGTCATAAGTATGAAAAACGGTCATAAGTCACTTTTTTCAGTGCCATAACTTTGAATGGTCATTAAACACGCTGTTGCAAGTCAAGGCGTGCCAAAAGTGTGGGGAGCATGGGGGGGGTGTCACACGGGGGGTGGGGCGCATTTAGTTATGGGTGTGGCCACGCACACATGCTCCCCTCCTGCACTCTCCCTGCTTTTGGCGCGTGACGGCAAAAAGTTTAGCCATCACTGCTCTAGGCTACGGATGGAGTTCTGGGGAGCATGGACAGTCATCCCTGTTTGCTGATTGGCTCAAAAAAAGAGGATGTTTTCAAGCAGTGAAAGAAGAAAAAACGAAGAATTGTATAATCTCCAAATGTCTGCAGCTGCATAGTTTATGCCTTTTGAACAAACTTCATGTCTTTTAATAAATTCAGTTAGTTGGAAAAGGTCGTTTTTTAAAAATTGCTTTTTAATGGACACCGGGGTCAAATTATATAATCCTCTTGCCAGCCTCCATTATAAAGATCAGTTTTGCAACAGCTCCTAAGATTTTTTTTCGAAACTCCAAATGTATCCAACATGTCAAAGAAAGCTGGTGGCACTTTTTGCAAAAAGAATATATATTTTCATCACACAGCCAACACAACATTAGGCATTGTTATAGTTTGCGGCAAATATCTAAAACATAATACATTGTGGATACCAGTAGTGGTAGGGGTGGGTTCTATTTACCTTTACTACTGGTTCGCAATGGGGCTGCGTGTTCTTTTGCGCATGCCCAGAAGCTTCTGCACATGCCCAGAAGCTTCCTGATGACGTCCGGGTCAGTGGGCGGAGCCTCCCGCCGGTTTTACTACCGGTTCTTGCGAACCAGTCCTAACCAGGGGCAACCCACCACTGAGTAGTGGGTTGTCCCCGGTTCGGTCCGGTTCTATAGAACTGGTAGTAAAACCGGTGGGAAGCTCCACCCACCCGCCACGACATCATCACGGGTGATCAGCGCATACGCGCGCTCCCGTTGCGAACCGGTAGTAAAGGTAAGTAGAACCCACTCCTGATGGATACATGCCACAAACAGAGCAACGCATAGTGGTTTGGAAAGTGAAGTCAGAAAGAGTAGGCCTGGCTTGGTTACCCATCAGCCACAACCAGAAAGGTTAATTTCATTCATATGAAATTAACCGTTATTTTTATCGACTTCTGAATGGTATGTGAATTTCCCTCTCTTTTCAGCAAAACAGCTGAGACATTCTTGCAGAGTACAAAATAGAAAGAAAATATTTGAGGGAATATGTAGGATACGAGCAGGATTATGACTATGTGAAGTCCTGGGGGCAGAGACTACATGCTGAGTACATCATAATTCTTAGAAACCAACTAGAAGCAAAACTGCTGTGAAGCCGTAGCTCTGGGTGGTAACTGCAGAGTAGCTGCATAGTATAATTATTCAATAGCAGCTTTGCCAGAATTGTTAACTTTCCTTTAAGCAAACAGAACAATATCACGCATTTCATTCAAAAACAGTCATTATTTTCTCGTGTCTGCCTTCTGCCCCCAGCTTTTTCCAAGGAATGGAGAAATTGCCACTTGAACGGATGCAATTAAATCTGTACATATGGAAAGATAAACCTGATGCTTGCAGGATACGGGCTGTTTTCTCAAGACATCTTAAGAGGAGGAGTTCACCCCCAGGGGAAAAAAAAAATCCATTTGCAATTAGCTGCAATCAAAGCAAATTTGTTGTTATTACATAACCTATGTAAGTTTTTGACGATTTTAAATGTTAAAAACAGCCATAAATCAGGGATGGGATTCAAAAATTTTAGCAACCAGTTCTCTGCATGGCCATGGTGGGCGTGGCCTACTCTGCCACCTGCACTACGGGGGGGGCATTTTCGCCCTCCCCAAGCTCTGGAGGCTTTTTTTGAGCCTCCGGGAGGGCAAAAGTGGCCTCCCCTAGGCTCCGGAGACCCTCCGTTTCCAGACTTCCGGGAGGCCTGTTTTTCGCCCTCCCAGAGCTTCCACGCAGGCCCTGCGCTTACCTGGCATCCAAAACGGGCCGCGTGGAGACTCCTTGGAGGGGAGGGGTGGGGTAGGGTGGGCGGAGCCAGCCAGTCATTGTAAAATTAGCATCCGGTTTGCCCAAACCGGTCAGAACTGGCTGAATCCCACCCCTGCCATAAGTGCTTCGTAATGAAAGGATTACAAAACTTAGAAATCATAGAATCCATACATAACTCCTTATACGAGTTGAATCCTATGTTATTTTTGGTATGGTTCCCCAAGAGCCAAGAAATAACAACTTTATTGTTGAAAACGTTCAAACCACTTTATTTTACATTGCTAATCCTTACAGCAGCCAACATGATAAGCCAATCATGTGATTCTCCTATTTTGTAGAGGGCTAGACAAGAGGATAAGGATGATAATTTGTTTTTTTTTTTTGGATCCAGGACACTCTTCTGTGGATTGAGCAGTTTCACAAAAGAAGACGTACATTTGTACAGGATAATGTACGGGGTCCTCCTCACTTAGTGACTGGTTGCTCTGTCTGTGACCAGTTGAAGTTAAAACAGACTTCCCCAGAGCTACCCTACAACCTAGTTATAATGGCCACATACACCCCACACATCCCATAATCACAGGATCCCATTTTGGGTGCTTGGCAATCAGCTCATGTTTATGGCTATTTGTACCATCCTGTGGTCATGTGACTGATTTTTGGCAGATTTTGCCAGTTTCTGTCATTTGCTTCCATCAAAAGGGGTATAACTGTGGGCCAGCTGCAATCATGTGACTACAGGGAGGAGAGGAGCTGGCTGTCAGGACTTCGAACCTGGGTCATAAGTATCAGGGGTGGGCTACAAAAATTTTAGCAAGGGGTTCTCTGCCTGGTTGCTGGGTGGGTGTGACCATGGTGGGTGTGGCTTAGTCAGCCTCCTGCACCATGGTGAGGGGGCATTTTTGCCCTCCCCAGGCTCCAGAGGCTTTCCTTGAGCCTCTGGAAGGGTGAAAACGGCCTCCCCAGGCTCCGGGGGCCCTCTGGTGGCTGGAAACAGGCCTGTTTCTGAACTTCCGGTAGGCCTGTTTTTCACCCTCCCTGAGCCTCCGCACGTGCCTTGCATTTACCTGCATCCAAAACGGGGCGCGTGGGGACTCCTGGGAGGAGGGGGAGGGGTGGGCGGAGCCAGCCAGGAGTGGGATTTGGGGGTTCTCCAAACTATACAGAAACCTAGCTAGAAGTTCTCCCGAACCCCTGCGAACACCCATCAGCCCACCCCTGATAGGTATCCCTGGGAAGATCCTAAAAATGAAGTGACCAGTCATAAATCAAGGACTACGTGAAGATTACATGAAATCCTCTGATTTGTTCCCTTTTTTAATCTTTGTCTCAGAATCTTGCCTTGTACTGTATCTGCCTGGTTCTCACCGTGAAGTCACCAATATACATAATGCAAACAAGAGTTTTGGACTATGGCCATTTCTCACAAAAGGGAAACTGATCAAGTTGAGAGGGGGTGACTGGCCCAAGTTCCCCCAAGTGGCCTCCATACCTAAGGGAGATGGTCTCCCCCCTGCTCTTAAGCCAGCTCCTTCATCACTACACAAGGCTGGCTCTCGGAAACCTTGGTCTGGTGGTTAAGGCACAAAGCTAGGAAGCAGGAGACTGTGAGTTCAAGTCCCATCTTAGCCATGACATCCAGTTTGGGTGACTTTGGGCCAATCAGCAGAGATTCTGAACTTTAGTCCCGCCTTAGGCATGAAAGCCAGTTTGGGTGACTTTGGGCCAATCACCAGAGATTCTGAACTTTAGTCCCGCCTTAGGCATGAAAGCCAGTTTGGGTGACTTTGGGCCAATCACCAGAGATTCTGAACTTTAGTCCCGCCTTAGGCATGAAAGCCAGTTTGGGTGACTTTGGGCCAATCACCAGAGATTCTGAACTTTAGTCCTGCCTTAGGCATGAAAGCCAGTTGGGTGACTTTGGGCCAATCACCAGAGATTCTGAGCTTTAGTCCCGCCTTAGGCATGAAAGCCAGTTGGGTGACTTTGGACCAATCACCAGGAGATGATGAGTTCTAGTCCCACCTTAGCCACGAAAGCCAGCCAATCACTCTCTCTCTCTCAGCCCAACCCACCCACAGGTTTATCGTTGTGGGAAAAATAGAAGGCGGGTTGGATAGGTTTGCCGCCTTATTTGTAAAAATAAAGACAGAGTACAAATAAATAAAATATGCAAGACTGTACCTCTTGGTCAGCTTTTTAAGCAATGAAATCACCCAAGGAGTGTCAGGGTTGACACAATATTTCCATTCGTTTATCAGAGTGAATCTGAAAGAGAAAGGAAGCTGTTAGTTTTTCCAGATCCGCGGCCCCCTCAATCGGTGGAGAGAAGTTTTCCCACGGACCGGAGGGGGTCGTGGTTTTGTGTGTGCTGTCCGCATCCCGCGGATGGGGCTTCACTTGTTTCCGTGGTTCAATTTCTTGTGTGCCACGGTCCGATATCGGTTCACGGCCCGGGGTTGGGGGCAGAGGTGAGTTTAGAGCAGGTTCTGACCAGTTCTGAAGAACCGGTAGTGGAAATTTTGAGTAGTTTGGAGAACCGGTAGTAAAAATTCTGACTGGCCCCGCCCCCATCACCAGAGATTCTGAGCTTTAGTCCCGCCTTAGGCATGAAAGCCAGTTGGGTGACTTTGGACCAATCACCAGGAGATGATGAGTTCTAGTCCCACCTTAGCCACGAAAGCCAGCCAATCACTCTCTCTCTCTCAGCCCAACCCACCGCACAGGTTTATCGTTGTGGGGAAAATAGAAGGCGGGTTGGATAGGTTTGCCGCCTTATTTGTAAAAATAAAGACAGAGTACAAATAAATAAAAATATGCAAGACTGTACCTCTTGGTCAGCTTTTTAAGCAATGAAATCACCCAAGGAGTGTCAGGGTTGACACAATATTTCCATTCGTTTATCAGAGTGAATCTGAAAGAGAAAGGAAGCTGTTAGTTTTTCCAGATCCGCGGCCCCCTCAATCGGTGGAGAGAAGTTTTCCCACGGACCGGAGGGGGTCGTGGTTTTGTGTGTGCTGTCCGCATCCCGCGGATGGGGCTTCACTTGTTTCCGTGGTTCAATTTCTTGTGTGCCACGGTCCGATATCGGTTCACGGCCCGGGGGTTGGGGGCAGAGGTGAGTTTAGAGCAGGTTCTGACCAGTTCTGAAGAACCGGTAGTGGAAATTTTGAGTAGTTTGGAGAACCGGTAGTAAAAATTCTGACTGGCCCCGCCCCCATCTATTCTCTGCCTCCTGAGTCCCAGCTGATCAGGAAGAAATGGGGATTTTGCAATATCCTTCCCCCGGAGTGGGGTGGGAATGGAGATTTTACAGTATCCTTCTGCTATGCCCACCAACCAACGCCCACCAAGACATGCCACGCCCACTAAGCCACACCCACAGAACCGGTAGTAAAAATTTTTTGAAACCCACCACTGGTTTAGGGGGGGGACCCATGTTCCACATGACAAGCTTCCTCTAGACCAGGGGTGTCAAACTGGATTTCTTCGAGGGCTGGATCAGCACTGTAGTTCTTCTTCGTGGGCCAGTGGGGGCGGGGGTGAGGGGAGAGACAGGATGGACGCCTCCTACAGCACACAGCTGACCAAAAATGGGCTGCGGGGGGGGGGGGGGCTGCACGTGCGAAGCGTGCGCAAAGCGTGTGCGCAAAATCAACCAGTGGTAACACCGGTTGAAACCCACCACTGCTTCACAGCTTCCTGCAACACACCCAGTTTTGGCCGGCAGAGGCACTGTGGGCTAGTCCTTTGATATTTCCAGGCCGGCACCGGGGGGCGAGATCGAAGCACCCCGTGGGCCGCATCCGGCCCACAGGCCTTGAGTTTGACACCCCTGCTCTAGACCCATGATGGAGAACCTATGGCAAGTGTGCCACAGGTGGCACACTTAGCCATATCGGTGGGCATATCGAGCTTACTCCCAGCTGATTTTCGGGCCTTCTGGGCCCACCAGAAGTAGGGAAACAGGCTGTTTCCTGTCTCCAGAGGACCTCGGGGTTGTGGTGGGGAAGGCCCATTTTTTTCTCTCCCCAGCTTCCAGAGCCTTTCTAGGAGTCTGCGGAGGGCGAAAACAGCCTTCCCTACCCCCTGGAGGCCATCCAGAGGCCGAAAACACCCCATTTGCCAATTTCCGGTCCCACTGGTCCCACTGGAAGTTGGCAAACGGGCCGTTTCTGGCCTCCAGAGGGCCTCTGGGGGGTGCTGCAGGCTGCTTTCACCCTCCCCAGACTCCTAGGAAGGCTCTGGAGGCTGGGGAGAGCAACAAATGGGCCTACTGTGCCATCACATGCCAGGAGCAAGGGGAGCGTGGGGGGAGGGTCGCATGCGTATGTGCAGGGGCAGGGCGCATAGAATTATGGGTGTGGGCACGCATGTGCACGACACCCACCCATCCCACTCCTGGCACGCGATGGCAAAAAGGTTAGCCATCCCTGCTCTAGACTGTTTAATCCAGATTGAAGCTCACTTACATAATCTCTGTTCTTCGGCAGTGTATTCCTCTGGGGATGACTTGAATGCGTTTCACTTGTCTGAGTCCAAAAAACCCTGAAATCTGCTTTAAGCACTTGCATCTTCCCAAGTGGGCGACATGCCCTTCGAATGCCATACCTGTTTGCAAATCAATACACACGTTTTATAATTTACTGCAATGTATTCTTAGTGTATTCTTGACATCTTGATCTTAAATTTTTCCTCCAAAGAGCTTTCAGTATCACACAGTTTAACTATTTCGCTTCTTTGGGTCATCGCCCTCGAGCCGGTTAAGCACTCCAGGCTGAAAGAATAGCTGTAAGTTATTGTTTTAATTGCAGTTTAATGGATAAACCACAATTCACTGGGCTCACACAATAGACAATGTCGCAATGTGTTTGTTTTTGTTTCGTTGCCTAGCATCATGGATGAGTTCCAAGCTTGGGTTCTGGAAACCGTGGTTTATGCCTGAAGTATGTAACAAGCCGCTCAGGATTCTTTACAAGCCATTCATGTAACAAACAATGGGTTAGCATGATATATAGGATCTTAGCCATTGTGACTGCATACATCCAAAATCTGTAATAACACACTTCTCCAGATGACGGCCCAATTCAGAGGTGGGTTTCAGCAGATTCTGACCAGTTCTGGAGAACCGGTAGCAGAAATTTTGAGTAGTTCGGAGAACCGGTAGTAAAAATTCTGACCGGCCCCGCCCCCATCTATTCTCTGCCTCCCAAGTCCCAGCTGATCAGGAGGAAATGGGGATTTTGCATCAACCTCCCCATGGATTGGGGTGGGAATGGAGATTTTACAGTATCCTTCCCCTGCCATGCCCACCAAGCAATGCCATGCCCACCAAGCCACGCCCACAGAACCAGTAGTAAAAAAATTTGAAACCTCCCACTGGCCCAATTGTTGTATTTGCACAATAGTCAAAGTTTAGCAAAGTGTAGCTAGGTAAGTGTAGGTTTTCTGTTGGCTTACGAAATTGAGCAAATGCACCCTTTCTGGACTTTGAATTGCATACATTCAAAAAACACCCAAGTATAATTATTATTATTTTTATTTATTTTTAAAAAATTATATAACCACCCAACTCACACACAGTGACTCTGGGCAGTGTATAAATGCAGAAAGTAATTGTATGAATGCCACCAAAACTACAAATCTCTAACAAGGTGTAGAAACCTTAAATATGCTGTTACTCTTCCAACATTTCTTTTAATTCCTCCCCATTTCTTTCTTAGGCATAGGATTTTTCAGGCACAGTATCTTCAAACAATGAAAACTTTTTAACTGAACCATCTAAATTAAAAGATTGGTAAGCAAACTTTGTTCACTGGGCTTGATTCTTAGTGACTTTATGAACCAAGAAACTTTCTCGTAACTGTTGCACAATGTTGAATAGTTGAAAGAAATGCATTTACAAGAAAAAGTAGAAAAGGTGACTTTATATGCTGCTCGGGTTTCGGGTGTCAGCAGCAAAGGTAAAAATTCAGAATTTTAGTGGACAAAAGAGGACGACTAAAGCAGTGGCCCCCAACATTTTGTGCACCAGGGACTGGTTCCTGGGAGAAAGATTTTTCCGTGGACCGGAGGCAGTGGTGGGTTGCCCCCAGTTCGGACCGGTTCGCAAGAACCGGTAGTAAAACCAGCAGGAGGCCCCGCCCACTACCCCGGATGTCATCATCGGTGATCTGCGCATGTGCAGAAGCTTCTTCTACTATCAAACCAGTAGTAAAGGTAAGTAGAACCCAACCTTGACTGGAGGGGTCGTAGTTTCATGTGCTGCCTGCATCCCACAGATGGGGCTTTGCTTATTTGTGTGGCCTGGTTGCTGGCATGCTGCAGCCCACAGACCAGGGATTGGGGACAGTGGTGGGATCCTCCCGGTTTAACAACCTGTTAATCTGCAATCTGCTCAGCCGTGCGAATCAGCTGAGAAGATAAAGGTAGGAAAATAGCGCGGGTGGGGGTGGGTGGGCCCATCTGGTTGTCGGTTGACCAGGTGGGCCCAGCTGGTTGTCGGGGTCAACCGGTTCGCTCCCAGCTGATCGTTGGAGCTACCGGTTCTCCCAAACCGGTCCGAACCGACTGGTTCGGGAGAACCAGTTCGGGAGAACCACGCCCTGGTTGGGGACTCCTGCAGTAGGGCAATACATGCGTGGGGCATGCACCTGTACCAGCATGGCGAATACAAATCTATCATTATTTATTACACCACTTCTTTTTTTTTTTAATTTGATTTATATGCCGCCCTTCTCCGGAGACTCAGGGCAGCTTACAATGCGCTAAGCAATTTTGCTGTTGTTGTCATTGAAAAACCATTTGCTTATTTTATTTTTTTAAACCCTCTTCTTTGATCTTTTATTTTCTATAGTTTTTTTTTTTTAAAACAGGGTATTTTGATGGCTGCCCTTGCTGTAATGCATCTTAAGAGAGTCTTTTTAACCAGCTATTTTTGTGCCTTGGAGTGCGGCGTATTAACAAGAACAGGAGTTCCCCAATCCCTGGGCATTTGCAGGATCTAAGTCAGGGGTGTCAAATGGCCCGTGGGGTGCTTAGATCTGGCTCGTGGGGCTAGTGTGGAAATAGCAAAGGACTGGCTTGTGGTGCCTCTGCTAGTGAAAATGGGGCACAGGGGAGCCCCTGCACACCCCATTTTTGGCCTAGACGGCCTCCTGCAGCACACTGCCGGCCAAAATGGGGCATGCCCCGTTTTGGCCAACAGGATGCTACAGGAGGCCATCTGTCCTATCTCCCCCCACCTCCCCCTGTCCCAGCCCATGGAGAACAAATACAATGCTGATCCAGCCCTCCAAGAAATCCAGTTTGACACCCCTGATCTAGGTAGCACGTTTCCCACCCACCCACCCCCTGGCCATTCCGTGGAAAAACTGTCTTCCACAAAACGGGTCCCTGGTGGCAAAATGTTTGGGCAGCGCACTGATCTAGACTATGCAAAACAAGACTGAGGTACTCCAATCATTGTCTAAGGGTGCCATCATGTGTCTCAAATGGCATCTTCCTTCTTTTTAGCGTTGCTCCTTTAAGCCAGGTTTCAGGGTGGAACAGAAGTGATGGTAGCGAATTCATTACACCCAGCTGTTCTTTTTGGATGGGGCAGACCCAGTGCTGATAGCAAAACTTTACCCGTAGACCTCAATTCACAACCATTTCTTTAGTGACTGTTCCAAGTTACCATGGCACCGAAAAAAGGGACTTACAACCAGACCTCACGCAACCATAGCAACATCTAAAGATGTTGAGACTCTAGAAAAAGTGCAGAGGAGAGCAACCAGGATGATTAGGGGACTGGAGGCTAAAACATATGAAGAACGGTTACAGGAACTGGGCCTGGCTAGTCTAGTGAAGAGAAGGACCAGGGGAGACATGATAGCAGCCTTCCAATATTTTTATTTTTTATTTTATTTTCAGATTTCTGTACCGCCCTTCTCCTTTCGGACTCAGGGCGGTGAACAGCCAAAGTAAAACATTTGTACACAAAAGTTAAAATAGATTTAAAATAATTAAATAAAGTTTGGCCCATCATTTAAAACATTTCAATATCCCCAATATCTTGGGGGCTGCCACAGAGAGGAAGAGGGTCAAGCTATTTTCCAAAGCACCTGAAGGCCAGACAAGGAATAATGGGTGGAAACTGATCAAGGAGAGATTCAACCTAGAAATGAGGAGGAACTTTCTGACAGTGAGAACAATCAACCGATGGAACAGAAGTTGCCTTTGGAAATTGTGGGAGCTTCCTCACTTGAGACTTTCAAGAAAAGATTGGACTGCCATTTGTCAGAAATGGTGTAGGGTCTCCTGCTTGAGCGGGGGGTTGGACTAGATGACCTATAAGGTCCCTTCCAACTCTGTTAACCTGTAAAAACCAGAAAGGCCAGTTGCCTCTTGAAAAAAAGCACCTTTGGGATAACCAGTGGAATAACTTGCCTCCAGAAGTTGTGAGTGCTCCCAACAGTGGAGGCTTTTAAGAAGAGATTGGACAACCACTTGTCTGGAATGTTACACGGTGTCTCCTGTTTAAGCAGAGGGTTGGACTAGAAGATCTCTAACGTCCCTTCCATCTCTGTTATTCTGTATCAGGAAATGGGTTCTGTCGTTAAGCCCAATGGGGTCAAGCTGAAATTAAAGAAAAGAGACTTACCATCGTTCTGACTGATGTGATTAGCTATTATGACCAGCGTTAGTATCAAAACCAGGCCCTTCATCGCCGCTGGATCGTACGGTTCCCAATAAGGATGGTTTGAAGAAGTGTTTTCGCCTTATAAACCTTTCCTTCCTAAAGGGAACTTGCAGATATAGCCTTTAAAAGACTGGTTGAAAGGAAAAAAATCCCCTTGTGAATATATGTGTCTTTGTCTGTCTGTATAAACTTCCGCACACGTTTATTTTTCCTGGTGTTCTCTGAAGCAGAAGTAATTATACTGTTTTATCTGTTGACTAGAGGGAAAATTTAAAAGGGGGAAGTTTTCTATAAAGGCCCAGAAACCTTCCTTCATTGTATCTGGGCAGCTGAGAAGGACCTTCTCAATCCAATTGACTCTGCTTCTATGAAGGCGAAGTCTCCTTCAAGTAGTGACTTGGTGGACATCTTCTGCATTTTGATCTTCGAAGCGATGTAAACATGGTGAATCACTGCCATTTATGTTGGGGTGTCTTTTCTTTTTTTTTACTTCCCCATCTAGTCTACAATCCTAGAGGTTGCCCTCCAAGGACACATCGTCTTATCTTCTGAGTAGAGAAGAATTGGCATATCTATCTCTCAATAGCTTTCTTCCCCAGGAGCAAGCGTCTTTTAATTTCTTGGCTGTAGTCCCCATCTGTGGTGATCTTGGAGCCCAGGAAAATAAAACCTGTCACCACCTCCATTTCTTCCCCATCTATTTGGCAAATCTAGACAACGTACTGAAAAGCAGAGACATCACCCTGCCAACAAAAGTGCGTATAGTCAAGGCGATGGTTTTCCCAGTTGCAATGTATGGCTGTGAAAGTTGGACCATAAGGAAGGCTGAGCGCCAAAGAATGGAGGCCTTTGAACTCTGGTGCTGGAGAAGACTCCTGCGAGTCCCTTGGACTGCAAGAGCCTTGGTAGTACAGTGGTCTAAAGCACCCTGTTATTAACACCAGCTGCCTGCAATTATTGCAGTTTCGAATCTCACCAGGCTCAAGGTTGACTCAGCCTTCCATCCTTTCTAAGGTAGGTCAATTGAGGACCCAGTTTGTGGGGGCAATAAGCTGACTTTGTATAACTATACAAAAGTATGAAGGCTATTGCTTAGCGCATTGTAGGCCGCCCTGAGTCTCCGGAGAAGGGCGGCATATAAATCAAATTTAAAACAAACAAACAAACAAACAAAAAAAAACAAAAACGGTCAGTCCTAGAGGAGATCAACCCTGGACTGCTCTTTAGAAGGCCAGATCCTGGAGAGGAAACTTTAAATTTTAGCCTAACAAGAAGAAGGCCTAGGGGAAATCTTACAGCATCTTGAAGGGCTGTCACCGAGTGGGCAGGACAAAATGTTGTAGTTCAGGGATGTCAAACTCAAAACCTGTGGGCTGGATCCAGCCTGCGAGATACTTAGATCTGGCCCACAGGGCCGCCCTGGAAACAGCGAAGGACCAGCCCGCAGTGCCTCTGCTAGCCAAAATGGTCTTCCGAGTTCTGTTTTTGGCTATGATAGCCTCCTACAACCCTCTGCCAGCAAGCGCTTATTTCAGGGTTCCAAAAAATATAAGACAGGGTCTTATTTTCAGCGAAACACAGTGTTAGAAATATATAAATTGGATTGAAAGTAATAATTATGACCAATGCTATTAGTTTTATTTGTATTGGAATATAATAAAATAAGAGTAATAATAAGAGAAAACATGGAATAATTGAAGAAAGATTGATTATATAAATATGCATCGCTATTAGAAATATATGTTGGATTGAAAGTAATAACTATGACTAATGCTATTCGTTTTAATTGTATTAGAATGTATGACTCCCAGGCGTCACATTGTTCACGCATTGATATTTATTTTATTTTTATTTTATTTCAAATTTACATACCGCACCTTCTCCCAAGGGACTCAGGGAGGTGTACAGCCAGATAAAAACATACAATACAAACATTAAGAACAATTAAAAGAATATATATTAATTTGGCCCCAGTTTAAAATGACAAACCAATTAAAAATTAAAAAATATGTTAAGCTAAAAATATGTTTGTAAAAAAAAAAAACTTTTTAAAAAAAGTTTGCATTTGGGGAAGTGTGTTTTCCCTACTCGAATATAAACTCCTATTGTCCTCCTATGTGGTTCACCCTTTACATACACAAACGCACACAAACACACACACAGACACCCCTTCCCAAAAATGCTTTGGGAAGCATTTTTCTGCTTCCCAAAATGAAAACTGGATGAAGTCTGGGACCAGAGAAACGAAGCGAAACTGTTTTGACTTTCTATTCCAGGAGAAAGCAAGGAGGAACTTCAAAGGATGACAGTTCCCATCTTATCAGTTTGCAGTAAGTCCCGTGCCTCGTGTAAATAATTTTGAAACATTTGACCAAGGCAGAGTAGACATTGCAATGCCTGGTCAGTGGGGAAAGGTGTGGGGTTCCAGGAAACAGCAATTTGACCCCACTTCTGCAAGAAAGGAAGCAGGGCAGAGGTGGGTTTCAGCTGGTTCTGACCAGTTCTGGAGAACCGGTAGCGGAAATTTTGAGTAGTTCGGAGAACCGGTAGTAAATATTCTGACTGGGCCCACCCCCATCTATTCTCTGCCACCCAAGTCCCAGCTGATCGGGAGGAAATGGGGATTTTGCAGCATCCTTCCCCTTCCACGCCCACCAAGCCATGCCCACAGAACCGGTAGTAAAAAAATTTGAAACCCACCACTGAAGCAGGGAGAAACAAATATTGGCCATCACTCCCATAAAATTACACGGAGAAAGGAAAAAGAAGTTGTTGTTGGGAACTGGGATTTTCTCCTTCCTATTGGAAAGGAGAAGCCGAGGAGAATAATTAATTAATTTTTATTAATTTTTATTATATAGATGTATGATAACTCAAGGCAATGAACATACCTAATACTCCTTCCTCCTCTTACTCTCTCCACAACAACAACCTTGTGAGGTGAATTGGACTGAGAGAGAGAGGGACTGGCCCAAAGTCACCCAGCCGGCTTTCATGCTTAAGGCAGGACTAGAACTCACCGTCTCCTGGTGATTGGCCCAAAGTCACCCAGTCGGCTTTCATGCCTATGGCGGGACTAGAACTCACCGTCTCCTGGTGATTGGCCCAAAGTCACCCAACTGACTTTCATGTCTATGGCGGGACTAGAACTCATCGTCTCCTGGTGATTGGCCCAAAGTCACCCAGCCGGCTTTCATGCCATAAAGTGGGACTAGAACTCACTGTCTCCTGGTGATTGACCCAAAGTCACTCAGTTGCCTTTTGTGTCTAAGGCAGGACTAGAACTCACAGGTTCCTGGTTTCTAGTGTGGTGTCTTGACCATTAGACCTGGCTTGGGTTAGAATGGGTTAAAATACTGGTATTGGTGCCAATATTCAATCTTGTTCCTCTGTGGGATTGGAGAATGGAGAAAAGAACTTTTTTTTTTCTGTCTTCCCTCCCTTAAAGTTGTCCTTCATTACCATGAATCAGAATCAGAATCGAGGTGGAAGGGACCTTGGAGGTCTTCTAGTCTAGCCCCCTGCTTAATCAGGGGATCCTGAACATTTCAGTCTCTTCTTAAAAACCTCCAGGGAGGCACAATTCCTGAAGGCAATTTCTGTTCCACTGATGAATTGTCCTCACTGTTAGGAAATTTCTCCTTAGTTCTAAATTGCTTCTCTCCTTGCTTAGTTTCCATCCATCGCTTCTTGTCCTGTCCTCAGGTGCTTTGGAGAATAGCTTGACTCCCTCTTCTTTGTAGCAGCCCCTGAGATATTGGAACACTAGTCCCCTAGTCCTCCTTTTCATTAAACTAGATCAGGGGTCTGCAACCTTAAACACTCAAAGAGCCATTTGGACCCGTTTCCCACAGAAAAGAAAACACCAGGAGCCACAAAACCCTTCCTGTGCCTGACTATTTCTTGAGCGGCCACAAAACTAGCATATGTAGTTGAATTAAACATTCTGTTTTCTTCTGAAATTTTTCTTTTCTTGGATTTATCCATGGCTGGCCTACCGGGAGTTGAAAAGCTCAATAAATCACATGCTGGTAGGTGTCTTACATTGGCAGTTGTGATGCATATTTTGAGTGACAGGGAACCACAGCAGAGGAGTGAAAGAGCCACATGCGGCTCCAGAGCCGCAGGTTGCTGACCCCTGAACTAGATATACCCAGTTCCTGCAACCGTTCTTCATATGTTTTAATCTCCAGGCCTTTCATCATTTTAGTTGCTTTTCTTTGCACTTTCAATGTCAAAAAATGTCTGCACCAGTCTTTGGATCTGGCTGTGCTGGGCAGTTGGCAATAGAGCATTTTCCCTAACTTTCCATGCCAGGACAATAAATATTGCAGTCCGGGAGTATGACTACAACATGCAATCAAACCCGGCTCCTTTTTTTTTTTTTTTTTTACATCGATCAGGACAAAAAGCAAAGGGGAAAAAAAGGATGATACAGTTGGTCCTCGACTTACAACCATTCATTTAGCAACCTTTCAATGTTCCAAATGGCACTGGAAAAAAAAAAGGGAGTTACAGCCAATCCTCCCATTGATGACTGTCATCGCATCTCTACTATTGTGCAATCAAATTCAGGTGCCTGGCAACTTGTATGTATTTATGCCTGTTGTAACATGGCTAGGATCAGGCAATCCCTCCCCATTTGCAACCTTCCCAGTCGCCTTCCAGCGAGCAAAGTCAACGGAGAAGCTGGATTCACTTGACGACTATGTGATTCGCTTAACAACCACAGGGAAAAAAGAGGTCATAAAATCAAGCACGGTTTATTTAACAGCCACCTTGCTTAGCAATGGAAGGGCCAGAACCATTGCAGTCCTAAGCCGAGGACTACCTATAACAGTGATGGCTAACCTTTTTGCCATCACGTGCCAAAAGCAGGGGAAGTGCGGGGGGGGTGTCACGCGTGAGCGTGCCCACACCCATAATTATATATGCCACACACCCTGCACATGCGCGCACGACCAAGTCCATGCTCCCCCCCCTTTTGGCACACAATGGTACAGTGGAAGTTGGCAAACGGGCTGTTTCCAGCCTCCGGAGGGCCTCCAGGGGTGATGGGGAACTCCGTTTTGCCCTCCCCAGACTCCTAGAGAGGCTCTGGAGCCTGAGGAGAGCAAAAAACAGGCCTTCCAGTCCCACCGGAAGTTGGCAAACGGGCCGTTTCCAGCCTTTGGAGGGCCTCCTGGGGGCTGGGGAAGGCTATTTTCGCCCTCCCCAGGCTCCTAGGGAGGCTCTAGAGCGTGGGGAGAACAAAAAACAGGCCTTCGCCCCCCTCCCAGGCCCTCCAGAGGCAGGAAACAGTCTGTTTCCTCCTGGGTCCAGAAGGCCCGAAAATCAGCTGAGCTCGTGTGCCCACTGATATGCCTCCATGTGCCACCTGTGGCATGCGTGCCATAGGTTCGCCATCACAGACCTATAATGTACGTTCATTACTGGCATATATTTTATTCCATGCATTATGAAGATGCAACAGCAAGGAAAGGACTTGGCTGTTTCTGGGCATTACCATTTCCACGACGAGAGGAATACCCCCAAGCAATGGAGCTCTTCTCTTTTTGGCAGCAAATTAGAAAACTTCCTCTTCGCCATTGTCTTTAAAAATGGCTCTTTTCAGACTGTTATAAAATCGTTTTTTTTTTTTTTTTTTTAGCAGCTTGGAATATCCACAAGAGTCTAGCAGCAGCCGAAGGAAAGTCCCTTCAGGTGTCCGGCTACGAGGATGCTATATGCATCCTTCTTAAGTTTCTTTTTCCTTGCAGACTGAGAGCAGAAGTAGCAAAGAGCAAACAATATACAACACACCACCTGCCTTTAAAGAAAACCCCTAAAAAGTCAGCGGGCCTGGTAGACAGAACAAGCCACATCATCACCCAATATGTAACTTATGGTTTCTGCCTTGGAATTTCGACCAGCCATTTATCCTTAAATGGCTGGTCTAACTTTAAGTTGGTTGGAAAAGTTAGCCTGGCCTAACTTTTCCCTTTTAACTTTTTAAATTGTAAATTTTAAATTTGTCTTAAGTATTGGAGGTGTTTTAATTTGTCCCGGGCCAAATTATTTGATGTGGTTTTATACTGTCTTTTAAATTTTGTAATCTATGTGTTTTATTTTTGGGCTGTTCACCGCCCTGAGTCCTTCGGGAGTAGGGCGGTATATAAATTTAAATAAATAGATAAATAAATAAATAAATAAATAAATAAATAAATAAATAAATATCCTTGAACTAAAGGTGGTCCTCAGCTTACGACCACAACTGAGTCCAAAATGTCTCAAAAAGTGAGACATTTGTCAATAGCAATAGCACTTAAGACTTATATACCGCTTTAAAGTGCTTTTACAGCCCTCTCTAAGCGGTTTAGAGAGTAAGCCGATTGCTCCCAACAATCTGGGTCCTCATTTTACCCACCTCGGAAGGATGGAAGGCTGAATCAACCTTGAGCCAGTCAGGATCGAACTGTTGGCAGTGGGCAGAGTCAGCCCGCAATATTGCATTCTAACCACGGCGTCACCAGGAAGGAGAATGAGAAGGGAATTAAGAGAAAGAAGAAAGAAGGAAGGAAGGGAGGGAGGGAGGGAGGGAGAGAGGGAGGGAGGAAGAACAATAGCACTTAGACTTATATACCACTTCACAGTGGTTTTACAGCCCTCTTTAAGCAGTTTACAGAGTCAGCCTATTGCCCCCAACAATCTGGGTCCTCATTTTACCCACCTCGGAAGGATGGAAGGCTGAGTCAACCTTGAGCCTGGTGAGATTTGAACGGCTAAATTGCAGGCAGCCGGCAGTCAGCAAAAGTAGCCTGCAGTACTGCACTCTAACCACTGCGCCACCGTGGCTCTTGTTAAGTGAGTTTTTGCCCCATTTTACGACCTTCCTTGCCACCGTTGTTAAGTGAATCATTGCAGTTGATAAGCTAGTAAGACTTTTGTCAAGCGAATCTAGCTTCCCCGTGGATTTTGCTGGTCGGAAGGTCGCAAAAGGGGATTATGTGAGTTTGAGACACAGCAACGGTCATAAATAGGAACCAGTTGCCAAGCATCTGAAAATTTGATCGCATGATCCTGGAGATGCCGCAAAGGTCGTCCCTGTGAAAAACAGTCAAAGTCACTTTTTTCAATGCCGTTGTGCCTTTGAACGGTCACTAAAGGAACTGTCGTAAATCGAGGACTAGCTGTATTGAGATTATTTCCTATTGATGGCAAATTAGCCTGCTAAGATTGTACTGACCACTAGAGGGCAGCACATTCCTGTGTTGATGGTGGAGTGTTCCTCAATTCATTTCCTCTATTTGAAACAACTTGTTCTGTCTTATGACCACAACCGAGCCCAAAACATCCGTTGCTAAGCGAAACGGTTGTTAAGTGAGTTTTGCCCCATTTTATGACCTTTCTTTTCCACAGCGGTTAAACCACAAACTGACTTTTGACCCTGTAACCGTCATAAGTATGAAGAAGTTGCCAAGCAGCTAAATTTTCATCACCAGAACATGGGGAGGCTGCACCCGTCATAAGAGTGAAAAATGGTCATCAGTCACTTTTTTCGGTGCCGTTGTAACTTTGAATGGTCACTAAATGAATGGTTGTAAATTGAGGACCACCTGTGCAAGCGTTTCAGCACACATACTCCTTTGGTAATCTCCGCCACATTCACACCAGGTGGGTTTCAGCAGGTTCTGACCAATTCTGAAGAACCGGTAGCGGAAATTTTGAGTAGTTCAGAGAACCGGTAGTAAAAATTCTGACTGGCCCCGCCCCCATCTATTCTCTGCCTCCCGAGTCCCAGCTGATCGGGAGGAAATGGGGATTTTGCAGTAACCTCCCCTGGATTGGGGACGGAATGGAGATTTTACAGTATCCTTCCCCTGGAGTGGGGTGGGAATGGAGATTTTACAGTACCCTTCCTCTGTCATGCTCATCAAGCCACGCCCACCAAGCCACACCACGCCCACCAAGCCCCACCCACAGAACCGGTAGTAAAAATTTTTGAAACCCACCACTGATTCACACATGCATAACACTTTGTGGCCTTCGCAAATGAATTTATTAAAAAAAATAAGATTGGCCTGTTGACTAACTAATTCTTCTGCATTAAAGTGCTCTTTTTAAAAAGTGTGACTCTTGACACAAACGTTGCGGGATTCTTACAATCTTAAGAGTCTGACTGGAAGCAATATAAAGGACGGAGTAGAAGTAGCATAGCAATTTCCTTCCTTTCCTCTTTCGGAATGATATTCGAATAGTATTAGAATTAGAATAACAAGAGTTGGAAGGGGTCTTGGAGGTCTTCTAGTCCAACCCCCTGCTCAGGCAGGAATACCCTATACCAGTGATGGCGAACCTTTTCGTCACTGAGTGCCGAAAAGGGAGTGCGTGTCTGGGTCGCTACCCAGAAGAGGAGCTGCCCAGGGCACATGCGAGCGCCTGAAAATGAACTTCCGGTTTCTGGTGCTTGCATGCGCGCCAGCCAGCTAGTCCGGGTTTCTGGTACGCATGTGCTTGCGACGATCAGCTGGTCAGCGCACATGCTCACGCAAGAAAACAGAAGACCAGCTCTTCCAGTTTCCAGCACTGCCACATGCAAAAAGGCCAGCTAATTGTCGCGTGCGCATGCTGGGACTCCTTGACTTACAAACACTATTGGGACCACACTCTTTGTTGCTAAGCAAGGTGGTCGTTAAATGACTTGAGCCTGATTTTATGACTTCTTTTTTTTTGCCATGGTTGATAAGGGAATCACTATGTCAACTCGCAAAGCAGCCCTGGCCTGCTCTCAAGTTGCCATACGCAAGGGGGGGATGGGAAACCGACGAAACAGCACAGCAGCCAAAGACAGATGCACATTCCAGACTTATCTCTCTCAAGGTTGTCTCCCAGAGTTACCCACAGAGGACGGAGAGGATCTCTACAACCCATGAAATTGCTCCGTTGGCAAATATGATTGATGACATACCCTGGGGGGAGGGGGGAAACAGGGTCACGATTGGGGCGTAAATTAGGTGGGGTCAGAGCTGGCTTCACTTGAGAACGTGCAGACATGAAGCTCCTAATAAATAACTGGATTTCTTTTAAAGCTTGGCTCGAGGCTCATGATTTATTTAGGGCATCCATCAGAACCCTGACACACTAAAGTTGTTAAGCGAATCATGCGGTCGTTAAATGAACCCAGCTTCCTCCATTGATTTTGCTTGTCGGAAGCCAGCTGTTAAGGTGACAAAGGGAGATTGTGTGACCCACATCCCACTGTCATAAATATTTGCCAGTTGCCAAGCAATTTTGACCCTGCGGAGGCTGTGAATCGTTGTAATTGTGAGGACCAAATCGTAACTCAGCGCTATTGCAACTTCAAAAGGTCACTAAAGGAATGATTGTAAGTTGAGGACTACCTGTGTTTATTTAAAAAAAAAATTAGACAAGAAAGAGAGAGAGAGCAGTTATGTAAGTGTCAGGTTTCGTTGCTATCTTAAATAAACTTCATTTTCAAACGCAAAGTCTCTAATGAATCTTTTTTTTTATTAAGAATAGAGAACGACATTTCTGAACTCTTTTGCAGCCAAACTGGCCCCTCCTTCCAACACCCTCCCCTTCCGCTCTCCAACCCCAATGTCCCATTGGCCATCATGTAGATCCATCTCTTCGTCACAGCACGTTCTTTCACAGGAATTTGCCCCCCTCCCTCCATCACCCAGGTAACACTATCAGCTGTCTGCAGAAAACTAGGTAAAAGTTCATCTCAGCAATAAATCAACGCTTCTTCTCTTTCATTCATTCCAATCATGTCAGCGCTGGAAAAGAGCCTAATTTGGAACGCTGACAGTAAGCTTACAATGGTTAAGTGTTTATATTTACAGTAGTTTATCGCAAGGACTCAGACCTTTTAATTTCTATATTAACGTTTCCACAGAATTTGAAAAGGAGGAGTTTTTGCCTTTAACAACAGAGCGATTTCTTCCTTGTTTTCAGTTATCAGAGAACTGAAAAGGAAACTTTAGTGGGTTTTTTAAAAATTTTATTGATGCATTTTTCTTTAACATACATAAGTGCTTAGTGCAGTGTATTGTCTGGGTCAATTTACTTATAAATAATAATAGCAATAATAATATCTTTTACTTGTACATAGAGGTGTCCTTCCAAATTCTAATTTCTACTTCTATTGTCTAACCATTGGTAAAACAAATCCTATGTTAAAAATATTCTGTATCTACTTTATCCTTTATCTTTAATGTCAACCTATCCATTTCCGCACAGTCTAATATTTTTAAAAATATTACCAAGAGCTTTGGTAGCACAGTGGACTAATGCACTGTTATTAACATCTGCTGCTTGCAGTTACTGCAAGTTCAAATCCCACCAGGCTCAAGGTTGACTCAGCCTTCCATCCTTTCAAAGGTAGGTAAAATGAGGACCCAGATTGTGGGGGCAATAAGCTGACTTTGTATAAATATACAAAAGTATGAAGGCTATTTCTTAATGCATTGTAAGCTGCCCTGAGTCTCCGGAGAAAGGCAGCATATAAATTAAAGCAAAAAAATAAAATTAAAATAAAATTTAAAAATTATATTTTCATCTGTAGGAATTTCCTCATTTTTCCAGTGTTGTGCAAATACAACTCTCGCTGCTGTCAAAACATGTAATATTAAATATATGTTTCCTTTGTCATATCTTTCTGGTAATATACCTAACAAAAATATTTCTGGCTTTAAATCTTTAAAGACTCGACAACTGTTATCTGAAATGGTATATAGAGTTTCCTGCTTGAGTGGAGGGTTGGACTAGAAGACCTCCAAGGTCCCTTCCAATTCTTCTATTCTATTCTATTCTATTCTATTCTATTCTATTCTATTCTATTCTATTCTTATTCTACTTAAAAACTATGGCAATAACAATCACAAAATGGAGCAAAACTCATTTAACCACTGTCTCGCTTAGTAACAAAAATTTGGGCCTCAGTTATGATCATACGCCGAGACAAAAATAGGACTATTTTTAACCACAATTTTTTTTTTTATTGATGTAACTCACACAGAAATACAAACTTTGTCATTCTCATGCACAACTCATATTCAGATTCCATCTTGCATGTTCACATTGCTTCCAGATTTCCAAAAGTCCAAACACTTTTTAACAATCATTTCAGGACGAATTAGACACAATCAGCATCACACAGCAGAAAAGCAAGAAGCTTCATATTTTGGGATTGATGGGGCACAGGTGCCTTGGATTTTCAAGGACCCTTCAAACTTCATTTCAAGAGGAACGTTGGCGTCCATTCCTGTAAGGGAAGAGAGAGAAGAGTACTATATAGTGATTTGCCATAAAAATTGAGCATCAACGAACTGGGTTGACAAATCCAGGTAGTCCTCGGCTTACGACCACAATCGAGCCCAACATTTCTGCTGCTAAGCGAGCAGTTGTTAAGTGAATTTTGCCTTTCTTGACACAGCTGTCAGGAATCAGTGTTGTTGCTAGGTGAATCCCAGTTAGTGACACGGTTGTTAAGTGAATCTGGCTTCCCCGTTGACTTTGCTTGTCAGACGGTCACAAAAGGGGACCACAGAATTAAAAAAATTACAGGTGATCTTTAATTTACAACCACAATTGAGCTCAACATTTCTGTCCCTAAATGAGACATTTATGAAGTGAGTTTTGACCCATGTTATGACCGTTCTTGCCACAGTTGTTAAGCGAATCGCTACAGTTAATAACATGGTTGTTAAGTGAATTTCGCTTCCCTGTTGACTTTGCTCAGCAGAAGGTCGCATGTCCCCAGGACAATGCAACCATCATAAATATGAGTCAGTTGCCAAGTGTCTGAATTTGGATTACATATCCATGGGAATGCTGCAACGGTTGAAAAATGATCATAAGTCACTTTTTTTCAGTGCTCTTGTAACATCGAATGGTCACTAAATGAATTGTTGTAAGCTGAGGACGTGGGAATTCTAGACCTGGGAATTCCAGAGCTATGGGCTAAAACGGTGAAGCTGAAAATATTTTCCAACATAAATCTTTTTTCCAGAAAAATAAAAAAATACTGCTTGGATGCCTCCAGCACCAGAAATCAAGCATCAATTTAAAGTGCTTTTTGATTTGACTTACACATTTTCCATCATGTTCAATAAATTGTTCACCCATTTGGCTTTGGGATCAACGCAGACTTTGTGCTTGTTCTTCAGTGTGATTCTGGAAAGCAAGCAAATTGGGAGAGGTGAGTTTTTCCCCAGAAAATAATAAACCTACCTGTGGAAGGGAATGAACTGGAGCTATACAAATTAAGAAGCTCATCCAGCATGTTAGCAACAAATCAGAGAAATCCCTGATTTAACTGCGGTGACAATTTTAACTTCAATCTGAAGGGAGCCAAACAAGAAAACCTACTAAAAACACATCTTTATCACTTTTATAATAGAAAAGGGGAAGTTTGATAAGGTGGCTATGATGTTGGATTTTAGCTATTTAAGCGCCCCAATCAAGATATCCAAAGGGATGAGTGTTTTAAAAAGTCACAATGTTTGCAATTGCACAATTGAAACTCTGATCCTTTTCAAATGCATTGCAACATACAGACACACCCAAAAAACCCCTTCAATTTAACTATGTTTAAAGCATCAACTTTTTGGACATCCCTCCCCAAAATGCCTCTGTCTGAACCCAACTTCAATGCCACGATCAGCTATGGCCTGCATTCCTAGACACATTTGTGGGTAACAATAGAATGGAATAGAATTCTTTACTGGCCAAGTGTGATTGGACACACAAGGAATTTGTCTTTGATGCATAAGCTCTCTGTGTGCATAAAAGCAATGAGTGATCAATCATGATCGTAGTCCAGTGGTGGAATTCAAATAATTTAACAACCAGTTCTCTACCCTAATGACCAGCTGGTAGGCGTGGCTTGGTGGTCATGTGACCGTGTGGGTGTGGCCAACTCAATGTCACTCACGTCGATGGGCGCTTCACCTTACTGTTACAATGTAATAAGGGTTAACCAGAGAGGCAGTTTCTATAAGCAGGGCAATAAAGATTAGGCTAGAAACCCCACCAGAATGTTTCCTTCCTGCCTTCCTTACAGGATTAGCCCTGTAAAGTGGGAAAAAATAAGATTTCTTCCAAGAACCAGTTCTCCGAACTGCTTAGAAAGTTAACAACCGGTTCTCCCAAATAGGCGCGAACTGGCTGAATCCCACCACTGTCGTAGTCATCATAAAAATACCTTCATCATAAATCACAAGATACAACACTTGGTGCTAGTCATAGGATACTAAATAAGCAATCGAGATAACTCATACTAGGAAACTAAATAAAACAATATAAATCGCAAAGAGACAAGCAACAAAGTTATAGTCATAAGTAGAAAAGGAGATAGGTAACAGGAAAGATAAGAAGAATAATGCTAACACAGCCTTACTAAATAGTTTGACAGTGTTCTCAAGGGGAACAATTACATTTTCTGATGGAATTCGACACAAAAGCCGCAGAACCTAGCAAGATGTCTATTAGGAATATGACTATTACCTAACTTGTTGGGTTGGCAATATATAAACCATCAATAGTATGTTTGCATTATATTGTATTGTATTGTATAGCTTTAAGACTGCTGTATTGCATCATACTGTGTACTGATTGGTTAGCTCTATTGCCCAATGTCCTTAAGAGGGAGCTAGAAACATGGCTTGTTCTCTTTGTTGTTCTCGCTCTCTGCTTTCTCTATCCGACTTACTGTCTTACTGTTTGCAACTCTAGAAGTGTTTACTGTGTATGGTTAATACAACAGGTATGAAAACTTTGTTTATTGGACTGTGTAAACTATAATACGACTCAGTGTATCTGTGTGTTGACTGTGCTTATTCATAACTACTCTCAACCGTTTTCATGTGCACACCCTTGCTACTCAAGGGTTATATAACAATGTCCAAGGTTTACCATCGCTGAGATACATCTAATGGTCAGAGTGTCAGGTTTCGATGTCATCTCAAATAAATTGCACTCCCAAACAATTAATCTTTGCTGAAATATTCCATTTATTGAGTACGACAGATCTGGCCCCGACTTTGTCGTAGCCGATACTAACCCTCTGATCCCCAAACCCTTCCCTTTCCGTTCCCCAATTCTCATCTTCTCATTGGCCATCTTCCAACTCAGTCTCCCCAGCTTCTGACCTCAACCCACAGGAATGTCCCCCTCCCATCCCATCTCCTAGGGGATATTATCTACAGAGAAAATAAGTAGGTGAAAAGTCAAGCCTCATCTCCTCCTTTTTATGGCAACATCAGAATGCTGACACAGAGAATGAAGAAAATATCCAGGAACTAAACTCTGAGGGTAGACTACAAACATCTCAATTTTAAAATATTTCGCCAAGCAGTGACAAACCCAGAGGAATATTCTTGGCTGATCTCAAAAGCTACGCAAAAAAACCACACTTGGTTAAGTGGATGCATGTGACATTGTGGTCATTATTGTGTACATCGAAGTCAATCTTGACTCATGGCAACTTAAACTAAGTCCATGAACTACAACTAAGTCCATGAAGTCTTCAGGGCAACATTTTGGGGAAGTGGTTTGCCCTTGTCCTCTTTCCTCTTCCATGGGTTGGTTCAAGGCCATCCAGCTGGTTTGGTGTCTAAAGTGAGACCAGAACTCAGAGTCTTTCACTCTCAATAGAATAACAGAGTTGGAAGGGACCTTGGAGGTCTTCTAGTCCAACCCCCTGCTTAGGCAGGAAACCCTACACCACTTCAGACAAATGGTTAGCCAACATCTTCTTAAAAACTTCCAGTGTTGGAGCATTCACAACTTCTGGAGGCAAGTTGTTCCACTGATTAATTGTTCTCCCTGTCAGGAAATTTCTCCTTAGTTCTAGGTTGCTTCTCTCCTTGATTAGTTTCCACCCATTGCTTCTTGTCCTGCCCTCAGATGCTTCGGAGAATAGCTTGACGCCCTCTTCTTTGGGGCAGCCCCTGAGATATTGGAAGACTGCTATCATATCTCCCCTAGTCCTTCTTTTCATTAAGCTAGACATACCCAGTTCCTGCAACCGTTCTTAATATGTTTTAGCCTCCGGTCCCCTAATTGTCTTTGTTGCTCTTCTTTGCACTCTTTCTAGAGTCCCCACATCTTTTTTACATCGTGGCGACCAAAACTGGATGCAGTATTCCAAGTGTGGCCTTACCAAGGCATTATCAAGTGGTATTATTAACACTTTTTAAATCTGTTTTTAAATTATTGGGATGTTTTAAATTTGTCTCGGGCTAAATTGTTTAATCTGGTTTTATTTCTGCTTTTAAATTTTGTATTTATGTATTTTATTTTGTGCCTGTTCACTGCCCTGAGTCCTTCGGGAGTAGGGCGGTATATAAATCTAATAAAAAAACCAAACAAAGCAAACAACTTCACGTGATCTTGATTCTATCCCTCTGTTTATGCAGCCTAGAACTGCATTGGCTTTTTTGGCAGCTGCTGCACATGGCTGGCTCATATTTAAATGGTTGTCCACTAGACCTCCAAGATCCCTCTCTGATCTGGTGTCTTTAATACTTTCTAAGATAATACCAGTTCTGCAGAACAGATTGTTGGGGGCCAATAGGCTGCCTCTGTTAGTAACACGGTTTTTAAGCGAATTGGTCTTCCCCGTTAACTTTGACAGGAGGTTGCAAGAGGAGGTCATGTGACCCTGGGATACCGCCGCTGTCATAAATATGAGTCAATGTCTGAATTTTGATCACATGAGCATGGCGATGCTGCAACAGTCATAAATGTTAACAATGGTCACACATCACTTTTTTTTAGTGCCGTCGTAACTTCCAATAGTCACTCAATGAAGGCAAATATATGTGTCCTAGGTAGGATACTATTGCAAGATACACTCTAAATGAACTGTAGTAAGCTGAAGACTTGCCTGCATCAATGAGATCAGTAAAATTTGTTTCATGCGCACTTTCCGCCGTGCTCTTAAGACCCTCCTATTCCAGCAAGCCGGCCTGGCCTAATTTTCTCCCCTGTTTTAAAATTCTTTTAAATCGAAATTTTAATTTGTTTTAAATTATTGGGATTTTTAATTGTCTTGGGCTAAATTATTTAATCTGGTTTTAATTATGTTTCTAACTTTTGTATCTATGTATTTTATTTTGTGCCTGTTCACCGCCCTGAGTCCTTCGGGAGTAGGGCGGTATATAAATTTAATAAAAAGAAAAAAAGAAAGAAAAAAAGAAAATCTCCTTTGAGTTCAACTTCTGGTGAAGCAATGGTTTCCTTGTTCCTTCTTTGAGGATATTTTCTTCTTAGTTCCCAGTCTGTCTACTGCCTGAGACTTCTTGCTGGGCTCCCTTCCAAGTAGTAATCATATCTGACCGGGGTTAGCCTTTACAAGATCAACCAAGGTAAACTAAGGTCCATAGGCCTTCTACAGATGCTTCCATAAATTGCATGGGGCTTATTTTCGAATAAAGCTTGCAAAATTAGCTCCTCATCGTGGCAAAATTTCATCTGGTTCAACTGCATTTAGTTATCCCTCATTGGAAAGAGTCAGTATAGCAATAGCAATTTCACTTAGACTTATATGCCGCTTCACACAGTGGTGGGTTTCAAATTTTTTTACTACCGGTTCTGTGGGTGTGGCTTGGTGGGCATGACATGGCTTGGTGGGCATGACAGGGGAAGGATACTGTAAAATCTCCATTCCCTCCCCAATCCAGGGGAAGGATGCTGCAAAATCCCCATTTCCTCCCAATCAGCTGGGACTTGGGAGGCAGAGAATAGATGTGGGCGGGGCCAGTCAGAATTTTTACTACCGGTTCTCCGAACTACTCAAAATTTCCACTACCGGTTCTCCAGAACTGGTCAGAACCTGCTAAAACCCACCTCTGGCTTCACAGTGCTTTACAGCCTCTCTAAGTGGTTTACAGAGTCAACATATTGCCCCCAACAATCTGGGTCCTCATTTTACTGACCTCGGAAGGATGGAAGGCTGAGTCAACCTTGAGCCTGGTGAGATTCGAACTGCCAAGTTGCAGGCAGCTGGCAGACAGCAGAAGTAGACTGCAGTACTACATTCTAACCACTGAGCCACCGTGGATCATGTATGACTTAAAACACCACTGCCTGGGGGATTCTGGGAGTTGATCCACATATCTTCAAATTGCCAAGGCTAAGAAACACTGATTTACATAGAAGATAGAGAAGGACTAGCTGTATACTAGAAGACAGGGAGAAAATGCCCAGAATAAAAATGTCAGAATCTAAATTTCGCATAAACCCAAATAAACTTACATGATTTCCATGTTTCTGCAGGCAACTCCAGGTGGAAAGAGCTCAACTCTTGCATATTTTGCGGGACGAATGAAGATGCTCGTGACTCTGGCACATTTGCAGCTTAAATTCAGTGTGTCAAAGATAGCTGTGTAATTTCAGAAAAGATTATAGTTCGTTTTAGATGCAACACGAGAGTATTCAAAATGCTATTCAACGGTTTCATGGCACTTGCAGCTTGCAGTACCTTCTCTATAACATGGCTCAAAACCTAAACTTTGTTTTTTTTTTAAAAAAAAGAGCTGAGTGCATGCAGCTACATTTTCTGATTTCTAGCATCAAGTTCCTTCCAGAATGTTTCTAGAAGAATAGAATAGAATAGAATAGAATAGAATAGAATAGAATAGAATAGAAAATATGGAATGGAAGAGAAGAAAAGAGAAGAGAAGAGAAGAGAAGAGAAGAGAAGAGAAGAGAAGAGAAGAGAGGAGAGGAGAGGAGAGGAGAGGAGAGGAGAGGAGAGGAGAGGAGAGGAGAGGAGAAGAGAAGAGAAGAGAAGAGTTGGAAGGGACCTTGGAAGTCTTCTAGTCCAACCCCCTGCTTAGGCAGGAAACCCTACACCACTTCAGACAAATGGTTATCCAACATCTTCTTAAAAACTTCCAGTGTTGGAGCATTCACAACTTCTGGAGGCAAGTTGTTCCACTGATTAATTGTTCTAACAGTCAGGAAATTTTTCCTTAGTTCTAAGTTGCTTCTCTCCTTGATTAGTTTCCATCCATTGCTTCTTCTCCTGCCCTCAGGTGCTTTGAGAATAGCTTGACTCCCTCTTCTTTGTGGCAACCCCGGAGATATTGGAACACTTCTATTATGTCCCCCCTAGTCCTTCTTTTCATTAAACTAGACATATCCAGTTCCTGCAACCGTTCTTCATATGTTTTAGCCTCTAGTCTAGTCCCCTTATCATCTTTGTGGCTTTGTTGCTTCTAGTTTTGTTAAAACTAGAAAAAAAAAAACTGGTGTTTCATGACAGTTGACAATAGGATTACTGGAATGAACTTCCCTGAGATTTTTTGTTTTTTTTAAAAAAGTCCCAGTTTAGGAAGTTATTTTTAGTGATCATGCAGAGGAAGTCTGCTCACTTCAGTGTCCAGCTGAAGTTCACTGCCTTTCCTTCTTGTGCAAAAGGAAGGAGATTTAAACACATCCATTTCCCAGTTTTTGCCAGCAAGAAATAACGATGATCTCTTGGGCACATCTTAACTCCTCTGACCTATCCTACACAGGGTTTGTCAGGCTAAGAGGCTGTGCTGAGCTTCCAAAGGAAGAGAACAGATTAACTGAGATGGAAGGGACCTTGTAGGTCATCTAGTCCAACCCCTCCGGAGACCCTACACCATTTCTGACAGATGGCAGTCCAGTCTCTTCTTGAAAGCTTCCAGGGATGAAGCTCCCACAACTTCTGAAGGCAGCTTCTGTTCCATGGGTGGATTGCTCTCAACTGTCAGAAAATGTCTCCTTATTTCTAGGTTGAATCTCTCCTTGATCAGTTTCCACCCATTATTCCTTGTCTAGCCTTCACGTGCTTTGGAAAAGAGGTTGACCCACTCCCTTAAATTTACAAATCAGTTTAAATGTCACTCATACCAAGCATTCCACATAGATTACCAAGGTGCCTATAAATTAATATGTAAAATTCTGAACTTATTTAAAATTCTAAAACCACCAATGCTGTTATCAGGATGGATTTATTTATTTTATTAAGCCCATGGCACAAACGCTAAAAAAGCACATCACCACTGCGTCCTCAATGAGCAAATATGACACTACACTATTTGCGCATTCAAAGGCAGACTATTTATGCAGTCGGTACATGATGGAGAGTGAAGCAAAAGAGGAGGAAGAGAACAGCTCAGGAGGATACTACTTACTTGCACCAGTGAGGTGGCAGGCAATAAGCAAAACAGAAAGTCCAAGGAAGACACGGATACTCATTCTGGCTGTAGAAGAAGAGTCACACTTCTGTCTCAACGCTCACTCAGATGGATTTGTGGTTCCCAGCCACCTCCAATTTATTTCCTAGATCCCTCACTACACGTCACCAGCAAAGGGCTATTTTGGGAAAACATGCAAAATTGCATCACACTCCGTTTCCCACACATTTCCCTCAGAATTTGCAACGCTGAGGTTTGCAATTTGATAACCGAACCAATTGAATAGGAATTGAAGAAGCAGCACTGAAAGAATAAAGAAACTATTCTTTAATTCGAAAGGTAAATATAAAGTCTGTTAAATAAAATAAAAAACCCCCAACAATCCAGAATTGAAACTTAATATTTACCTACAGTATCACAAGTAGTCCTGAGTTTACAGTAGTGGCCAAAATTGTGAAAACCATTTGGGAAAAGTGCATTTTCTAAAACTAGCTAATAAGACCATTTTGGGGGGAGTAGTACCATAAAATTATATATCAATGGAAAGATAATTTAATCAAGAATGTAATGCAATAACTTTTATGAAGGATTTACTATTAGAATAGCAGTTACAGTATAACGAAGAAAAGTGAAACACGTAGAAAAAACGAGATGTATAAAAATTATCACCATAGAAAAAATGAGATACACAAAAATGATCACCATGTCAGTTAATACTTAGTTGGGTAACCTTTAGCATGAATTACAGCCTTACGATGTCTTCCCATGGAGTGAACCAAGTCTTTTAGTTCTGCAGCTGTTCTAATGTGAAACCAAGATTGAATGATGGCTTCTATTAACTGGGTTTTATTGCTGGGTCGCTTCTGACTAACAAGTTTCTTTAGTTCTTTACTCCATAGATTTTCAATTGAGTTAAGGTCTGGGCTATTCCCACGCCATTCCAGCAGTGGAATAGGATTCTCTTGAAACTTAAAAAAAAAAAAAAGTGGTGTTATTAGTCATCAAACCTCAAAAATACACTTTTCCCAAAAGGTTTCCACAATTTTGGCCACTACTGTACAACACTTCGTTTAGTGACCGTTTCAACATGATCAAAATTTGGACTCTTGGACGCTTTGTAGTGGTTCTCCTCGACTTACAACCTTCCCTTTAGTAACCATTCAAAGTTACAACGGGACTGAAAAAAAGAGACTGTTCTTCATGCTTATGCAGTTGTTAAGTGAGTCACACAGTTGTTCAGTGAATCCGGCTTCCTCTTTGCTCATCAGAAGGTCGCAAAAGGGGATCACATGACCCCAGGACACTGCGACGGTCATAAATAGGAGTCAGTTGACAAGCATCTGAATTTTGATCACCTGACCAAAATGTTGCAATGGTCGTAAGTGTGAAAAACGGTCATAAGTCAATTTTTTCAGTGCCGTTGTAACTTTGGTCAGTAAATGAACTCTTGTATGTTGAGGATTTAGCTGTACAAAGCGGCAAAAACAGAATTACAGTGGGAACATGAAGGGTAAAAAACGTGAATGTGGGAAGCTCAGTGTAGTGAGCAAAGAAATAAATCAGCTACCCAGTTCCATCTTAGCTTTAGCAAAATGGACTGGAATTGGTCCCTTTTACTCAGAAGATCCCACCGGTTGTCTGAAGTGATGTAGGGTTTCCTGCCTAGGCAGGGGGTTGGACTAGAAGACCTCCAAGGTCCCTTCCAACTCTCTGTTATTCTGGTTGCTACTCAGAAAATAAAAATAGCCAAGAAGGATTAAGCAAGGACAATGTTTGGGTCAATGCAATCAGTGACTGACTTTGAGGACATCCCTTAAGGTGACAATTTAAATCATCAGATTATCCAAATTTACACTTCAACCACCAAGGCAGAAGGAGGAGGAGGTGGACAGGTCAAATGGTCAAGTTCAATCTGAAATGGACAGTTCATGCTAAGGACACTGCAGTGCTCTGAGAGGTGAAAATGAAAATAGTTTGTGATTTCAAGAGTAAGGAAGCTTGTCTGTAAGACTAGGGGTGAAATCCAGCAGGTTCTGACAGATTCTGGAGAACCGGTAGCGGAAATTTTGAGTAGTTCGGAGAACCAGCAAATACCATCTCTGGCTGGCCCCACAGTGGGGTGGGGATGGAGATTTTGCAATATCCTTCCCCCAGGAGTGGGGAGGGAATGGAGATTTTGCAATATCCTTCCCTGGAGTGGGGTGGGACTGGATATTTTGCAGTCTCCTTCCCCTGCCACACCCACCAAGCCACACCACGCCTACCAAGCCACGCCCACAGAACCGGTAGTAAAAAAAAATTGGATTTCACCACTGTGTAAGACCACGATTAATGATCAAAAGATGACCAGAAGGTTTGGAGGTACAATCACTTGATGAACGGATAAAGGGAACTGGGTTTCTTTAGCTTAATGAAGAAAAAGCTGGGGGGTGGGGGAGACATGATAATATCTTCCCAACTTGAAGGGGGGAGGGGCTGTCACAGGGAAGACGGTGTCCATTTATTCTCCAAACCACCTGAACCCAGGACTAGAAGCAATGGGTGGAATCTCGTCAGAGGGAAATCCAAATCCAAAATGAAATTCAACGGTGAAAAAAGGAAGGTTCTACATTTAGGCAAGAAAAACCAAATGCACAGGTGTAGTATAGGTGGTACCTTGCTCAATAGCAGCAACTGTGAGAGGGATCTTGGAGTCCTAGTGGACAACCATTTAGATATGAGCCAGCCATGTGCAGCAGCTGCCAAAAAAGCCAACACAGTTCTAGGAATGCATCAACAGAGGGATAGAATCAAGATCACATGAAGTGTTAATAATACCACTTTATAATGCCTTGGTAAGGCCACGCTTGGAATACTGCATTCAGTTTTGGTCGCCATGAGGTAAAAAAGATGTGGAGACTCTAGAAAGAGTGCAGAGAAGAGCAACAAAGACAATTAGGAGACCGGCGAATAAAACATATGAAGAACAGTTGCAGGAACTGGGTGTGTCTAGTTTAATGAAAAAACAAGGACTATGGGAGACTTGATAGCAGTGTTCCAATATCTCAGGGGCTGCCACAAAGAAGAGGGAGTCAAGCTATTCTCCAAAGCACCTGAGGGCAGGACAAGAAGCAACGGGTGGAAGCTAATCAAGGAGAGAAGCAACTTAGAACTAAGGAGAAATTTCCTGACAGTTAGAACAGTGAATCAGTGGAACAACTTGCCTCCAGAAGTTGTGAATGCTCCAACATTGGAAGTTTTTAAGAAGATGTTGGGTAACCATTTGTCTGAAGTGGTGTGGGGTTTCCTGCCAAAGAAGGGGGTTGGACTAGAAGACCTCCAAGGACCCTTCCACCTCTGTTATTCTATTCTATTCTATTCAAACCCAGAACTGAGGAGAAATTTCGTGCCATTGAGAACAATTAGCCAACGGAGTTGTGGTGCTCCATCGCTGGAGGTATTTAAGAAAAGATTGGACAACCAACTGTCCCGGATTGGTATAAGAAATCCTGCCTTGGGCAGGGGGTTGGACTAGAAGATCTCCAAGGTCCCTTCCAGCCCTGTGCTTCTATGAAGTTTCCTCCATTTTGAAATAACAGCATGAAGGAAAATCTTCTCACAAATCCCCACAGATTTGATTTGAATTGAGATGAAGTGGAAAGGCCCTTGTTGCCAGTAAGATCGGAAAACTGAGCAAGCATTTTTGCCTCTGTTTCCCCTTCTGTTGTTCTCTTTGCATAGGGGAGCCATTCTTATCCATCTGGCTTCAATAAGAGACGGCCATCGACTTCCTCTTTGGATAAAAGCTTGTGTAGGAAGGTCCCTCTTTTTCATAACCTCTAAATTGCCTCTAAAGAGTGCAATTCCTTTTCTGATAGGGGATTTACAGCCACTGCTGAAGGAAGAAAAGATCAGCAGAAATGCCTTAACAGTACAAATGCGATGAGGGTACAAAAAAAAGGCAAATTTAAGTGTCGTAGGATGACCTCTGGGACTGGATCATCAGGCTTTGGAGAAAATAACGGAGAAATTGACGGAACTGGCAGACATGGCTAAATTAACTGTTTCCCTCAAAGAAAAAAATACATCCAATTTTGTTTCCACTTGGAAAACGATTCTAGGTTTTGCACGCGAGACAGGGGGAAAAAAATGAAATTCTGACTTTGGGATTGGCAGATTAGAAACTTTTGTTGCTGTCGAAATGGATAATATTTAAAGGTAAAGGTTCCCCTTGCACATATGTGCTAGTCATTCCTGACTCTAGGGGGCGGTGCTCATTGTCGTTTCAAAGCCGAAGAGCCACCACTGTCTGATGACAATTCCATGGTCATGTGGCCAGCATGACTAAACACCAAAGGGGCACGGAACGCTGTTACCTTCCCACCAAAAGTGGTCCCAATTTTTCTACTTGCATTTTTTTACGTGCTTTCAAACTGCTAGGTTGGCAGAAGCTGGGACAGGTCACGGGAACTCACCCCACTACGCGGCACTAGGGATTCGAACTGCCGAACTGCTGACATTTTGATCGACAAGCTCACTGTCTTAGCCACTGAGCCAGTGCGTCCCTTACGGCTAGTATTTAGGCAAAAGTAAAAAGTTGAGGCTGTAATTTTATGATCTTTATTCTACTGAGATGAAAGAGTTGTTGGGTGGCCTAGGGCAGGGGTCTCTGACCCCCCCCCAGGACCACAGCCCACTACCAGATTGTGGCCTGTTCGAAACTGGGCCGAGGGAGAGATGGGCAACTGTGCGCAAAGCTCCTCTCACGTGAGCGGAGGGCACTCGTGCTTCTGTGCAAAGCTGCATTTGCATGAACAGAGTTTTGTGCGTGAGCAAATGCGCCCCCCCCCGCCTCGCACGAGTGGAGCTTTGTGCACAAGTGCAAGTTCCTGCCGCTCGTATGAGTGGAGCTTGTTAGGATATGGTTTGAGCCTAACAAGTTGTCCAGGCAATACATGTGTTCTGTAACTTTAATATGAATATGTATTGTGTGACTTTAAAGTTTTCCTGCTGATTCATTGTAATGCTGAGTTGTGCTGTAATTAGTTGTGAACGTATTTAAGAAAGGTACTGTAACGTATTCAGTTGATGATAAGCTATCATTGTGTGAGGAGTTGCTACCATTGTGCTATCATTGGTTGGATGGATCTGCTACCATCGTGGTTTGTGAACCAGAGTGAGTTTGTTATTCTAACCAACTATTGTTTGTGTCGTAAGAAGATCTATGTATCACTGGACTGATTTAACTGGCAAAGACTTGGATTGATTTAAAGACTATGAGATTGTTTTTTCACTATAAAGTAAACTTTTGATAAACCAGTTTGCACATCTCTTATTCATGCTCTCAGCAACGTTTCTCTGTGCTCTACACTCTGCTGGTTGGAAACACAACAACAATATCCTTAACAGAGCTCATGTGCAAAGCTCCCTTCACATGGGATGCGCACGCATGCGCAGCTCACACAAATGGAGCTGTGCGAACGTGTGCCTTCCACTCACATGTGTCCCCCCACACCTTGCGCCGGGCTGGGCCAGCAAGCTGGGAAAGTTGGGGACCGTTGGCCTACTCAAAAGATTGAGAGTTCGATCCTAGGTAGCGGTAGATGTTTCTCTCTCTGGGCACAAAGAGAAAATATTTGCTGTGAACTCCAAGTAGGTGTCATCCAGCCAGTAAATGTTCAGCTCCATCCAATCACTCTGACTCTACCCCAAATTAAAGGATTACTACAGGATCATAAAAAGAGAGTTTTATTCTATTGAGCTGAAAATAGTTGAAAGCCAATACTTTTTTCTTCTTTTTTTTTCACTTCACATTTCTCTCTTGCTTTTTCCCCCACTTCCCCACTATTTTTATTTTCCGTAGTATTTTATACATCTAGATAAAATTAAACATTTGAGTGAGATTTGGAGAAAATACAGTTTATTGTCTCAATTACATTTTTTTTAAAAAAAAAATCACGTAGTATCTTCAGAGTTGGTATGAGTTTAAGTGAAGCAGACATTTGTCAATATCCTGCAGGATAGGAAGATGTAAGTCCTTAAATCAACAACAACTTTCAGGTGCATTCATTAATTAAAATAATTAAGGGGCGCTGTGGCTCAGGGGTTAAGACGATGAGCTTGTCGATCGAAAGGTCGGCAGTTCAGCGGTTCGAATCCCTAGTAACGGGGCGAGCTCCCGTTACTTGTCCCAGCTTCTGCCAACCTAGCAGTTTGAAAGCATGTAAAAGCTGCAAGTAGAAAAAATAAGGACCACCTTTGATGGGAAGGTAACAGCATTACATGCGCCTTTGGTGTTGAGTCATGCCGGCCACATGACCACGGAGACGTCTTTGGACAGCGCTGGCTCTTCGGCATTGAAACGGAGATGAGCACCGCCCCCTAGAGTCGGGAACGACTAGCAGATATGTGCAAGGGGAACCTTTACCTTTACCTTAATTAATCATCATTCCCTTCTGCATTTCCTAAAAGCACTTCCTGAAGACCCCACTTGACACTGCCTGTAGCCTTTTCAGTTTCTTCCATGTTATTGTTGCATCACATATGTCAGTTCTGGACAATTGTTATTATTGCACCACCACTTCATCATCGGTTCTTTCCAGCTTTTCTTGTGCATTCAGAGAAAGGGGGAGGGGGTGGAACATTTTAGATTTGATTCAGAAGAGGTGACTCAGGAGCAGGCGGGAAGGTGAATAGGACGGGAGTGCAGGCCAGCGACTCATTAAAGCAAGGGCATCAAACTTAGGGCCCTGGGGCCGGATCTGGCTCATGAGGTACTTAGATCTGGCCTGTGGGGCCACCCTGGAAACAGTGAAGGACCGGCCCGCGGTGCTTCTGCCAGCGAAAATGGACTCCCGAACTCTGTTTTTGGCTGCCACAGCCTCCTGCAACCCTCTGCCAGAGAAAATGGAGGTCGGGAGGGCCGTTTTCACTGACAGAGGGTTGCAGGAGGCCATAGCAGCCGAAAACAGAGCTCGGGAGCCCATTTTCGCTGACAGAGCGCTCGGGCTGCCACAGGCGCCCCTGACAGGAATAATGTCAAGATGGACACGCCCACCATGGACACGCCCACCCACCCCTGGAGGTCAAATACAATCCTGATGCGGCCCTCAATGAAATCGACTTTGACACCTTGCATTAAAGTAACTACATCGTTTTGCTTGGTGGTTTGTCTGCTGTGGGAAGGCTAATATAGCTCCTTCAATAAACCATGTATATGGTATAATACACACACACACACACACACACACACACACATACACACACACACACACACAGAGGTAGTCTTCAACTTACAACCATTTGCTTAGTGACAACAGCACTGAACAAAGGGATTTATGGCCCGTTTTCACACTTACGATCGTTGCAGCATCCCCATGGTCACATGATGAAAATTAAGATACTTGGCCACTGGCATGTACTTATGACAGTTGCACTGTCCCGGGATCACATGTTCACCCTTTGTAACCTTCCCAGCTGGCTTCCGTCAATGGGGGAAGCCAGATTCGCTTAATGACTGCATGATTCACTGACCAATCAAAGGGATTTGCTCAACAACGGTAGCCAAAAAGATCATAAAGTGAGGCACAACTCACTAAACAATTGCCTTGTGTAGCAAGGGAATTTTGGGGCCAGTTGTGGCTGTAAGTCGAGGACTACACGTGTGTGTGTGTAATAAACTCTTTTGCCTGCATCATGGAAAAATGTGTTAACGTCATATCAAAAACGTCAATATTTTTTAGATTATGTCTTATTCAACAAAATGTTGTGTTTTACATTTATTTGATTGCATTGAATTGAGGGGTGTCCACAGAGTTAGAGTTCAGGTTAATGTCTCTCATTGCAGATAGATGATAGATAGAGAGAGAGATAGAGAGATAGATAGATGAGATAGATAGATAGAGAGATAGATAGATAGATAGATAGATAGATAGAGAGAGCAGCAGAGGCAGAGCAGAGAGGAGAGAGATATATAGATAGAGAGAGAGATAGAGAGAGATAGAGAGAGAGATATAGATAGACATTAGAGAGAGAGATAGACAGATAGATAGAGATGATAGATAGATAGAGAGAGATGATATAAATAGACATGAGAGAGAGAGATAGACAGACAGACAGATATATATGATAGAGAGAGATGATAGAGAATAGAGATGATATAGATAGATTAGAGAGAGAGAGAGAGAGAGAGATGATAGAGAGAGATGATAGATATATGATAGAGAGAGATGATATAGATAGACAGGAGATAGATAGATAGACAGATATATATGATAGAGAGATGATAGAGAGAGAGAGAGATGATAGAGATAGACATTAGAGAGAGAGAGATGATAGAGAATGATAGATATTGATAGAGAGAGATGATATAGATAGACAGGAGATAGATAGATAGACAGATATATATGATAGATGATGATAGAGAGAGAGAGAGATAGAGATAGACATTAGAGAGAGATATATATGATAGAGATGATAGATATTGATAGAGAGAGATGATATAGATAGACATGAGATAGACAGACAGACAGACAGATATGATAGAGAGATGAAAGAGAGAGATAGAGATATAGATATAGATAGATAGATAGATAGATAGATAGATAGATAGATATACAGTAGATATAGATAGACAGACAGACAGATATGACAGAGAGATGATAGAGATAGAGCCATGATAAAGATAGACATGAGATAGATAGATAGACAAGACAGACAGATAGCAATAGCAATAACACTTAGACTTATATACCATTTCATAGTGCTTTCCAGCCCTTTCTAAGCAGTTTACAGAGTCAGCTTATTGTCCCCAACAATCTGGGTCCTCATTTTGCACACCTTGGAAGGATGGAAGGCTGACTCAACCTTGAGCCTGGTGAGATTCGATCTGCCAAACTGCTGGCAGCCGGTGATCAGCAAAAGTAGCCTGCAGTACTGCACTCTAACCACTGCGCCACCACAGTTAGATAGATAGAAGATGATAGATAGATAGATAGATAGATAGATAGATAGATAGATAGATAGATAATGGATGGATAGATAGATAGATAGATAGATAGATAGATAGATAGATAGATAGATGGATAGATAAATTCTACAGGGCGTCTGTGGTTAGACTTCAGGAGGAAGTTGGCCAGAAAAGTTGGAACTGTATAAAAGTTGTGGTTTACAATGTATAAGTTGCCAATGAGATGGAACAGGAGTTTCCTCTTGCAAATTTTCCTCTAACATTGCTAAACGAACTTCTGTGAATGGTGCGGGGGTTGGGTGGGGGCTTGGGCTTGATTAATTCTCCCCCACTGTTGGGAAACTCAGCTTAATGGTGGCATTCTTTGGGAAGAGGGGGGAAAGGTTCAAAATGTTCCTCTTGCAGAATTTTGTGTCTGAATTTATCCTTTTGTTGTTTTCACCCTTTTCCAGGTTCTCAACCCTTGGAGCAGTGGTGGGTTTCAGCAGGTTCTGACCAGTTCTGGAGAACCGGTAGCGGAAATTTTGAATAGTTCGGAGAACCGGTAGTAAAAATTCTGACTGGGCCCGCCCCCATCTATTCTCTGCCTCCCAAGTTCCAGCTGATCGGGAGGAAATGGGGATTTTGCAGTAACCTTCCCCTGGAGTGAGGTGGGAATGGAGATTTTATAGTATCCTTCCCCTGCCATGCCCACCAAGCCACACCCACAAAACCTGTAGTAAGAAATGTTGAAACCCACCACTGCCTTGGAGGTCTCCCTTTTCACAATCACAAATTGTGACCCCAGGCCTTTGACAATCCCTACTCCTTCCGTACACACCTGAAGATCTGTATTTTCTCATCTAGTAGCATTAAGGCTTGTAGAATGATGTTCCTTTGTTATGCAACATTTCCAACATTTTGGGAACCAGTCACAGGTAGAGCCAGTTTAACAGAATAACAGAGTTGGAAGGAACCTTGGAGGTCTTCTAGTCCAACCCCCTGCTCAAGCAGGAAACCTTGTCCCATTTCAGACAAATGTTTGTCCAGTCTCTTCTTAAAATCTTCCAGTGTTGGAGCATTCACAACTTCTGAAGGAAAGTCGTTCCACTGATTAATTGTTCTTGCTGTCAGGAAATTCCTCCTTAGTTTTAGGTTGCTTCTCTCCTCTTCTCAACAATTTCCATTTGTTGCTTCATGTTCGGCCTTCTGGCGCTTTGGAGAATAGGTTGACCCCGTGTTCTTTGCGGTAGCCCCCTAGATATTGGAAGACTGCTATCATGTCACCCCTAGTCTTCGTTTTCACTAACCTAGACATATTCAGTTCCTGCAACTGTTCTTTATATGTTTTAGCTTCCAGAGCCAAAAGACTGATTTTAACAGGTGGCACATGGAGCCATATCTGTGGGTGGGAACGCGAACGTTGTCCTAGCTCAGCTCCAGTGCACATACACGCACCGGCCAACAGATTTTCGGGCCTACCGGGCCCACTGGAAGTTGGGAAACGGGCTGTTTCCGGCCTCCGGAAGGCCTCCGGAGGGGTGGGAAAGGCCATTTTCACCTTCCCCAGTCTCCTAGAAAGCCTTTGGAGCCTGGGGAGAGCGAAAATTGGGACTTCCAGTCCCACCAGAAGTCGGAAAACGGACTGTTTCCGGCCTCCAGAGGGCCCTCGGAGGGATGGGGAAGGCCGTTTTCATCCTCCCCAGGCTCCAAGAAAGCCTCTGGAGCCTGGGGAGGGTGAAAAATGGGCCTACTGGGCCCACGATGCCATCGCGTGCCAAAAGCTGGGGGAGCGTGGGGGATCGTGCGCGCATGTGCGGGGGTGGGGTGCATTGAATTATGGGTGTGGGCACGCACGTGTGTGACCCCTCCCAGCTCCGCTCCGCTTTTGGCACATGACGGTAAAAAGGTTAGCCATCATTGGTCCAGTGGGTAAGGCACCAGGCTAGAAACTGGGAGTTCTAGTCCCACCTTAACTATGGAAGCCAACTGGGTGACTTTATGCCAATCATCAGAAGCCTGTAAGTTCTAATTCTACTTTAGACATGAAAGCCAGCTAGGTGACTTTGGGCAAATCACCAGGAGACTGTGAGTTCTAGTCCTGCCTTAAGCACGAAAGCCAGCTGAGTGACTTGGAGCCAGTCCTTCTCTCTCAGCCCAATTTACCTCACAAGGTTCTTGTTGTGGGGGAAACAGGAAAAAGAAGGTCTGTTGCAGTGGTGGAATTCAAATTTTTTTTACTACCGGTTCTGTGGGCGTGGCTTGGTGGGCGTGGCAGGGGAAGGATACTGCAAAATCCCCATTCCCACCCCACTCTGGGGCCAGCCAGAGGTGGTATTTGCCGGCTCTCTGAACTACTCAAAATTTCCACTACCAGTTCTCCCGAACCTGTCAGAACCTGCTGAATTTCACCCCTGGTCTATTGAACATGCTCGCCTTCTTGAATGATTTGTAAAAATAATAAAAGCAGGATACAAATTAAATAAAATATCTTTAATGGGGTGACGGATATAGTGTATATGGATGGCTGTCCATGTTTTTAGAATAGAATAGAGCTGGAAGGGACCTTGGAGGTCTTCTAGTCCAGCCCCTTGCTCAAACAGGAGAACCAATACCATTTCAGATAAGCGACTGTCCAGTCTCTTCTTAAAAACCTCCAGTGAGCGCCCATGATTTCTGGTGGCAAGCTGTTCCACTGGTTAATTGTCCTCACTGTTAGGAAGATTCTCCTTCATTCCAGGTTGCTTCTCTCCTTGATTAGTTTCCATCCATTGTTTCTTGTCTTGCCTTCTGGTGCTTTGGAAAATAATTTGACCCCCTCTTCTTTGTGGCAGCCCCTCAAATACTGGAATGCTGCTACCCCTAATTCTTCTTTTCTTTAGAATAGCCAAACCTAAAACCTGCAACCGTTCTTCATATGTTTTAATCTCCAGGCCTTTGATCATCTTAGTTGCTCTTCTCTGAACTTTTTCCAAAGTCTCAACATCTTGTTTGTAGTACGGTGACCAAAATATTAATTTTCAATAGCCACACAGCTTAAATCTGAGTCCTGATAGATTCCTAAATGACAAATTATTGCTTCTCACAAAGTTGGACTATCTGGTCCTTGGGGAAACATTCATGGACACTTCAAATCAAGATGCTGGATGGTTTTGGATGGCAAGGAGAATGCCTGGCAACCCACATCATCAGTTCTGATAGGTAGCATTCATTGGGGGACACAATAGTTGGTGGAATTATGGGCATACTACTGGAAAATATAATAAAAGGTATAAAAATATATCTGGTTTTACATATACTAACCACAACTAGAATTGTATTTGCACAGCAATGGAAAAATGATGAGATTCCGTCAGAGGAGAAGGTAATTAAGAAAATATTAGAATGCGCAGAAATGGATAGATTAACGTTCGCTATTAAGGATAAAGAAGAAACTGAATATTTTTTGATATGGGACGTATTTTATCAATGGCTAGACAATAGAAACAGAAGTTAGAAAGGAAGAGACATAAAGAGAGGAAATGTTAATGTGGAGAGTTGTTAAAGAAGATGATGTTAAGTATTATTGTTATTATGTTATTATATTATCAATATTATTGTGATGACTACTACAACAAATATGTGGATTATGACTGTTTAAAAATAACTGTACCCAGATCACAGACGGTTTGATGGAAATTGAATGTTATATAAATAAAATAAATACAACATGGAAAAAAAATAGTTTGATGGGATTAAATACAAACGGATGCTATAACTAATACAGGTAGTCCTCGGTTTACAACAGTTCAGTTACTGACCGGTCAATGTTACAATGGCACTGAAAAAATTGACTTTTGACTGTTTTTCACACGACTATTACAGCATCCCCATGGTCACATGATTAAAATTCAGCCGCTCTCGGCAACTGGCTCATATTTATGACGGTTGCAGTATCCCAGGGTCACGTGATCCGCTTTTGCGACCTTCAGACACGCAACGTCATCAGAGAAGCCAGATTCACATCACAACCAAGTTACTAACTTAACAAGTGCAAATGATTCACTTAACAACCATGGCAAGAAAGGTTGTAAAACGGGGCAAAACTCACTTAAAAATTTGTTTCGCTGAACAACATACATTTTCGGCTCAGTTGTGGTCGCAAGTCGACCTGTACTGAGAGCCTGATAATTTCATTCTAAGGAGAAAAGAGGAGAATAAATTATTGCAATAACAAAAAAGTCCATAACAAACTATCATGTATTCTGAAGAAGTTTCCAACGCACTTCATGAGAATTCAAAAGGGGAAGAAGTTTTTCATAACAATAAATTTGGGAATAAAGTCGAAGTCTTTCCCCATATCGTGCTTGCTGAGCGTGGGTGGGGGAAATACCCCACTAAATGTTGTGGGTGTGCATTCTCAGTGTTACTTTTGTCTCGTGACTAGCCCATTGTTAAGGCAGCCAAAAGCCATTCCGATGTACAAGTGGTGTTTTCCCTCATCTTTTTTCTAAAGTGGCAGAAAGGAGCCGTGGTGGCGCAGTGGTTAGAATGCAGTATTGCAGGCTGACTCTGCCGACTGCCAGCAGTTCGATCCTGAGCAGCTCAAGCAGTGGTAGGTTGCCCCCCGGTTTGGACTGGTTCTATAGAACCGGTATAAAACCAGCGGGAGGCTCTGCCCATCGACCCCAACATCATCAGATTAAAAATTAAAGATAAAGAAGACTCGAAATATTACAGGAGATGGAATACATTTTATGAATGGATAGAGACAAGAGGTAGAAATGAGAGGGAGGTTTATGAATGTCAGTACACCAAAGATGCATAAAACTATGGATATAATATGGAGAAATTTGTAAATAAGCTAATGTAAGTAGAAACTTAGTTGAAGTTTTCTTTTCTTTCCTTTCCTTTTTTTTGGGGGGGGGTTGTATTGTTGCAATTACGGTTAACATAGCACAGTTATTATTATAGTTATTAGGATGTATGTTAAGATTTACCATTGATCTCTCTCTGGCTTTGCTTTATTTGCATTGTTATCCTCACATGGCAGTGTCTTTTCAATAAAATAAAATTAAATAAATAAATAAAAAGATATAAAGCCTTGGTGGCGCAGCAGACTAAAGCACTGTTAAGTAACACCAGCTGCCTGCAATTACTGCAAGTTCAAATCTCACCAGGCTCAAGGTTGACTCAGCCTTCCATCCTTTCGAGGTAGGTAAAATGAGGACCTGGTTTGTGGGGGCAATAAGCTGACTTTGTATAAAAAAAGAACACCGCTGGGGGGGGGACGAAAGCCCTACTAAGCAGGTATATACAAAAGTATGAAGGCTATTGCTTAACGCATTGTAAGCCGCCCTGAGTCTCCGGAAAACAGCGGCATATAAATAGAATAAATACAATAAACAAACAAACAAACAAACATTAAAAGCATTAAAATTAAAAAAAACCACGGTTCTTAATCATTCCAGGACTTTTGAGGCAGGTTAGTCCAAATATTTTCAGGGCTTCTATCCAAGAAACAAACAATTGTTAACTCTATATTTGCACTGCCTTCTACTGACCTTCATGTAAAATATGGGAAATTCATATTGCTTACAATAGCATTGCTACGATGTATGCATTGAAAATTGAGTAAAGCTCCTTCTAGCTAAAATTCAGTATTTCAGTTGTAAAAAAAAAAGGAAGTCTGAATGAGATGGTTGCTTTTCAGCGCACTACCGAATCTCTGGAAATTTGCTTGAAAGGTATGTTACGGATAGTCCTCGACTTACAACAGGTCATTTAGTGACCGTTCAAAGTTACAACAGTCACTGAAAAAAGTGACTTAGGACCGTTTTTCAGAGTTACAACCTTTGCAGCATCCCCATGGTCACAATTTGGACGCTTGACAACTCAATTTGGACACTTTGACTTAACTCAAAATTCAGACGTTTGCCAAACTGGTTCATATTTATGACGCTTGCGGTGTCCTCTTTTGCGACCTTTGGACAAGCAAAGTCAATGGGAAGCCAGATTCACTTAACAACCGGGTTGCTAACGTAACAACTGCAGTGATTCACTTAGCAACTGCGGCAAGAAATGTCGTAAAATGGGGCAAAGCTCACTTAACAAAGGTCTCACTTAACAACAGGAATTTTGGGGCTCAATTGTGGTCGTACGTTGAGGACTACCTGTACTTTATGGATGGATAATTCTACTATAATGATTGGAAGACTCCAATGAGAAAAATAGGCTTGCAAATGAAAAAAAAATTGCGGAAAAGAATATGAAAATAGCACATTTTTAGAGCAACTATATTAATCAGAAAACAGAAATAATGGATTTTGAAGCTGAGGATACAGGTAGTATTATTCTCTTACAACCAGAATTGAGCCCAAAATTTCTGTTGCTAAGCGAGACCTTTCTTAAGTTTGCCCCATTTTACGACCTTTCTTGCCAGAGTTGTTAAGTGGATCATTGCAGTTGTTAAGTTAGGAACGCGGTTGTTAAGTGAATCTGGCTTCCCCATTGACTTTGCTTGTCAGAAGGTCGCAAAAGGGGATCACATAAACCCAGGACGCTGCAATCGTCATAAATATGAGTCAGTCACATGTGAATTTTGATCACGTCACCAGGGGGATGGCGCACCGATTGTGCGAAAAACAGTAACGTCCATTTTTTCACTGCTGTTGTAACTTTGAAGGGTCACTAAATGAACTGTTGTAAATTGAGGACTACCTGCATTTGAAATGCACTCATGCTTTATAAGGACACTGCCAGAACTGAAAAGTGCTAAAAAAAAAAAAATAAATAGTATGAATTTAAAATGTCTCCCAAGACACAACTGCCATCATTTCTAGCCATTACAAGCTTGCTTTAGATCAGTGATGGCTAATCTTTCTGCCATCGTGTGCCAAAAGTGCGGGGAGCGCGGGGGGGGTCACGTGTGCCCGTGCCCACACCCATAATTCAATGCCCCGCACCCCGCCTGCCGCGCATGAACGCGTGGACCCCCGTGCTCTCACTTTTGGCACATGATGGCAAAAAGGTTACTGGTGGGCCCAGTAGGCCCGTTTTTCGCCCTCCCCAGGCTCCAGAGCCTTTCTAGGAGCCTGGGGAGGGCGAAAACAGCCTCCCCCACCCCCCCAGAGGCCGGAAACGGCCCATTTCCCAACTTCCGGTGGGACCAGAAGGCCCGAAAATCAGCTGGCCAGCGTGCGCATGCGCACTGGAGCGCAGCTACAGCAATGCTCACGTGCCCACAAATATGGTTCCATGTGCCACCTGTGGCACGCGTGCCATAGGTTCGCCGTCACAGCTCTAGAGGTTTCTGGTTGTTGTTATTTTTGATTGTTGCAGAAAAAAAAAATGACAGCACAGCTGTTTGGTGAAATTTGTAACTCGTGCATTTTCTTCATTCTAATTCATGTATATTCTTGAGACATGAATTCATTGCAAATGATCACTTCTATGTAAGAATCCCAAGTTCATTTCCTTAAAATGTAACAGAAACTGGCAAAAAAAGAGAAAGAGGAACTTGGTGGGAGAAAGAGATCAGAATGTTTCTGTGTAGTATCTGTTTAAAATATTTAGAAACGTGCATGAGATGTTGACACGTGCTTTTTTAAATGTATATTATTTTGAGTGAGATTATTGAATTAGAATGTGGAATCTTGTATCAAGCTGATCGATTGATCATCCCAAAGGAGCTTTTTCAAGAGGCCACCGGACTTTCTTTGTGTTTGCTTGAAGACATTTCGCTTCTCATCCAAGAAGCTTCTTCAGTTCTGAATGAATGGTGGAGAATGGAAGGATTTATATTCCTTGCAGTCATCTGGTTGTTAGTACTCTCTCTGAGAGTCGTTGAGGCCATTTGGAGGTTTATCTGTGCCTTCAGATTAAAAACGGACGTTTCCACATCTTTCTTCTCACTTCTAGAGGAGTTCGACACCCATTTGCACTATTCAGGTGCAAATGGGTGCAAATGGCTGTGGAACCATCTGGGTTGAAAGGACTATGTTGTAAACGGGAGATAGGCGGGGTGGGCTGCTGAGGGTTCGCAGGGGTTCGGGAGAACCTCTAGCTAAGATTCTGTGCAGTTCGGAGAACCCCCAAATCTCACTCCTGGCTGGCCCCGCCCACCCAACCTGCCCCTCCCCTCCCAGGAGTCCCCACGTGGCCCATTTTGGATGGAGGTAAGTGCAGGGCGCATGTGGAGGCTTGGGGATGGCAAAAAACGGGCCTACCAAAAGTTCGGGAAGGCCACGAATGGGCCCATTTCCGGCCTCCAGAGGGCCTCCGGAGCCTGGGGAGGCCATTTTTGCCCTCCCAGGGCAAAGGAAAGCCTCCAGAGCCTGGAAAGCCTCCAGAGCTTGGGAAGGGCAAAAATGCCCCCCCCGCCATGGTGGAGGAGGCTGACTAGGCCACGCCCACCATAACCACGCCCCCCCAGCAACCAGGCAGAGAACCCTGGCTGGCCAGATTCACTTAACAACGGTATAACTAATTTAACTGCAGTGATTTACTTAACAACTGAGGCATAAAAGTGGTGACTGTGACTGAGTGGGCATGGCCAACTCGATGTCACTCACAGCCATGCCTACAGTCACAAGACACCCCCCACCCACCAAGCCATGCCCACAGAACCTGGTAGGAAAACTTTTTAAATTTCTATTTTGCCACCCGCTCTTCCTTCACCTTGGGTCGGGGGACGGGGCCCAGGGATGCACCATTCACCGAGGCCCCGGAGCTGCCGCCTGCTCACCGCCTATCTCAAATGGGTCAGGGAATGCATCATTCCCTGACAAAAGCCTTGCCCCGGAGCTGCCCACTCTCCCTTCACCACGCGGCATGTCCAATCCAATTCCATTCAAGAAGGAAAGCGGCTCCAGTAACTTTCAGGCGCTCGCCTTCCCTGGCAGCCAGCTGTGGGATAAAGGTAAGGACACACCATGTGGCGAAGGGAGAGTGGGCGGCGGCTCCGGGGCAAGGCTAGTGTCGGGGAATAGTGCATTCCCTGACCCGGTTGAGGCAGGCAACGAGCAGGCGGCGGCTCCAGGGCTTCGGTGAATGGCGCGTCCCTGGGTCCCGGCCCCCAACCAAGGCGAAGGGCAAGTGGGCAGCGAGTGGATGGCGGCTCCGGGGAAGGCCGGAGTCTCTTTCTGGGCACATCGCTTCTGCCTTTTGGGCTACTTCCTGAAGCTGACAGCTCCGCAGCCAGCCGCTTTGCTTTTTCTCTCTTTTTCCTCGTGGGAGGCTTGCGTGGTGACACCAGCAGAAGTGCTGCGGGGAAGTGGCCCAACAAGCAGAAGCACTGCACCCAGAAAGAGCCAAAAAAAGGCCTGGTGGCTCAGCAGACTAAAAGCACTGTGATTAACATCAGCTGTCTGCAATTACTGTAAGTTCGAATCTCACCAGGCTCAAGGTTGACTCAGCCTTCCATCCTTTCTAAGGTAGGTGAAATGAGGACCCAGTTTGTGGGGGTAATAAGCTGACTTTGTATAAATATACAAAAGTATGAAGGCTATTGCTTAACACATTGTAAGCTGCCCTGAGTCTCCGGAGAAGGGCGGCATATAAATCAAATAAAAAAAAAAAAAAAGAGAAGGGCAAGAGGGGCCAGTGGGCTGCAGAGGTGAAGGCAAGCTCTGGGGCGGCAGTGGCGCTCCGGGAGAGAGGACGGATGTCCCAGGGCTGCACATGCAGTGCCGCCACCACCGTTTCTCTTGGCCCCTGCGCATGCGCAGAGGCTCAAAAAACCAGGTTACTTCCTGGTTAAAACCAGGAAGCAATGACTTCTGGGCGGGTGGGCGGAGCCACCAGCTGCCATCGCTACCGGTTCTCCAAACTACCAGCCATCATCGCTACCGGATCAGCCGATCCGGTCTGAGCCGGGAGGATTTCACCCCTGAAAACGGGGCACAATTCACTTAAAAATCGTCTTGCTTGGCAATGGAAATTTTGGATCCAACTGTGGTTGTAAATCAAGGACTACCTGTATACAAAGATTGAGAACAAAGAACTAAAAATCTGTTATTGCAAATCCACAAGAGGAGGACATCTGAAAAGATTGCACCAATTCTGGAAAGAACATCCAGAATCAGAAATAAGAAAACACGATGGCCAGTTTTGCAGAGATGGCGAAGATTTCAGCATATCTAAAAGACTGTTTACAAGAGACTTATGAATGGGAATGGAAAAAGTGGATAGATTATGTTCAGAACAAATACCAAGCTAGGAAGTATCAAATAGCTTTCATTTGAAAATGATATATTAAGATAGAAATATGTTAATGTAATGAAGATAAAAAAGAAAATTATAAGGGGGAGGGAGGGGTTCAAGTTTTATATAAGTTTTATACAAAGGGGTTTTTTTTTTTACTTGATATGAGTATACTGTGTGGAAGTCCGGGGGGAGGGGAGGGTTAGGGAGGGCTAGGGAGGTTGGGAAGGCTGGGGTGGGTTGAGGGGGGGGGAAAGGGGTGAAAATGTAATTGTAAAACTTTTGCAATAAAAAAAAAAAAGAAATAAGAAAACAGAAGCTTGCAGATCCACATTGATTTATAATACAAAACGAAATGTTCACAGAAGAGAGTTGGAAGAGTTACAGAAGTTTACCCAAGGAGAATAAATTGAAACCTTAGCAAAGTAGTTCAGATTGTAGAGGGGAACCACAGGGAGTTGACAGTAAAGGAAGCCAGCACAATTATTGAATTGTTTTAATTCTCAAACCAGGCACCCTCTTCTTGGCTTTTTTCTCAGAAAGAACAAATCAATTTAACTGGAAAAGAAGAGGAACTGAAACGAAGAATAATTCCGTTATCTAGTATTCCACAAAAACAACAGAATAAGGTGACCTGCCTTGGAGTTTGTTCCAAAGAAACAGCTAGCACAAGTATTAAAAGATATGAATGCTGTAATATCAAATATCAGCACCAGCTTATTGCAAGAAACAAGCCAACTCACATATAGCATGTACTGCAGTTATATACCTAATTATTAAATACCTTGGATGCATGGGTGAAATGCTCCCGGTTCGGACCGGATCACCCGATCCGGTAGCAATGGAGGCGGGTGTTTCGGAGAACCGGTAGCGAAAATCCCTGCCCACCCCCAATGCCCAGCTGAGCTGCGCGATCATCAGAGGCTTTTGTTTTTACTTTTAAAAGCATTTTTTCTACAACCTCTTCGGCTGAAAATATGCTTTTTAAAGTTTTTTTAAAAAAAGCCTCTGATGATTGCCCGGCTCAGCCGGGATCGTCAGAGGCTTTTAAAAGCATTTTTTCTACAACCTCTTCGGCTGAAGAGGTTGTAAAAAAGAATGCTTTTAAAAGAAAAAAAAGCCTCTGTTGATCAGGCAACTCAGCTGGGATCGTCAAAGGTTGGGATCGGCCAAAGAGGTTGGGATCGGCCAAAGAGGTTGGGATCGGCCAAAGAGGTTGGGATTGGCCAAAGAGGTTAAAAGATGTTAAAAGAGGTTAAAAAATGCTTTTAAAAGCCTCTGACGATCCCAGCTGAGTCGGGTGATCATCAGAGGCTTTTTTTTTTAACTTTTAAAAGCATTTTTTCTACAACCTCTTCGGCTGAAAAAATGCTTTTAAAAGTAAAAAAAAAAAAAGTTGGCCACGCCCACCCAGTCACATTACCCCACCACCACCAAGCCACGCCCACAGAACTGGTAATAACAAATTTTACATTTCACCACTGCTTGGATGCAAAATCATCCAACAAGGAAAAAACCCAAACAGTGCACCACCAAAATGGAATATTGGGCTGAAAATTATGTTCAGCATACTAAGATCAGATGCAAGCAAGCCACAGCAGATGAAATAAAATAAATTGGAGAAGAAGAAGGCCAAAGAATACCTTAGCGGGAATTATCACCTAGAAACAAGGAAGATCAATGAAGCACCGAAAATAATACAGCAGCAAACATAGCCAAGAAGATCAACAGATACAAAGCTCGAACTAAACTATAGGCAGACTCTCCAATTTCAATCGAATGAGAAACATTTCCACCAACCCATAAATGGAGAGACTGCAGTGAATCAGTCAGCACTTGACAATGAAGGAGTAATGTAGTTCTAGACCAGGGCAGAGGTGCTATTCAGCAGGTTCTGACCAGTTCTGCAGAACCGGTAGCGGAAATTTTGAGTAGTTCGGAGAACTGGTAATAAAAATTCTGATTGGTCCCGCCCCCATCTATTTTCTGCCTCCCAAGTCACAGCTGATCGGGAGGAAATGGAGATTTTGCAGTAACCGTCCCCTGGAGTGGGGAGGGAATGGAGACTTTACAGTATCCTTCCCCTGGAATGGAGATTTTACAGTAGCCTTCCCCTGCCACGCCCACCAAGCCACACCATGGCCACCAAGCCACACCAACAGAATCGGTAGTAAAAAATTTTGAATCCCACCACTGGACCAGGGGTATCAAACTCAATTTCATTGAGGGCTGCACCAGGGCTGCAGTTGACCTCGGGGGGCGGGGGGGGGGGGGGTGGCCAACTGGGTGGGCGTGACCAGATTGACACCACTCACTGGCCGTGGCCAACTCTCCAAACTGCTGGCATGTTTCCTCTTCGCATTGGGTAGAGCAGGCCGAAGTGACGCGGGCCAATGCCTTCCTTTTTCCAGGACGGCCCCGCAGGCCAGATCCGATCACATTGTGGGCCGGATCCAGCCAGCTGGTCTTGCAATTGACACAGGGATAAAATGCTCCCGGTTCGGACCGGCTCGGGCGAGTAGGTAGCGGAGATTGAGGCTAGTTTGCCGAACGGGGAGCAATGGCTGGCTGGCCACGCCCCTGAACTGATCCATGGCCCGCAGTCCTGCCATGTTTGCACAATCATCAGAGGCTTTTTTTTTAAAGCATTTTTTCTACAACTTTGGCCAAAAAAATGCTTTTAAAAGTAAAAAACAAAAGCCTCTGATGATCGCGCAGCTCATCAAAGGCATTTAAAAGAAAAAAATCCTTGTTTTCTTTTAAATGCTCTGACGATCCCAGCTGAGTTCCCTAATCGGCAGGGGCTTTTTAAAAAAGCCTCTGCCGATCAGGGAACTCAGCTGGGATCCTCAGTGCCTTTTGAAAACATTTTTTTACAACCTCTTAGCTGAAGAGGTTGTAGAAAAAATGGTTTTAAAAGTTAAAAAAAAAAAATTGGCCACGCCCACCCAGTCACATTACCCCCCACCAAGCCACGCCCACAGAACTGGTAGTAACAAATTTTAGATTTCACCCCTGGTTTGACACCCCTGTTCCAGGAGTGGGTTCTACTTACCTTTACTACCGGTTCGCAATGGGGCCGCGTTCCTGATGACGTCTAAGTCAGCGGGCGGAGCCTCCCGCCAGTTTTACTACCGGTTCTTGCGAACCGGTCCGAACCGGGGCCAACCCACCACTGCCCTGTTCCAGACGTTGCTAAGGAACAACCAAATACAACAAGGTTAAAAGAGGAGGATAAGAATAAACAAGAAGCTGAAATGAAAGAATTAATAATAACAGCAGAAATGGTTAAGAACAAGGATTGGTCAGCACCAGCTGAAGATGAATGGCGTGGTTTTTGGTTGAAACATTTGACTGGTCTACACTCACTCGTTGCCACGCAATTTAACAACACATTGCAAGGAGGTGAAATTGAAGAGTGGCGAATGAAAGATTCAGCAAAACTAGGCAACTACAGGCCAATTCCCTGCTTACCACCAAATTTCAAATTGCTAACTGGTGTGGCAGCTGATGCAGTCCAATAGCAGCATCTAGTCAGAAACAAGCTCTTTCCAAATAAAAGTGTCCAAACAGCAGTGGAACAAAGCTGTTTTTAACTGTGATAAATGGGGGGTTATCTTAGCCATAGTAAACATCAGATGGCATTTATTAAGATCAGATTAAACATCCTCCCGCCACAGATGGTGAAGGGTAGATTTGAAGCATCCACTCCAAGCAGGATTCTGTCCTTACAGATAAGGGAGAATTGGTGGAACACATTCTCTGTTTTACAATGTTTATCTTTTTCAACATCTGATCTAACCTATGTTAGAATTTGTACCAGATAGATCTAATTTTGAACACTGAGAGCGTAGGCACCAAGACAAATTCCTTGTGTGTCCAATCACACTTGGCCAATAAAAAATTCTATTCTATTCTATTCTATTCTATTCTATTCTATTCTATTCTATTCTATTCTATTCTATTCTATTCTATTCTATTTATTTTTAAATTTGTATACCACCCTTCTCCCTGAGGACTCAGGGCGGTGAACAGCCAAGTAAAAGCATAAATTACAAACATTAAAATACAATTAAAAAGATATATATAAATTTGGCCCCATGATTAAAAACAATAACAAACAATTAAAAACATTTTAAAAAGTGTTAGGCCAGCCCGGTTGCTGGAAAAAGAAGGTTTTAAGGGCACGGCGGAAGGCACCGAGGTCTTGGATTCTCCTTATCTCTGGGGGCAGCTGATTCCAGAGGGTAGGTGGCACAGAGAAGGCCCTCCCCCTGGAGGTCACCAGCCTACATTGTTTGGCTGATGGCACCCCGAGGAGGCCCTCTCTGTGGGAGAGCACAGGTCGATGGGAGGTTGTCGGTAGCAGCAGGCGGTCTCGAAGATAACTAGGTCCTATGCCATGGAGCGCTTTAAAGGTGATAACCAACCCCTTGAAGCGCACCCAGAAGACCACTGGGAGCCAGTGCAGCTCACGCAGGAGAGGTGTTGTATGGGAGCGCCATGCGGCTCCTGTGACTACCCGCGCGGCCGCATTCTGGAGAGCCTCCGGGTGCTCTTCAAGGGGAGCCCCATGTAGAGAGCGTTGCAGTAGTCCAGGCGAGAGGTGACGAGGGCATCTATTCTATTCTATTCTATTCTATTCTATTCTATTCTATTCTATTCTATTCAACAGAATAGAATAGAATAACAGAGATGGAAGGGACCTTGTAGGTCATCTAGTCCAACCCCCCGCCCAAGGAGGAGACCTATACTATTTCTGATGGATGGCACTCCAGTCTCTTCTTGAAAGCTTCCAGTAATGAAGCTCCCACAACTTCCAAAGGCAAGTTCTGTTCTGTTGGTTGATTGTTCTCACTGTCAGAACATTTCTCCTTATTTCTAGATTGAATTTCTCCTTGATCAGTTTCCATCCATTATTCCTTGTCTGGCTTTCAGGTGCTTTGGAGAATAGGTTGACCCCCTCCTCTCTGTGACTAAGACCACTTTTGGTCTAGGGGTTAAGGAATGAGACTAGAAAGTGGGAGACCATGAGTTCTATTGGCCTTCCGAAAAGCGGTGAAGACCTGGTTTCTCCGGCAGGCCTGGGGCTGTTGATCTCGCTGTTGCGATCTTGTGAGATCCGGCCATGAATGGTGTGAATGGGTTTTAATGTTTTAATTTTTAAATGTTTTTATAATGGTTTTTTAAAATGCATTGTAAGCCGCCCTGAGTCTTCAGAGAAAGGCGGCATATAAATTGAACTAATAAATAAATAAATAAATAGTCTCACCTTAAGACATGAAAACCAGCTGGGTGACTTTGAGCTAGTCATTCTCTCTCAGCTCAACCCATCCTCACAGGGTTGTCGTTGTGGGGCATATAGGAGGAGGAAAGTGTGTTGGGTATGTTCAGCTCTTTGAGGTATTTTTCAAAATAATAAATTTACAAATAAATAAGCAAATAATTTAGAAAGAAAGAAAGAAAGAAGAAAGAAGAAAGAAAGAAAGAGAAAAAAGAGAAAAAAGAAAAAAGAAAGAAAGAAAGAAAGAAAGGAAAGAAGAAAGAAAGAAAGAAGAAAAAAGAAAGAAAGAAAGGAAGGAAGGAAGGAAGGAAGGAAGGAAGGAAGGAAGGAAGGAAGGATCAAGTCTCACATTGAAAAGATATACATTAACCCTCTTCTAGAATAATGGACCATGATGGCATTTTCAGAATAATGCCAGTGAATACTGAACAAACCCCCAAATGCCAGGTTGTTGGTAGGCGTAGGCCTACTTTCAACGCACCAGCGGAAAACCAACCGCTACTGAGATTGTACAATGTACAAGGGACATAATTTAGGTCCTAGCTACATGTCCTGGCTTAAGAAGACAGCGCCATCTAGGGGTCTTCAGTGCAACTGGTGTTTAAGCCAGTTGGTTTAAGTCCCAAAGGTGCTTTTTCGAGAGACAAAACTGGACTTTCTTGTTTTATTTTGAAGACGTTTCACTTCTCATCCCAGAAGCTTCTTCAGCTCTGACTGGATGGTGTGGAATTCCAGTCAGAGCTGAAGAAGCTTCTGGGATGAGAAGCGAAACATCTTCAAAGAAACAAACAAACAAACAGAAAGTCCAGTTGCCTCTTGAAAAAGCAATTTTGGGTGATTTGGATGACTGAGAATTTCCAGAAAAGTTGGCTTAAGTTTTAAGGTTTAAGCCAGCCTTTCCACCAGGTGTAGTTCAAATGTCTTTGGACCAACATTTGTCAACAGATCGAAATTAGCTGTACGTAGGGTAGTAGGTTAGGATAGCACTTAAGTTGCCAGCTGCCTGCAATTATTGCAAGTTCAAATCTCACCAGGCTCAAGGTTGACTCAGCCTTCCATCCTTCCGAGGTAGGTAAAATGAGGACCCAGATTGTGGGGGCAATAAGCTGACTTTGTATAAAAAAGATCACCGCTTGGGGGGGGGTGAAAGCCCTACTAGTATAGGAGTATATACAAAAGTATGAAGGCTATTGCTTAACGCTGTCAGACTTCGATGCTATCTCAAAATAAATGAATTTCCAAACTGCCAATCTTTAAGGAAATCTTTTCTTTAATTGAGCACAGCCACCGGATCATGACTCAATGCGGACAAGACTGACCTTTTGCCCCCCAATCCCTCCCTTTCCGATCCCCAAATCTCTGCTTCTCATTGGCTATCTTCCAAGTCATTCTTCAGACTTCTTGTCTCGTCATTTCCCAGGAATGTCTCCCCCCCTCATTTCCACGACAACCCGACTTCAAAGGGATTTAGCAGGCAAAAGTTCAGAGCTTATCTCTCTTTCTCCTCTGCTCTCCATGCCACCATCGAAGCCCTGACAAACGCATTGTAAGCCGCCCTGAGTCTCCGGAGAAGGGCGGCATATACATCTAACAAATAAATAAATAAATAAATAAATAAATAAATAAATAAATAAATAAATAAGTAGAGTGGAGTTTAATGGGGGGAAAAATCAATTTTTTTAATATGGACTATTTCGCTAGTTTGTTATACAGATAGCCCTCGTGTCAGCACTTCAACCTGCATTTACTCTAGTGCTGACATAAGAAGGAGAAGAGAGGGGCAGCTGGCAAGAGGACGCTTGACTTCTCACCTACTTATTTTCCCTGAAGATAATATCCCCTAGGAGATGAGATGGGAGGGGCGGGACATTCCTGGGAGCTGTAGTAGTAGATATGGGGAGAGTGATTTGGAAGATGGCCAATGAGACGCAGAGAATTGGGGAACGGAAAGGGAAGGTTTGGGGTCAGGAAGTCAGGGTTGGCTACGCCACAATCGGGGACAGATTGTCATGCTTAATAAAATGAAAGATTTCATCGAAGACTATTTGTTTGGAAATGCAATTTATTTTATTTGAGATGACATCGAAACCTGACACCTCGATTTTAATAACCGGTTGTTTTGTGACTGTTCAAAGTTATAACAGACCTCCCCAGAGTTACTTACAACTCGTTTTAGAAGTTCTGATAGGTGAACCCTTCCACCTTACTCCAGTGCTCGCATAATCCTATAGCAAATGCGAGCCGGTTGCCAAATGCTAAAAATCACAATTTTTAGCATTTTTTTTTTTTTTTGCTGGCTTTTAGTGTTTACTTCTAGTTTCCAGCAAACAAAGCCCATTGGGGAAACTGTGGGTTGCTTAATGGACTGCGGCATTCATTTCAACACCACAACCACAAGATCATAATGCTGGGTGCGGTCAGGTGGTAATCTGTTTAACGACCGCCATGACTAAACTGCAATTCTGTTGTCAATTAGTGTCACAGTGCTGAGGACTCAAATTATTTTGTACTCAAGTCACCCAGAGGTGACGCACTGGGGGTGATATATGATTGGTATATAAAATACAGCCAAGCTTGATTTTGGAGGTACACATGCAATTATTTACTGTATTTTTCGGAGTATAAGAAGCACCTTCCCCCCCCCCCCAAAGGATGTGAAAATTTAGGTGTGTCTTATACACCGAATGTAGCCCTGTCCACCCACTGGCCCCCATCCTTTGGCCTCTGCCTCCCAGCAATTTTCTTCCTTGCAGCAAGCAGCAAGAAACCGCTTGTTCCAGCTTCAGCAAAGTCTAATTAGCACAAACTGATTGTTGGATTGGCCTCCTGACTCTCAGCTGTTTTGCTCTCAGCTGCTTTGTGCAGGGCTCTGCTGCTTGCTGCAAGGAGGTAAATTGCTGGGAGCAGATTTTTTTTTCCTTGTGCTAATCAAGCTATGCTGAAAGCAAAAATGAAAGTAAAGCAGGCTGTTTGCTGCAACGAGGCAAAATTGCTGGGAGGCAGAGGCAGATTTCTTTGGTGCGTCTTATACTCTGAAAAATATAGTACATTTGTGTATGAATTGTTAACATTCCAACGTAAGCCAAAATGCCAGCATCACACCAGGCTAAGGTCATTTCATGACCACAGAGCCTGAGCTTTTCCAGAACTTCCTCAACAGGGAGTCCTCTACTCACAACCGTTCCATTTAGTGACCCCTCGAAGTTACAACACTGAAAAGGCAATTTAACAAGTTTTTCACACTTGCAACCACTGCAGCGTCTCTACAATCCCAAAGGTGCTTTTTTTCAGGAGGCAACTGGACTTTCTTAGGTTTGTGGGGGGGGTTTTTTGAAGACGTTTTGCTTCTCATCCAAGAAGCTTCTTCAGCTCTGATTGGATTAGTGGGGAATGAAAGGATCCAGTCAGAGCTGAAGAAGCTTCTTGGATGAGAAGCGAAACGTCTTCAAAAAGAAAAAAGGTCCAGTTGCTTCCTGAAAAAAGCGCCTTCGGGACAACCATGACCTGGATGACTGAGAATCTCATCGTGCCTACAATCCTATGATCGAAATTCAGATGCTTGTCAAACAACTCGTGTTTATGACGGTTGCAGTGTCCTGGGGTCGTGTGATTTCCTTTTGCAACCTTCTGACAAGCAAAGTCAATGGGGAAGCCAGCTTCATTTTACAACCGCATTACTAACTTAATAACCAGTGATTCACTTAATGACTGTGGTGCGAAAGGTGGGAAAATGGGGCAAAACTCACATAAGAACTGTCTCGCTTAACAACAGAAATGTTGGGCTCAATTCTGGTTGCGAGGACTACTTGTGTAGACATACGTTAGCCAAGTTAGGATATGGATTTGATTGGCTATCTGATCTGAAATTCAGCCTGTAATCTCTCTCCTTCACTTTATTTTTCACCAGGTTATATTTTTTTTTTAAAAAAATGCATCTAGTCTGGTTATATGTCCTGCAGGATATCAATATCAAGGATGGTATTGAAAATCTCTCCCAAGAAATCGAGGATAAGCACATCACAATTTTCTTGTAATTTTTTTCCTTCACTTCACAAAATGCCATCCTCGTTATAATTAAGGTTCCGTTAGTTAGAAGTTAACCACTTCTTTAAAAATATGTTCTGGTTTCTGATTTTGTCCTGTTATATATACCAAAATGACCACAGACTCAGATAGAGAAAAAAAAAAAGCATTTGGTTTTATTGAACAGAAGCAGAGAGATAATCTTGAGTTATTTTTTTGAGCAAAAATAGCTTTCAAAAAAACATTCTGACACAATCTGGTCGTACCAACCAACCCTCCCCACCCCGCCTTCCATATACATTATTTATATCATATACAAGGTATAATAAATTAATATCTACATGCAACATATAGAAAGGAACGTACACTGTAAAAAATACAATATTTTTCAGCTTATTTTGTTTTTTAAGTTTTTTTTTACAGGTTTTAATTTACATTTTTTACACTTTTTTGTAAACTTTTTTTTCTTTATAAAAATCAGATCACACCACACGCTATCCAAAACATTCACCTCTGCCTACACGAGAAAAAAAACACACAAAGCAAGGATCCTAACTTTATTGCCGCTTCGTTTCAACCACAGCATTGCCTTCACATTATTAATACAGACTAAATGACTTCTTTTGCTTACTTTGCATATATTTGAAGGAACTAAAGTAAAGCAACCATAAAGTCTGTGCTTTAAAAGGGGGGGGGGCCGCAGGGGGAAGGAAAGGCAAGCAATTAAATGTAATGACAACCGTTTTTTATCAACTTCACATTTATCAAAACTTCTCCATTATCAACTGCCTTTCCACTAACCATTTTCACTTAAGCATGCAAAAGTTAATGATTATAAGATTTACTTAATAACAATGTAAAAGAAATAAGCTAATGGGAGGGACCGTGGACGTTACACTGAAATCCAGTACTTTCTAAATTTTAATAATATGTTTAAAAAAAAACAAAAAAAAAACAGTAACACTAAGGTTTCCTAAAAACATTTCATTTCCTAATTTGAGGATTTGAAAGCTCATCTTTAGAAATCTTAACACTAAATATGTTCAGCACTTCGATGTGGATTGGTTTTGCGTTTTTTTAAAAAAAACAAAGCAGCTTATTTATTTCTACCCCCCCAAAAAAAACAAAGAAAAAAAAAACAGCATTTGTGATTAAAACAAGTCTCCTGAAACGGTAGTATTTCTCCAGGAATACTTTCTTTAAAAGAATACGTAACAAACAAACAAAAACACATTATTTAAAACCTTTTCAGAAAAGAAATTCATATACGTTCTCTGCAATTTCCTCTAGCCACCGAATCGGTCACTGCCAAGATTCAACCTATTTTTCAGCAGAGGATTCCAGCCCATGGCAAGCCCTCTTGTGATCTGGGTGGCAAATCTGTGCTCCTGTGATCGTTTCTCGACCAAAGGTTTGAAATGGTTCATTTGATCCCTCATGCCACATCAGACTTACCATCATACAAAGGTAAAAAAAAAAGCACAATATGCATTTTGAGTGAACTCCATGAGATCTTGTACCAAAAGTACAAGGAATGCTAAGATCATTTCCCAACCGGAGCACGTTCCGGCGGGCGTTGATTTCGACCCCCAGAATTCTCAGCTGCAACAACTGTGGTTGGGGGGGGGGGGGGGGGGGGGGTCTGGCGATTCTGGGGGTGGAAGCCAGCCCTTGGAAGGCACCCTAGTTGGGAGAGGGCTGGTTCAGATACTTATTGCCTAAAAATACTACGATGCGTTTTAAGAGCTCAGACTAGCACACGGAATCGAAGGAAAGAGCCTGCCACTTTGATTTTGGTTTGAGGTCAAAAAAGAAGGTGCCCCCTCCGTCGCTCAGAGGGGAACTGCTGAGGCTTTCTTCTCCGCAGCTCATGTCTTCACAAGAGTCCTCACTGCGAAAGGAAACGATGAAGGTCATTAGCAATCGCAAAGAAAGGTAGAAAAAAAGAGTAACTGAGTGTGTGGTACAGGCGGTCGTCGACTTAAGAGCAGTTCGCTTTCAGTTACAACGGCACTGAAAAAAAGTGATTTATGACCATTTTGGTCATAAGTCACGATGAGTCGCGGTGGTGTAGTGGTTAGAGTGCAGTACTGCAGGCTACTTCTGCTGACTGCCAGCTGCCTGCAATTTGACAGTTCAAATCTCACCAGGCTCAAGGTTGACTCAGCCTTCCATCCTTCCAAGCTGGGTCAAATGAGGACCCAGATTGTTGGGGGCAAGAGGCTGACTCTGTAAACCGCTTAGAGAGGGCTGTAAAGCACTGTGAAGCGGTATATAAGTCTAAATGCTATTGCTATTTTTCACATTTATGACTGTTGCCCCATGGTCACATAATTAACACTGGGATGCTTGACAACTGACTCATATTTATGATAATTTGCAGGGTCCCAGGGGCCATGCGATCACATTTCGCGACCTGAAAAGTGAAGTCAAGGGGGAAACCAGAGTCACTTAACAACCATGCTACTTGTTTAACAACTGAAGTGATTCACTGAACAACTGTGACAAGAAAGGTCGTAAGATGGGGCAAAACTCACTTAAGAAATGTCTCACATAGCAATAGAAATGTTGGGCTCCATTGTGGCCGTAAGTTGAAGACTACCGGCATTCATCACATATTAATCTCTTCGGAGTCAGCCAAGTTGCTCTACCTTCTCTTCCTTACCAAAATATTTTTATTAAATATGCTCAATTTTCTAGCAAACTCTGCACCTAACCATATTGGTTAGGAATTGGCTTTGCAAGCTTCAGGATTTTAAGCGTAAAAGTAAAAACAGTTCTGATAACCAACCTTACATAAAAATCACAGCTTAGTTTCCCTTAATATTTTATTTATTTATATTTCATATTTTTAACCACCCATCTCCCTCGGATATTCAGTGAGATGCTGGTAAATCTAAAATCTCAAGGAACATTCTTTCCCCTTTGGTGGGAGCATGATAAACGTTTCTTGAGTTGGATTTGTTACATGCATTTAATGGCCCAAAACTTAAAATTGTAAATGGGAAAAAAAAAAACACTGAGTTTCTACATCTAGCTGCCGAATTAGTTATTGCTAAACAACGGAACTCTTCAGATAGTATCTTAGCAGATAAGGAGGTAATGTTTAGCTTTGTATGAAAAAGCCTTTGATAAAATCCACTGTATGACATAGTGAATTGCTGTTTTACAAGGAATTGTGAGAGTTCATTATATATAGGAGATAAGCATCCAGGCAACAGCTTGTATCAAAAATTAGGTGTACTTTAAAATGTACCAGTCCTAGTCATCTTTTGAAATTAGGTAGACAGACAGGCAGACAAGAGCGAAATCATGGAAGAAGATAATTGCCAATGATTTCCATGCTTTGCCTAGAAAACAACACGGGCATCTTCATGTTGTAATCATCTGCACAATGCAAGGGAAACTTAATGTAAGTTTTGAAATAGGATGCTTTGAAATACCAGGTAATGTAATTTAAAGGATGGCTGTCCACTCCATTAGACTCTAGGCAGCTGACAACATTCTACTGCTATTAAGAAAGGGCCGTGAGAATTCAGCAGTGCTGATAATTATCTTATCCCACTTCAGTCTCATTAGCTCAATTGTGTACTTAACTACTCATCTCATTATCACTGACAAAAAGGAATCTCAGGAAGATGACTTCACTGGATAACAAGAGAAATCAGCTCCCCCTCGGCCAATCTGCATACCATTTTATTTTAAAGTATTGGGGGGGGGGAGAGGAGGGGGAAATGAAAGACAGCATGTTAATCAATGATCCATGGAAGAACTAATTGCTGTGGTCTTGGAAAAACCAACTCACAATTAGCTACTCCTTGCAAACATGGGATTTAGCTCAAAGTACATACGCAGCGTTAAACAATCTGAGAAGTTTGTTAGAAGGATGGAAAAGCCATTCTATTCCAATGGGAATAAAAAGCTTCTCAAAATAAAACTGTTTATTCTACTTTACTCTATTAGGCCCTCTCTAAATATACTGTAAACCCCATCTTCTCCAGCAAGGTAGATGTAATCAAACTCTTCTCAGAGGCATCAAATGGAGGAAGGTTGGTTTATTCTGACCAATAACTGTTACCAAAAATGCCCATTGCTTATTTTTCCAATTGAGGGCTTTCTAAATGTGATTTTGTGAGTTCTGACGCTGAGTCATGGGTCTCTCTGTCCATGCCACAGAAACACAGACATAACCATCAAAACTGAAAGGTGACAAATTTATCCTTCATTCTTAAATAGAGGTCATTTTATTTTTCTAAATGCCAGCACAGGGAATGCTAGTTGATGGGCCATCTATCTGTCCTTCACGCATTTACATTATTGAAAAGAAGTTACATGTAGTTACTTGAAGCGACTACATACAGTTGGCCAATAACAGAGGAAGGCCCAAGAGCAGAGATCTTCAAACTTGGCAGCTTTAAGACTTGTGGACTTCAACTCCCAGAATTCTCCAGCCAGCATAGCATAGCTGGCTGGCGAATTCTGGGAGTTGAAGTCCACAAGTCCTAAAGCTGCCAAGTTTGAAGACCTCTACCCAACAGCGTTTACCTACCTCTCGCTTTCGTCAAAGCATCCGGCCTCTGGGATTGTGGGCAACTCAGGAACACTATAGTAGCTGTTTTGAAGATTCTGGGCAGTGCGTCTTGAAACAATCCAGACTAGTTTCTTATGATCTGGCTTGCAACAGGCGGGGGAAGCATAATCTGCTAAGCATTTTGAGACCAGCTCTCTCCAATACAGTAAGTCACTGTCACTTATCTGGGGGAGGAAAAAAAAAGGTTCACATTTTTTTTTTTAAAAAAAAGTTCTTTCACAAAACAACTACAGCTGCCATTCTATTCACATTAAGTTGATTATAAACCAAGCTGTACACATCCAGTATCGATCTATATCAAGGGTGTCAAACTCAAGGCCGGTGGGCAAAATCTGGCCCGCGGGGCAGCCGTGGAAACGGTGAAGGACCAGACCGCAGTGCCTCTGCCAGCGAAAACACCCTACCCCCACCCCCCCGGCTCCATTTTCGCTGGCAGAGGGCTTCAGGAACTCACCCAGGCTGAAAACTGGGCTGGCAGAGGGCTTCAGGATGCCGAAGAGCAAGGAAGGAAAAAGAAGGAAAGAGGGGAAGGAAGAAGAAAGGAGAAGGAAGAAGAAAGGAGAAGGAAGAAGGAAAGTTCTGCCTTAGCACTTGGCTACCAGCAGACAGCAAGGCTCCTTTGGAGGACAAGGGTTTGGTGCTGTCCCTGGTTTTACCTTCCTCCATTGGGGACAATGGATCTTCCCAGCCCCGCCCGGACCACCACAGGTGCCCCCAACACAAGTGATGTGGAGCTGGCCATGCCCCCCCCTAAGGTCAAACCCAACCCTGATGCGGTCCTCAATGAAATTGAGTTTGACACCCCTGATCTATATAGCTCAGCCTATAAACCAGCTGGTTCACATAACCACAGGTGCTCCATTGCTGGAGGTTTTCAAGACTGGACAACCATTTGGCTGGCCTGAATAGGTTTTATGGGTTAGTTTTTAATTGTATTGCTAGGGGTTTTAAATTGGGGCGGCCGTTTAATTTAATTTATTTTTAATTATTTTAACTTTTATATTGTATGTTATTTTAATTCTCAGCTGTTCACCGCCCTGAGTCCCTTCGGGGAGAAGGGCGGGATATAAATTTAATAATAAATAAATAAATAAATAAATTTGTCTGAGGTACTAGAAGGACTCCTGCCTTAGGCAGGAGGTTGAACTAGAAGACTTCTAAGGTCCCTTCCAACTAAACGATTCTATGAACTCAAATCACATTTGTCCCAAGGAAATTCCCTGGCTTTGACAGAGCCCACATACAGGTAGTCCTCAACTTACAACAGTTTGTTTAGTGACCATTCAAAGTCACAATGGCACTGAAAAAAAGTGACTGTTGACTGTTTTTCACATATAGACCATTGCAGCAGCCCCATGGTGACTATCAAAATTCGAACATTGCATCTGGGTTGTGTTTGACCTCAGAGGTCAGAGTTGTGCGTGTGCGCGGCTGGGGTGGGCGTGGCCCTAACGGGCATGGCCCTGATGGGCATTTGACACAGGCTCAATATTTTCCAGGCAGAAAAGCTATGTACACTATTGTATTTTTATTATTCAACTAGTAATAAAATACAATAGCATAAATAACATGATAATACAAGATCTATTCCAGGATAGTAAATAGAAATTCGGCCAGCAGAGTGCTGCAGGAACATTCACTTTCCCAAGGTTATTGGGAAAAAGTTTATCTTCTATAAATAGATCAGGAATTATTTATACTCCAGGAAGAGGCCATTTCTTCCCAAATTATCCACATTTAAAATTATAGATTGTTGATTAAATGTACCTACAGTATGTAAAATCTAAACTGTAGTATTAACATAGGATGTTGCTTGTTTTCTATCCAGATCAGGCACTTATTTGAGGCCATATAATTGGAGTCCAGTCCAATCCAGTCCTCCTGAAGCACACTGCCAGCCAAAAATGGGCCATGCAGGGCCTCCACGCGGCCCGTTTTCGGCCAGCAGAGTGCTGCAGGAACATTCACTTTCCCAAGGAGAATGGGAAAAACTTTATCTTCTATAAATAGATCAGGAATTATTTAAACTCCGGGAAGATGCAATTTCTTCCCAATAATCCATGTTCAAAATGGGAGGGGTGTTTTCCCCTATACAGTTTAAAAAATAAACATTATTTTTGAATCAACTCTATTATTTTCGCCCCAAAAGGCCGTATACAGGATGGCTGGACCAAGGGTAAATGAATGCTGCTCCCTTACCTTCGACTGCTTCTGAACGTACAGAAGAATCTCAAACAACTCAATGGATTTCAGAGTCTGGACTTCCAGAGAGAGAAGGCACAGGGCCAAAATGGATGGCTGAAGGGACAAAAATACACATTCGGCTCAGGAATTTAGTCACTGACCCTCAACTTTCGTATTGTGAGCCGTTTATTTCAAACTTACTTTTGCTTTTGAAAAAACAAGTCGGCAGTTACAAGCTTTAAGTTGTGCTTCCAGTTTGTCGAGATTCAACAGCTCTTTCCTGTAAAGGGTCACAATAGCAAAATGTTACTGCTGGATACACAAGTTGCATTGTGATTGAGTTTGGATAACTCATTAAATCAGAAACTACTAAATCAAATTATGTCCTAGTAAATCTGAAAATGCATCCAGCAGTAGCAGCAATTTGCTCTCCAAATAAAACATGACAAGATGCCGAGATACAACCATATTGATTTCTCTCATTGTACACGAAGCATACAGAAACTACAGCAAAGATTGGAAAGGAAGAAATCAAGAGTGTTAACAAGGATACAGGTAGTCCTCAACTTACAACCAGTCACTTAGTGACTGTTGTAAGTTACAACAGACCCTGAAAATGGGACTTATGAGCCAGATTCAAAGTTCTAATTTCAGCCTCCCCATGAGTCACGTGACTGTGTTCTGGGTGCTCGGCAACAGGCCCACATTTACAACAGTTTGTAGCACCCTATGGTCAAATGATCACTTTTCCCTGGAAATAGGCATTTACATCTGGCTAAAACCACTCCACAGTGAACAATGTGTTCACTTTGCAGCGTTCCCTTCATGGCCATGGTGTTTGCTTAACGACTGCTGCAAAAATGTTTGTAAAGTTGGGCGCCATTACAAGCTCAGCGCTGACCATGACAGTTTACGAGCAAAATTTCGGCTCAATTACAGTCATAAATCAAGGACTGTCTGTACTGCATGCTTTAATCTTTTTTTTAAAACTGGAAATGAAGGTATTAAACTGAGCCAACGGTACCTTTCTGAGGTATGGCAGAGTACAATAGTATGGTATAAGTGCAAAAAAGTTAAGGCAGTAGTTGCTTTGAAGTCAAAGTGCAGTTTTTCTGATATTATTTTTTCCATCCGCTTGAGATCAGAAACGGTGCATTTGCATTGGCTAATTCGGATGACATCATGCAGAGATGGGATGTTGCCTTCCTCCTCAACCTGTTGAGCAGCCAGCTGGAAACAACAGACTCCAATGCAGGATAAATGCTTAGGTTTCACCTAAGTCAAAGGAAAACAACCTTATGAATAACCAGCTACTCAACAATGTTAAATTTTTTAAAATGTTGCAAGTCTGTTTATTTCCACAGTCCACAAGACTGTTTCAATTTTACTTCTCAGAGTGATAAGATGTATTAAATGAGAAAGCCTGCGATACTCTTAAATCCACTCAACGTTCCACTAATAATGGATATTTCCCAGAATTTCAGCCACTGTTTATGTGGCCTTACTGGAGGCTCGTACATAAATATATAATTGGCACGATAAAAAAATGGCACATAATTGAGGTTCAGATTGAAGAAAAATTAGGAGACAAAGAAAAGGAAACTATGAAAATGCATTTTAAAGATGACATCCGTTTAATATATAACATATTCTGAATAGTTTATATGTTAGTCTAGAGATAAACTAGATAAGTAGCTTAAGGCCAGAACAAATAGTAAAGGCTGTTTATCTGTCTACTTAATATAAAACTCTGCAAAGTATGATACAGCATTTCCTTTCCCCCATATACCTTCATGAGTGCCAAAAACCTGTCAAGAATGTTGACAGCCAGGACAAAGGTTTCTGTGGCAAATCCAAAGAAGTTGACCAAACTCCAGAGATCTTCCACTTTTGCGTTCCTAAGTCTTGGGCATAAGGTATTTTCATTCTGTAACAAGACAAGCAACATCTTAATGCTAGTGGCAGAATTCTGCATCAAAGGTTTTCATTGGACGATCTATACATTTTGATGAACCAGCGACAGCCAATTACTTGCCAGCAGGATGAGAGACATAAAGTAAGATGGCAAACGGTCAAGTCAAAACCAATTCTATCTCAATACAGGTAATTCTCGACTTACGATCGCAATTGACCCCCAAATTTCTATTGCTAAGTTGTTAAGTGAGTTGCACCCCGTTTTATGACCTTTGCCAGAGTTGTTAAGCAAATCGCTGCAGTTGTCAAGTGAACCATGTGGTCATTAAGCAAATCTGGCTTCTCCCATTGACTTTGTCGGTAGCCGGCTGGGAAGGTTACAAATGGTGATCACATGACCCTGGGATAGTACAACCGCCATAAAGACATGCCAGTTGCCAAGTGACCAAACTTTGATCATGTGACCATGGGGATGCCGCAATGGTTATAAGTGCGAAAAACGGTCCTAGGTCCCTTTTTTCAGTGCCGTTGTAACTCTGAATGACTGCTAAATGAATGGTTATAAATCGAGGACTACCTGTAACTGTAAATTATCTTTTCAAAGTAGATTTCCTGGGAAGAACCTATCATTGCTTCTTTCAGAAACAAGGACTGCTTCATTCAACAGCTTGGCTAGTCTTGTGAAGAGAAAAACCCATTTTTAATTGGGCTTTTAATTTGGCAGGTACCATTCTCTCAGACAAAGAATCACGATCTCTAACTATATCTGAACCAAGCAAAGAAACACTTGACAAATATGTAATTTCAGCTATATAAATATGTAATTTCAGCTATATAGTCTGATCACTGCCAGTTTTTCAGTAAAACTGTTGGGAAGCAATGCTCCAACAGCTTTAAAAATCAATGGTAACAACCTGCTTAAATATCTATTGTGAAAGGCGGGAAGTCAATATCCAGTACTTATACTAGTTGCATAAGCCATAGTTTATTATGATGAATTAGTACATTTGAATAGATCTATTTTATACAAAGCAAGCAAACTGCTCTAAACAAATTATTAACACTGACAGCTTCCTGCTCTGACTGCATTCTGGCCACTTCCTCCAGAAATAAGTCATATCAGCTGACGTTCTTCATCACACCCAATTGGCAAACTTCTATCTCCTCACCTCAATAGTGCACTCAATCAGACTTAGCCCCTTTTCCCTGGGTTGGTATTTCCATTCCTGATCCAAATGGAGTTTAAGCTGTTTGAAGAGCCAGCTGCTCATCTGTTCTTCAGCTTCAATGTTCTTCATCTAGGAAAAAGGAAAAAAGTTTTCAGGGTGGTGGGTACTAAATACACAGCCAACATTTTCTGAGGTGTCTATTTTTGGTCCATCTGTAGTGCCTCCCAAAGTCATTGTGGAATCAGGAGGTACAGTGGTGGGTTGCCCCCGGTTCGGACCGGTTCTATAGAACCGGTAGTAAAACCAGCGGGAGGCTCCGCCCACCAACCCCAACATCATCAAGGAACTTTTGCGCATGTGCAGAAGCGTGCATGGCCCCGTTGCGAACCGATAGTAAAGCTAAGTAGAACCCACCCCTGAGGAGGTGTTACAAATGCAAAAAATCAATCAAATGAATCTCCATATTGGTTGGAAGTCTGCTTTTGCTTCAACAAGACTTATTTTAGAGCACCAAAGCACAGAATAGAACTGCAATGCTAAATGCCAATGATAGATATAGGATTTCAAAGTCACTAGAATTCTTACCCCAAGGGAGCCAGGCAGTAAAAGACAGGGGTATTCCTTTAACACCCTGATTTAATCATTTCTCCGATCATCCCATCAGTCCAACTACTTTTTTTGAATAATAAAACCATCCAATGGGGAAAGAAGAGAAAGGGTAAGACACAAAACCGAATGTTCTCTCTTGCTTAAAGGACTAGGAAAAGCTTTTATTTTGCCCACAGTTCACCGCAGAGTTAACAAAGAGGATGTTGAGGGAGGGGGAAGCATAGGAGGGCTTTGTCACGTACACACCATGACAATAACTTCCAAGTAACTGTAGGGGGCGGCAAAAGAACACAGAGATTTCCCAGTCCTTGTACACTTATTTATACACCAAATAAAGAGAGCTCAGTTTTGAGCAGATAGACATCTTCTTCAGTTAGCATTTTAACAGCCTCTCCTAAGGTTTAAGGGTCCACATATTTCAGATTCTACCCACCTGACTTTTTACCGAGATATTGGACAAGTAGTCTGAAACATTTCCTGTGGTGTCTCAATCAGTCTCTTTCTCACACACAAAGGTAAACACAATTTTCAGTTGGAGTTATAAATGCAGTTTGTTTCCATTTTGCCCTAACAACAACCTTGAGCACAGATTCTGTATAAACGGAAAGAAAGGCCTACAATTCTTTTTTTTGTTTGAGGCCATCTCTCCCCTGGCACTGCCCTCAGGAACAGGACATAAAAGGATTTTAACTCAAAGCATAGGGGAGTCCACATATATGCTACCTACACAGTCGATCCTATTATATACAACAATGATCCTTAAATCGATACTCCTACAATCTCCTAATACAGAATTTCTTTGACTTTGCTTTCCCCTTTGAAATACCAAAACATACTTCCTTTGTATGAATGCTGACAGAACAATCTAATACTCTCTTTTCAATAAATACTTCAACTTTAGTTCTGGTTACCCCAAGCGACCAACTGTAACCCCTGTTTACATTTTCCTTTCCTTTTTCTCATTCTGAGACTCTCATCCCTAAATCCTCCCCAAACAGTCCTCCCCTCTCCATTTTAAGAACTGGAAAACCACTATGAAAGAGCTCCCAAATGTTATTTATTATTGTTGTGTTCACACCAATTCAAGTCTTCCTAATTACATACACAAATAAGCCTCTGCCATAGCTTTTTTTTTTTCTCTGCCTTCCTTACCTTGGATTCTCTCCAGGGCAGTGTCATTGCTTCTAATGCCTCCCCTTCCCTGCTACCCGAAATCAATGCAAAATTCAGATTACAAACCCCTCCCCCTTACAGCTAAACAATACCCCAAGAGCCATCTGGCAGTCTGGCTCTCTAGATCACCCTTTCCCAATCTCACACCCATCAGACAATGCCCCCACCTTATCTAACCAGCACAACCAATCACCAAGCTGGACAAAGATGGTCAATTCACATCCCACCAGGTTGGGAAAAGCAGCTTATTCTTTTAAATGGTAATGGTGGGCAGTAAAAGGCCTTCAAAAACAAATTTAAAAGTTTTAAATTTGACATCTTAAGACTCGTAAGGGGGGGGGAGGGAGAATCAGATTTAGTACAGGTAGTCCTCGACTTACAACCACACCTGAGCCCAAAATTTCTGTTGCTAAGTGGAAACATTGTTAAATGAGCTTGCCTCATTTTACGACCTTTCTTGGTGGCGCTATTAAGTGAATCACTGCAGTTAAATTAGTCACACGGTGGTTAACCGAATCTGGCTTCCCCATCAACTTTGCTTGTCAGAAGGCCACAAAAGGTGATCACATGATCTCAGGGCCCTGCAACCGTCATAAATACGAGTCGGTTGCCAAGCTTCTGAATTTTGATCATGTGACCTAGGGGTTGCTGCAACAGTGTGAAAAACGGTCATAAGCCTCTTTTTTCAGTGCTGTTGTCACTTTGAACGGTCACTTAATGAACTCTTGTAAGTCGAGGACTACCTGCAATGCAAACTGGCCAGGATGTTTCCTCTTCCTTTTGTGTGTGTGTGTGTGTGTGTGGGAGGAGGGGGGATTTGGTTTCTTTACATCCCCAGGTCGTCCCCAACTTCCATATACAGGTAGCCCTCGACTTACGACCACAATGGTGTCCAACATTCCTGTCGTTAAGTGAGACATTTGTTGGATTCCGCCCCCCCGTTTTACGAACCTTTCTTGCCACAGTCGTTAAGCGAGTCACTGCCAGCTGTTAAGTTCGTAACAAGGCTGTTAAGTGAATCCGGCTTCCCCCATCGACTCCGCTTGTCAAAAGGGGATCACATGACCCCGGGACACTGCAACTGTCATAAACGTGAGTCGGTTGCCAAGTGTCCTGAATTTGGATCACATGTCCATGGGGTTGCTGCACTGGTCGCAAGTGTGGAAAACGGTCCTACGTCACTTTTTTCAGGGCCATCGTAACTTTGAACCGTCACTAAATGAACTGTTGTACATCGAGGACTACCTGCAATACAAACTGGCCAGGATGTTTCCTCTTCCCTTTTTTTCCCCTCTGTGTGTGTGTGATTATTCAGTCTACATCCAGATCCTCCCCAGCTTCCATACACTCCCTGCCTTGGGGGGGGGGGGGGGGCCCCCCCCCCACCATTTTTAAAGGATCCCTGGTCAAAAGAAGTTTTTTTTTGGGGGGGGGGAGATCCACGGACGGATGCCTCCATCGCCATTAAACAAAGCTTTCCTAATTTCCACAGGGAGACACCCACCCACCCCTAGATCTAAAAAGGGGCTCCCTTCGAGGAGCCCCGCCTCCCTCGACAAAGGAGATTGCGCGCATGCGCAGAGAAACCCCCTTCCTTCCCCCCCCCCCCACCCTCAACCACAAATTGACAAGCGATTCGCAGCTTGACAGGCTCCCCTCCGGGGTTTATTTCTAACAGAGGACCGTTTTTAATCGACGTTGAGCGAGCGAGGGGAGAATACCGACCTGTCCTTTCAAAGAAAATATTTTTTTTGGTCTCTCGAAAGACAAATCTCCCCGCCCCCCGGTGGGTTTTTCCTCAGGGTAGGTCGGATTTACCTCTCCGCGGCGGCGGCGGCGGCGGGTCTCCCTTCTCGGAGGTCGGAAGGGCCGGAGGAGGCAGATCGGGGGCTGAAGCGAAGGGAGGCGACCGCTCCACTCCGCCGCTGCCGCAGCAACGAGCACCAGAGCCGCAGCAGCGCCTCGTCGCTACCGACCCAGCGGCCCCGCATTCAGCCCCCGACGCCCTTTCGCCCTCCAGTCCCAGGTTCTTTCCCCCGCCGGGAGTCAGCGTACGAGCTCCACCATGGTTCTTCCTTCCTTCAGCCCCGGACGCCGTTCTGGGAGAGAACCAGGCAGAGGCGCCTCAGAGCCGCTTCAAAATGGAGTCCGCCCTCCCTCCCAGGTCCGGCGGCTCCGCCCCTTTCCGTCACGTGACCCGCCGCTTTTGTTTTGCTCGCCTTTCCTGTCTCCCTCTTTTTTTTTTTTTTTTTTTAAAGGCGGAGGGATCTACATCCCAGTGATAGGACTCTCTTACCTCCCTCCCCCTCAAAAAAAAGGGAGGGAAATAAAAGATTTAAAAAAGAAAAGGGGTCTCTTTTTCTCCTTAGTTTCTGCAGTGGAAGATTTATTAGCGTTCTTTCATGAATGACCCTTCCCCTCCCCCCCCAAGGCGGTTTCTTTTGTAGCTTCTCCTGAGGAAAGAGAAGCGGAAGAACACCGTACTTGGTCGAATCACTCCTTTTAAAGGGACGAGATTAACCCAAGCTACTTCGGTTTGAAAAGTCCGCCCAAATGCCTGCTCTCTGATTGGCCAGCAGTGGGTGAGCGCGGATTGGATAAAAAAGCGGCCCTGCTTTTCCAGACATTCCTGGTCTCTGTTGTTTTGTTATTCAAAGCAGCGGGATGCTTATTGGCGGACGGTGACGCCAAAGCTCCGTTCTGGGCCAATGAGATTTGCCTCTTATTTCCCTTCTGTTATTTTTACAGCTGCGTCGAACGGGGCGGGGCTTCGCCGTCGGTTGCTCAACTGTCATTTCTGTGAGGGACGCAAAGGCGCCGTGGGGTTTTTTTTTTTTTTTTGGCTCCTCGTTTTAATTTTAGCTTCATTATTAGCCTTTTAATAAAGGCGCTAGCGTTTTATTATGGCGTCCATATCTCCTTTGGAAGATTGGGAAACCAATTCTTCCTTTTAAACAAAGGCTTTTTTTTTTTATAGATAGAGCTAGTCTATTAATAAACTAAATATAGGTAGTCCTTGACTTAACAGTACTTCATTTAGTGACCGTTCAAAATTAGAAGGGCGCTGAAACATGGGACTTATGCTTTTCACAGTTGCAACCTTTGCAGCATCCCCGTGGTCACGTGATCAAAATTAGGATGTTTGGCAACTGGTTCATACTTATTTATTTTTTTATTTTATTTTATTTATATACTGCCCTTCTCCCGAAGGACTCAGGGCGGTGAACAGCCATAATAAAAACAATGTACAAAATAGAATTTAAAAGCAGATTAAAATAATTAAATCATAGGCCGAATTTAAACTCTCATTTTAAAACCAATTTTAAAACCCCATTAAAACCAAATTAAAATCATTTATCCCATCAGAGCGGCTTGCTGGAATAACTTATGACCATTGCAGTGTCCCAGTGATCCCCTTTTGCGACCTTCTGGCAAGCAAAGTCCATAGGGAAGCCAGATTCACTTAACAACAGGTTTATTAACATAACCACTGCAATGATTCACTTAATGACTCTGGCGAGAAAGGTCATAAAATGGGGGAAAACTCACTTAACGGATGTCCCGCTTAACAACAAAAATCGGGCTCAATGGGGGTCGTAAATCGAGGACTACCTGTAATAGGGAATATATTCTGGAAGTCTTGAGTACGCTTGCAGTAATTAAGAAAGATACAAACTCAACTGGGAAAAGGGGTGACATAATTCATAAGTTTTATACTTCGTGGAATCTGTATTGATTTCCACACAGGATGGATTTTATTTGTCCTCATCTTATGCCCATTAAGGTTGCTAGAAGTGATGGCTGTTGTGATATGGCCTTATTTAATGACTCCCATCCCCTGCTTTCCCTGATGTGGACGTTAAATGAATGTGGGTTGTTAAGCGGACCATGGGATGCTTCAGACAGGAGAGACCCAGGCCTGCCTGCCCTGGGTCTCCGTACAACTACAACAGGCAGTCCTTGACTTACAACCACAACTGAGCCCAAAATTTCTCTGGTTAAGTGAAACATTGGTTGAGTTTTGCCCCGCTTTACGACTTTTCTCGCCACCTTTGTTAAGTGAAACACTGCAGTTGTTAAGTTAGCCACACGGTTATAAAGTGAATCTGGCTTCCCCATTGACTTTGCTGGTCAGAAGGTCGCAAAATGGGATCATGTGACCCAGGGAACACTGCAATTGTCATAAATAGGAGTCAGTTGCCAAGCGGCTGAATTTTGATCACATGACCATGGGGTTGCTGCAATAATGTGAAAAACGGTCATAAGTCACTTTTTTCAGGAGGGTTGTAACTTGGAACGGTCACTAAATGAACTGTTGTAAGTCGACTACCTAACCCCATAGCCTTTGGACTTGCCTTCCTCATCCTCCACCCCAAATCCCTACAAGCTTTCCCTCTGCTAGCTTCCCTCAGGGTTTAGGCCTCCTTGCTACCCCCATCCTCTGTCGTCCAGCTACATTTTGAAGATCTCTAGTCTAAAGCTTTTCAGATGATTATGCAGAGAGCATTAGGGAAGCAGAACAGATTGCTTCGTTGCACAGCTGCATGGCACAAATCCAGAAGTAGCCATCATTTCCCAAGCAATCTCAGTTCAATGCAGCTACTCAGAAAATGGCATCTGGTTTGGGGGATTACACCATGTAGCTGCACAATGAAATGATCCATTCTGCTTCCCTAACCCAAGCTCTGGAGATCTTCAAAAGGAAAGCAAGGAGGAGGGTGTAGTTTCTGGTGGGATGGAAGCAAGTCCAAGGCCTGTGAGCAGAGGTGGGCTTCAGCTGGTTCGCACCGGTTCGGGCATACCAGTTGTTAACATTTTGCCCAGCTCAGAGAACTGGCTAATCCCACCTCTGGCTGCTCCCCCCCCAACCCCTCTCCTCCCTGGAGTCCCCCCATGGCCCGTTTTGGCTTCCAGGGTGGTGTAGGAGGCCTACCAGGCCCAAAACGGGATGTGGGGGGGGCATCGCGCAGCCCCACCGTGCCCCATTTTGACTGCCAGAATGCTGCAGGAGGCTGAGTGCTGTTCCACTCCTGGCCACACCTGGCCACGCCCACCCAGCCAGTCATTAGGGCAGAGAACAAGTTGTTAAATTATTTGAATCCCACCACTGCCTGTGGGGAATGGGGGGGGGAGATGGTTGAAGAGGTTCTGTAGCGTCCTTGTGATCAGTTGTAAGGGTGTCTATGGAGATTCTCAGTCATCCAGGTCACGGTTGTCCCAAAGGTGCTTTTTCAAGAGGCAAGCAGACTTTCTGGTTTTTTTCTTTGAAGACATTTCGCTTCTCATCCAAGAAGCTTCTTCAGCTCTGACTGAATCATTCCCCACCATCCAGTCAGAGCTGAAGAAGGTTCTTGGATGAGAAGCGAAACGTCTTCAAAGGAAAAAAAAAGAAAACCAGAAAGTCCAGTTGCCTCTTGAAAAAGCACCTTTGGGACAAGTTGTAAGGGTGAATGATCCTGAGGGCCCTGCAACAGTCATAATGTGATAAGCAGACAGTAAGTAGCTTTAGGGGAATTTGTCATAACTTTGAATGGCCACTAAAGCGGCTACTAAAACTGGGTAAAATGATGCATTTACAGGGCAACGATTACCCAGTCTGGGTACCTAAAATGGACTAGTTTACAGAATGTATCCAAAATCCAGGACCAATTGTTACATGAAATTTTAGCATTTTAAAAAGTTGATAGTATCATTTTTACTATGGCAGTCTCCGCCTGTTTTCTAACTTCAGGAAAAGAAAAAATAAATTCTTAGCAAAAGCCACTTCTTCCTGTGCGCAAGATCCTGCTTCTTTTTTGCACTAATCCACAGAGTCTGTATTCTGAGAGTCCTTGATTACACTTACATGTTTTAAGAAAAATACAAACCCATTTGGGAAAGAGTAATGTAACCTATATATTTGCCGTTTGTGCAATGTTACCTAGAATCAATGTTTTCTTTCTCTTTTTTTTAAAGACTCACATGTAATCAGTGTCCTTTATTGTTTCGATTGCTTGCTTTCCGATGTATCAAATATACCAAATGTATGTATCATTTGTTTCTGTACCCTATAAAAAGATTTTACTCTCCTCTAATAAATGTTTTATTAGAGGGGTTTGTTTGTTTTTTTGCTTTGTCTGAATTACTTGGTGGTTAGTGTTTTCAGATGGGCAAAGAAGCCTCTTTGCAAAGGTAAAAATGCCTCTCTCAAGTTCAGGGATCAAGTTCTTATCAGCTCCATGCCAAACAGAGTGGCTGAATTTTGAGGCAACACTATGACTTCTCAGAAAAGGAAATTTATGGCTGTTTCAGTGCTACCTGTTGCTGCTACACCTCTGCTGTGGTGACAGAATCTTCGTTTTCAACATTCTGTGATAGTTTCCCAGCCAGTCTTGCAATCCCTCACTCTTTCTGCCACCCAGCAACTACTGCTTGCCTGCTGGAAAGGGAAGGAAGATTTCTGATGCTCCTTCTCAGATCCCCACAAGAAAACTCAGTGGGGAAACTGGCTGAAAGTTGGAAGCCACTTCCTAGTCCCACTGCTTTTTTTAGTCCGCCCTTGGTCATTCTTTCCTCTGTTTAGGTAAGGAAATATCTCCAAAATGATGACGCAGCAGAGCATGGGTTATCTATTGGTATCTAGAATCAATGTTTTCTATTGTTCAAGTTTCACATGTGATCAGTGCCTTGTTGTTTGATCACTTGCTTTCTGACATACCACATACACTGTTAGTTTCTGTATCCTATTGTAGGAAGAAATATCCATCTGGTTCAGTTCCAAGCCGGGAGAAAGGCACTGGAGACAAAATGGAGGCTGGAGGCTGATTGGAAAGAGGGCCCATTTATTGATGAAGCAGAACTTGTGTGATTCTGGTGCAGCTGACCACATGGAGTTGAGAGTGGGGGAGTATTTATACCTTCTCATGGGCTTTGCACTTGAACTTCCTGTTCCTGTGCAAGAACATGTATTCTATTGGTTGTTGTCACTGTCCCACTGGGGCCATGTACAAATCCTAGGAGTTTCTCTGAGCTACGTTTGGTTGAAGTTTGAACTGCTGGGGCTGGTGCATCTGAGATGATGCAATGAAGGCGCTTTGGGCAATTCCTGTTTTGGGTGAGGGCTAATCCTTCCTTTGTTGGATCTTGGGTGACGTCCAGATCGGTGGCCAGAGCCTCCTGCAAACTGGTCCAAACCGGGGGCAACCCACCACTGGTATTTGCTTATGCATAGAGCTATCTATCTCTTTATTTCTTAAGTGCTGACATCTGCTATGGGCTATTAAGGAAGGTGGGGGCTGCTTTCCAAGAGCATGTTTCTCCATTTTCTCATCCAGGGAAATATAATATTCCGCCTTTTTAATATTCCTCAAAATATTCCATTCTTCTAGGAGAGGGATGGATGCTAACTTTCTACACTATTAAAAAGACTTCACTCCCCCTAATAAATGCTTTTTGCTTTGCTTGAATTACATCGCGATTTAGGCAAAAGTGTTTTTCTGGCCCAAATTCAGGGAATAGGTCTTCAGTTCCACTCAAACTTGGGATGTCTGAGTTTCAAGGCAACAGTGTTATAGCAGCTCTACCTGAAGGCCGAGAAGAGACCCAGCTCACCTGTTTTTAAGGATTCTGTCTTCAGTGTTTCCTGTTTTGAGGCAATAATTTTGACAGGCAAACATTGAGAAGGTTCATTAGTGTATTCCACCTTCAGGAGAAAAAAAATCCCCACCTTCATGGAATTTCTATTTTTTCCCCCCGCCTTTTCTGGGGCATAAGGATCTTGCTAGGAGGAAAATAAATAACTTCCTTAATCCGTTGCAGTAAACATTTAAAAAATGGATTAAACAGTAACAGGTTTATTCTACCTACTAAATCGTTCAGAAGTTTATTCTACTTCTTTCTGTAATAACTCTTCCAGAGCTTTAAAACTACCCAGACCTTTATCTCTCGGCCTTTGCTTACAAAAAAAAGGAACAACTCCAGGGTTTTTTTTTTTACCCGATGAATTTGGGGTTTTCCAAGGAACTTGTTCCCCAGGTGATTCAAATATTGGTTTACTGTTTTCACTGTAATTGTTACTGAAATTTCCACCCTATTCTGCTCTCAACAGCTCAGAGCAATGTACAAAAAGAACATGAGGGTTACAAACAACGTAATGATACAAAATAATAATAATAAAAACCAGTCTAAATATCTGGCTGACTGCAAACAACCCTAATGTAACGTAAATACCCCTCCAAGGTCTCTTTCAGTTTATTATATAACCAAAGGAAGATGAAAATAATATGCCCTTCTCAGGAGGGCCATCTACGCTTGCAATAAAGTTGGAAAAATACTAGCATTTTGCCAACTTAGTGCCACAATCTGTGTCTCTAATCTACCTCATGTTTGTTGCGTTCATTCTTCATCGTCCTCTAGCCAGTAGTTCAATATAGTTTGCTACCGGTTCGTTTGTGCATGCACAGAAGCATCCGGGCGGGTGGGCGGAGCCTCCCGCCACCTGCAGTACTGGTTCACCTGATCCAGGGCGAACCGGTAGCAACCCACCATTGCCTCTAGCAGTGCTCTGGACATTTCTTCAACCACTTCAACTCCCTCAGTTTCTCAGTAAAGCAAGGGGAGTTTCCGGATCCATCAGAAAAGAGGGGCCACATGGGTATAATTCAGAGGTGGGTTTCACATAATTTTACCACCGGTTCGCCATGCACCGAAAATGTGAGCGCATGCTACATTTTAACCCAGTATATTGTGCAAACATTGCTTGTATGGTTAGTTTTGTGATTTAGTGTATTGTTGATGCCCAGCGCATCTCTAGTATAAGCTAATGACCCTTTCTAATACCCCTAGCTGACACCTTCTGTGAAAAAAACTAATATATGAACATTAGGATATTTTGCTTAAATCATTTACCTATTCTGCAAAGCTGTATAATTTATTAAACACAAAGCAATGCCTTTTGGGCAAACAAAAGTAACATATTAACTTTAGGATATGCTGCTTTAAATCATTTACCTATTCTGAAATTTGAAGTATTTTCTTTAATATACCAGAGGTGGGTTTCAGCAGGTTCTGACCAGTTCTGGAGAACCGGTAGCGGAAATTTTGAGTAGTTTGGAGAATTGGTAGTAAAAATTCTGACTGGCCCCGCTCCCATCTATTCTCTGCTTCCCAAGTCCCAGCTGATTGGGAGGAAATGAGGATTTTGCAGTAACCTTCCCCTGCCACGCCCACCAAGCCACGCCCACCAAACCATGCCACACCCACAGAACCAGTAGTAAAAATTTTTGAAACTCACCACCGTAATATATGTATGATGGCTGGCTGAGAAGAAAACCGAGAAACTGATAGAAGAATCCTCCAAAATAGTCATCATTCAGCGAAACTTTGTGGTCCTAACCACAAAGTTCCCCAAATGTTGAAACAAGAAGCAAGACATCACAATGCCAATTCCAAACTTTCAGAGGTGTGCCATGTCACATGAAAGTACATAAGGGACAGAGTTTGTAAGCGTAAGCCACATTACATCTCTACTTCCTCTTTGCAAAGACATGGATGCCAACACATTCAGCTTTCCATGGCAACCTTCCCAACCTAACCCTTCCTGCTAAGTTGCAGGTATCAGTAGAAATTTTGAAAGCTGTGGTGGTCTTCCCCATATAGGGAGAAGGCATCAGGTTGCAGAAGGATTATTGGTTTGTTTTTCCACCTTTACTATTTTTACAAATAACTCAAGTGAGTTTACAAATAATTCAGCCACCCTGAGTCTTCGGAGAGAGGCGGCATATAAATTGAATTAATTAAATTAAATTAAATTAAATTAATTAAGTTATGACCTGGTGAGTTGGATTTGTCTAATCAAGGAGAGAAAGCAACCGACAACCCAGGAGAAATTTCCTGACAGCGAGAACAATTAACCAATGAAATGGCTTGCCTTCAGAAGTTTAGGAAAAATTACAATTGCTGTTCTACCCCAGCTCCGGATTTCCAAGGATATTGACACACACCAACGGTCCTTATCAAATTTATTAAGTAGCAAGAATAAACAAGACCGGCAAAGGTTGGCAACCAGCCCAGAAAACAAGATATGATAAACCAAAATACTCTGATAATAAAACGAGTTGTTTCCAGCAAGAACGCACTAGCTGCGTGCAACTTAAATAGGCTAAGGGAGTGGCCAATTATCCTCAAGCCCTACTCTCAAGTAGACCTCCTCCTGAGTAGCCACTCCTGCCTTTTGGCAGCCCTGCGTGCTCGAGCATTGAGGAGAGGCTCCTCCACTTCGCTTTCTCCACTTGAAGGAGCCTCTGGAGGTTCTGAAGGCCCTGGCTGAGTCTCTGGCTCTGGCACCACATCCTCTTCAGCCTCCTCGCTGTCCGACGCGAGCACCGGCTGCGCAGGCTGCTGGCACGACCCCACACCAGCCTCCTCTTCGTTGGGATCAGCCACGATCCACACAGGCCACTGGCGGGCCACAACAATTGCACAACTATTCATAATATAAAAACATTATAGTATATTATTAGGGGAAAACAGTCATAAAGATTTACATACATACATACATACACACGTACACACACATACATACATACACTGGACTGGACTGGAGGCTTTTAAGAAGAGGGACATCCATTCGTCTGAAATAGAGTCTCCTATTTGAACGGGGTTGGACTAGAAGACCGCCAAGGTCCCTTCTAACTCTGTTATTCTGAAAGTGACTGGCTCAAAGTCACCAACCTGGCTTTCATGGTAAGGCAAGGACTTGAATTCACAGTCTCCAGCTTTCTAGTTGGGTGCCTTAAACCACTAGACCAAACTTTCTCTCTTTATTCACTATATTTGTCTTAAAAATGTGCTCACCAGCTTAGAAAAACACAATAAATTTTGATGAAATAAGTTGTTTAGGAGCTCTACATTGGTTTGTTCACTGGTAAACAAATGATTTTTTAAAAAACTGAACTTATTCACTATGGTAGTCGGATGGTAAATGAAGATGTCCACCCCATGGCACAGTGTTTTATGTGCTCCCAAAATTCCAAAAGTACCCTCAAAGCCTTAGGAAAATACGATTATGTTTGTAGCACGTTGGCATGCTGGGGCATGGAATTATTTTTGCACGCAATAAGTTGTTTGCAAAGTTAAAGTTTCCTTTGGACTTTGATTTGCAAGGTATTTCTAGCAAAACAACTGAATCAACCCTCCTACCGGTAGGTATATTGTGATGGATTAATTAATAAATCCTTTAAATTACTTCAAATCCCCAAGCTGCTTTTGTGTCTGTATAATCATGGTTTATATCTGTTGATAGTTTGTGGGTGTTATGTAAGGAAAAAAAAAACTGCTTTGGGGAGATGTTTAAAAAAAATAATCTCTGAAATAACTGCTCACATTTTTAAGAAGAAACAAAGCAAGGATTCGAGCTAGCTCAAAAGATTCACAGTACACATTATATTATTTTGTAAAAATAATATTGTTTCGTGCCTAAAACATGTCATACGTCCAACAAATCTGAACAAGTTATTGTTGCTAAACATTTTCCATGGAGCATACGTTTTCTTCTTTAGAACTTTAAAAGGAAGACGTTCAGGCAGCGCCCTGCCTCAGAAATTACCATTCTCAGAAGTTGCTAACCATTTTCCTGTTGAAACTAGCTAACTCATTAAAACGAATAGCAAATTAAGATAGCTCAAATCTTTTCAAAAGCACTGGCCAGAGTGTGCCAGAGACAAACCACTAATAAGCCATGCTCTTAATGTTTATTTTGTCCCCAAGCACATTGAACATTTAGAGCCCATATTGCAGCTGTAAATACAAACTTCTATTGAAGTACTTTAATTTCTAATTTATTTATTTATTATTTATTATGAAATTTATTTTTTTAGAATAGAATTGAATGGAATTGGAATGGAATGGAATGGAATGGAACGGAATATGATAGGATGGGATGGGATGGGGTGGAATGGAATGGAGTGGAGTGGGCGCTCTCCCTATTCCTAAAGTAAAGGAGTGGGGAAGGAATGGAAATTTTACAGTATCCTTCCCCTGCCACGCCCACCAAGCCACACCCACAGAACCGGTAGTAAAAAATGTTGAAACCCACCACTGCGTGACATGGCTTGGTGGGCGGCTTGGTGGGCGTGGCAGGGGAAGGATACTGTAAAATTCCATTCCCTCCCCAATCCAAGGGAAGGTTACTGCAAAATCCCCATTTCCTCCCGATCAGCTGGGACTCGGGAGGCAGAGAATAGATGGGGGCAGGGCCAGTCAGAATTTTTACTACTGGTTCTCCGGACTACTCAAAATTTCCGCTACTGATTCTCCAGAACTGGTCAGAACCTGCTGAAACCCACCTCTGATTCAGCCCATCAAGTACCTCAACCAAATCGAAAAGATGAAGTGGAAGAAAGGCAACGCTGAACAAATAAATATAAATATATTAAGATAAAGAATTAACTGTTTAAGAATAAAAGAGAATAAATATGAATAATACAATAAAGTTAGAATTTAGGGACAAATGAAGATGGTGTTTATGTATCCAAGTATAGAAATATTGAGATATGTTTTAAAAAGGGTGGGGGAGACGATTTTGGCAAAAATTGTAATTAAGTAAAATGTATTTGAATTTGATTAATTGTATAAGATAAGAAACGGCCAACACTGTTCAAAAAAAAAAAGATGTGGGTGAATGTGGGAGAGGAGGAAAAACCAAATCTTCCTCCCAGGAGTAAGTAGGGTTGCCAGGTCTGCTTCCAAAAAATAGCAGACGAGCGGGGGAGGGGGGGTTTTAAGTAGTAAAAAAAAAAATTACAATTAAATTATATATTTTCTTACAAACATTTTAACACGTATTAAAATAATCACTTCAAAACTTTACTTAAAATTCATCTTTATGTTCGATATTCGATCTTTGTCTCATTCTAACTTATGAAAAAAAAGACAAAACGCGATTCTCCTATCCTTATTCTCTTAGACTGTACAGCTTTAGATTACGTACCATTTCATCATAAAGCTTTTGAATAAAAAAAATATCCACTATTTTGTGGAAAAAAAAATAGTGAACCTAATGTGAAAAAAGCGGACTGTCCGCTCAAATAGTGGACACCTGGCAACACTTAGGAGTGAGGTAGCCTTAAATCATTCTTAGCTGTTGACATAATAGTTTACCCTTTCTTCTGACACCATTCAAAGTCAGCTTCAAGGTATATATATAAAATCTGTTAGACTTTGTCCCCAATGACTGTGTATGGAAATCAGGTGACTGGCAGTGACTGTCACCAGAGACAACAGAAGTAGGCCTGTTACAGTCACTTTTTCTTGAGACGGACAATATATATTTATATTTGAATGAATGAATGAATGAATGAGCAACGAAAACACAAATGTCACATCAATTTTCTGCCAACTCAAGAACAAGAAATGAGTCCTTCATACAGCAAGGGGGGGAAAAAGGCTGCCCTGTGATCATAGCAAAATATTATACAGTATTTACGTCCTGTAAACAAGTATATTGATAAAAATATTTAAAAGCGTTTGTTAATGCCCAAACACTGTAATCCCACTTCAAGTGTTGCGCAGACAGATTTTTAAAGGCAGGGAAAAATATGCAATCCAAGCATAAATGATGATAAATAATACTATATGTTGGGTTTGTCTATTTATGTATTTATATCTCCCCAAAGTGGTGAACATATCCAACATACCTTCCTCCTCCTATTTTCTCCACAACAAGAAGCCTGTGAGGTGGGCTGGGTTGGGCTAAGAGAGAGTGGCCCAACTCGCCCAGTCAGCTTTCATGCCTAAGGCGGGACTAGAACTCTCAGTCTCCTGGTGACTGGCCCAAAGTCACCCAGCCGGCTTTCATGCTGAGGCGGAACTAGAACTCACTGTCTCCTGGTGACTGGCCCAAAGTCACCAGCCGGCTTTCATGCCTGAGGCGGAACTAGAACTCACTGTCTCCTGCTTTCTAGCCTGGTGCCTTAACCACTGGACCAAACTGCCTTTTTTCATACTGCAGGGGAAAGCTGTAAAATTGTAAGACTGCATATAAACAGCTTTTTAAAAGTGTATTAAAGTTTGCCTGCTTTTAATAAGACCCAGGAAAGCATTCTATGTGGTTATTTTTTCACAGTTTTCTTCCTCTTATTTTTATGTTCTTTTCTAAAGAAAAGTATTCATGGAAGGTAATGATGCGCCTTTATCTCCTACGCCCAACAAAAAATTAATTAATTATTCAACTAGCTGATAAGACCCAGTGGTGAAATCCAAATTTTTATACTATCGGGTCTGTGGTCGTGGCTTGGTGGTCGTGGCTTGGCTTGGCAGGCGTGGCAGGGGAAGGATACTGCAAAATCCCCATTCTCTCCCCACTCCTGGGGGAAGGATATTGCAAAAACTCTATTCCCACCCCACTCTGGGGCCAGCCAGAGGTAGCATTTGCGGGTTCTCCAAACTGCTCAAAATTTCCGCTACCAGTTTTCCAGAACCTGTCAGAACCTGCTGGATTTCACCCAGTGGTGAAATCCAAATTTTTTTACTACCGGTTCTGTGGGCGTGGCTTGGTGGGCATGGTGTGGCTTGGTGGGCGTGGCTTGGTGGGCGTGGCAGGGGAAGGATACTGCAAAATCCCCATTCCCTCCCCACTCCTGGGGGGAAGGATATTGCAAAATCTCCATTCCCACCTCACTCTGGGGCCAACCAGAGGTGGTATTTGCCGGTTCTCCGAACTGCTCAAAATTTCCGCTACTGATTCTCCAGAACCTGCTGGATTTCACCCCTGATTTCACCCCTGATAAGACCCCTTTCCAATAATGGATACCCTGGGAATTTTGAGAGATTTTTATCCACACTCACACACAAAAGAATTGCCATTGAATGCTTGAACGCAGCCACAAAATGATAAATCCAGAGTCATAAAATATCCACTTATCGCAAGACAAATATGTGACGATGTCTCCTTTAATATCCTCTAGTTCCAGACTGGCACACTGCTTTGTAACACTCCTTCTTTTAAAAGTTAATTTTAAAAAAAAAAAAAATCAAGATGATTGATCTAAAAAAAACCCGCCCTAGTTGTTATCAAAGGAAAACAAGAATTTGGAGAATAACTTCCCTAACGACTAAAAATATTCAACAGATAGCTTTCCCATAATTTCCCCCTCTCACGTTGCTTTTCCTGAATATTTACATCCCTGTGGCTGTAATTTATGGTGTAATAGCCATTTACACTAGGTATTTATAGCAATACATTTCGTATTGAAAGTTGTCAAGTTAGTATGAAACATTTGCTTGGTCAGTGTGACTTATCCCAGTTGTTGAATCACACATGAATTTGTGAAACTGAACATTTTTTTTTGTCTGGGGAAAATAGGTATGGCTTCCTTTTGAATCATCCCACAGTCATTTTTTTAAAATGTAGGGACTTGGCAGGATGCGGCCTTATCATGACGTACATGGTAATCAAATCAAACTTCACGTGCAGAGTTGATATTATTCTAGGCCAATCCCTATTATCACCTCCCTAAACATACCTGTTCGTCCTTGTAGCAACTAGCCTTCCGATTGGCTCATCTGGTTTTTGTTATTTGAGGGAGGTTTGGTTTCTTACGAAACCACATAGTTTACTTTCTGAGGAGTATCCTCCATTTGGGAGAATATTTGGTTTTATACCTATATAACCAGGTTAAATTATTCTGAGGGTGTTTATGTTGAAATGTGGAGAAAACCGGTAAAACTGAATAAGAAAATGAGTTGTGAGCTTCAATTCTCATTGGCAGTAAAAAAAAAAAAATAGCTGGGCATTCAGTTCCTTTTTTATTATCTGCCTGCCTGCCTGCCTGCCTGCCTGCCTATCCATCCATCCATCCATCCATCCATCCATCCATCCATCCTCTATCTATCTATCTATCTATCTATCTATCTATCTATCTATCTATCTATCTATCTATCTCATCTCTCTATTGTCTGCCTATCTATCTATATCATCTCTCTATCATATCTCTCTATCTCTCTATCTCTCTATCTATCTATCTATCTATCTATCTATCTATCTATCTATCTATCGTCTACCTGCCTGCCTGCCTGCCTATCTCTCTCTCTCTCTCATCTCTATCTATCTATCTATCTATCTATCTATCTATCTATCTATCTATCTATCTACCAGAGAACTATTTTTTACTTTTTAATCTATTACACAATACTTTTATCGGATGGGATTTCTGTCTCAGAGAAAAGGAGTTGTTTTTAGCTTATTTATAAGCTAATATTTCTAAAGCCGCCCAATTTGTCAGCGATTCTGGGTGGTGCAAATAATTATAATAGTAGTAATTCAAATTTCTACGGGTGTATTTATTTAATTATCAAAATTATATAGCCACCCAGCTCACAACAACTGACTCTGGGCAGCTTAACAACCAGAATAACAGTTAAAACCGTATCCCAATATTAAAAACCTCAGGCTTAAATAACAACAAAAATTATAAAATTAGAATATAAAGGAATAAAAACCTAAAAGATCTCCCAGACAATAGAAGGACAACCCCCATTTAATTTCCTTCAACTATTTTGCAGGAGAGTTTTAACTGTGTTTTAATGGGATTAGGGTTGGGGCCCTTCAAAATGTTCAGAGCCCAGACAGGTTCAAAGAGAGAATCTGTGCAAAGGTTTTTGGGGCCACAGCTGCCCCCCTGCTCTTTCAACAGGAGCTGAGAGCCCAGGAAGACCCCAAACTGCCACTTTAAGAGTGGCAACATACAGGTAGTCCTTGACTTACAACCCTTCGTTTAACAACTGTTCAAATTTACAACAGCACTGAAAAAGGGACTTACGACTGGTCCTCGCACTTACAACCATTGCAGCACCCCCATAGTCACATGATCAGAATTCAGGTGCTTGGCAACCAGCATTTATCCCTGGGTCATGTGATTACATTTTATGACCTTCCCAGCTGGCTTCCGACAAGAAAACCCAATGGGGGAACCTGGATTTGTTTAAGAACCACGTCATTCACTTAACAACTACAATGATTCACTTAACAGCTGTGGGGAAAACATTGCAAAACGAGGCCTGACTTATTTAATAACTGCGTTGCTTAGCAACAAAAATCCTGGTCCCAATTGGGTAATCCCTAATGTCAGTTCGTACTTGTGTTTGGAGAAATTCATTCTCAGCTTTCTTCCAATGATACTCTGGGTGTCATTTGTGCCATTTTACAAGTAGTCCTTGTTTTAGGACTGGGGTGAAATGCTCCCGGTTCGGACCGGATCGCCTGGTTAGGACCTGATCGCCCGATCCGGTAGCAATGGCAGTGGGTGGTTCGAAGAACCGGTAGCAGAAATCCCTCCCCCCCCATGCCCAGCTGAGCCGTGCAATCATTACAGCCTGTTTTTTTACTTTTAAAAGCATTTTTTCTACAAATACTTTTAAAAGTAAAAAAAAAAAAAGCCTCTGATGATCCCATGGCTCAGCTGGGATCGGCCGAAGAGGTTATAGAAAAAATGCTTTTAAAAGAAAAAAAAAGCCTCTGATGATCAGGCAACTCAGCTGGGATCGTCAGAGCCTTTTAAAAGCATTTTTTTTACAATCTCTTCGGCTGATCCCAGCTGAGCCACGGGATCATCAGAGGCTTTTTTTTTTTTTTACTTTTAAAAGCATTTTTTTTACAATCTCTTCGGCTGAAGAGGTTGTAGAAAAAATGCTTTTAAAAATAATTAAAAAAAACAGTTGGCCACGCCCACCCAGTCACATTACACCCCCCCCATCAAGCCACGCCCACAGAACCGGTAGTAACAAATTTTACATTTCACCACTGCTTAGGAGCATTCATAATAATGACCATTAAACTTATGAACTGCAGTGATTCACTTAATAACCGTGGGGCTATAAGAAAGATCGTAAAATGCGGAAAATTCACTTAACAAATGTCTCACTTAATACCAGAAATTTTGGGCTCAAGTGTGGTCGTAAGTCAAAGGCCATCTGTATTTTGCCGACCTAGCAGAATGGAAGAGACTTTTCAAGATACCAGACATATCCTCATGGACACAGCTGGGCAAGATTCCTGTTGGAGAAGAGATATGTAAGACCGTCTTAGCAATTTATAAATTTAAGATTGAAAATCGGTGAAGCTGATTTTCTTTGGTGAACTCACACGTGTAAAGAATTTTTTACACGACATTATCCATTGTTGTCCCAAAGGTGCTTTTTCCAAAAGGCAACTGGACTGCTTTTTCCCTTAAGAAAGAAGAAGAAGGCATTTTGCTTCTCATTTAAGAGGCTTCATCGGTTCCGGGAATTGAGGAAGCGATGAAGCCAGGGGTGGGTTTCACTTACCTTTACCACCAGTTCATTGCGCGCGTGCACCAGGAGTAAAATTCACTTATCTTCCCTATCGGTAGAGGCTGAAAATCATCACAAAAAAGGGACATCATGACATCCACTCGGGTGGGCGGGGCTTCGCGCAGTCGGCCCTACCGTATCGTGCGATCCGGATAGAACCGGCTGAATTTCACCCCTGGCGTGCACTGTTGCTCACGCGTGTGCGTGCTGTCTGTGCATGCACCTGGCCTTTGACGCATGCACTTTGCTCATTCACGCACATGCGCCCGGCCTCAAAAACATGCCTAAATAGCACAACTTGGAGCCGGGGTGGGAGGGCGGGCTCACCCGAGATCACCGCTATCAATTCGCCTGAACCTGTGCGAACTGGCTGAATACTACCTCTAGATGAAGCCTCTTGGATGAGGAGCAAAACGTCTTCTTCTTCAAAGCCCAGTTGTCTTTTGAAAAAGCACTTTTGGGACAACTATGAGGCTGACTGAGAATCTCCACAGACGTTACCCATTGTTATAGATTAAATAGCAGCATGGAATTAGGGGGAGAAATGGCACAGCAACAGATGAATGATGGGTGGAAAAATCTGGACAGACGAGCCTTAAAGACTATTGAATTTCAAACACAATTTGTCATGTTGCATCAACAGAGCAGATTTTTTTTCCCCCAGTAGGAATAATAACTGGACAGATGAGAAAATTGGCAATTCTAAAATCACTGTTTATCTTGAGACGTCTGCTGTAATCACAGCTGTGCTGAATCCCTCAGTGTGGTCTTTAAAAACAAGTTTTCTTCAAAACAATCGTTCTACACAAAAGGACTTGCCTTTTTGTCAGATTTTGTGCAAACGGGAAAAAAATTGACCGTTTAAAGGGCTTTCTTTCTAATGTTTGTCTTACACTCTTGAGGAATTGAGTAATGGAAAAATGTATCTATGTATGTATGTGTTTTGCCATATTAAAATATCCAACTCCAGTTTCTTCGCTAATTATTAGGTATTAGTTTCTGGGATATCTTACTATTTAACTTAATCCATTCTTCCTTTCGCCCACATGGTAATTCATGTTCCACTGGCTGCTATAAAGCATAATAGACCCACCCCCTTGCTTAATGTTTGGCAAACCTTTTCTTCAAATTTCTTCTCCTCTAAATATATTTTGTGTAGTTGTGACATAACAGTTTTGTTTTTGTGAATTCCTTGGCTGATCTTAGCTGTTTTCTTGCAGACGTCTCATTACCCAACCAGGTAACATGATCAGTGTGAGTAGGTGTGGGTCCCCCCCCCCCATTTATATACAGTAGCTTGCCCTGTCAGTGTTAGTGGGGATGTGGTTTTCCCTTTGGTACTTCTTTGATTAGGGTATTGTTCTCTGCTTGATTGTTTGTCTAGTGTTAATCCCTGCTTATCTAGATTGCTAGAGAAAATATGTTCTGGTCTTTTTATTTGCTTCTTATTTTGTATTATTTTGTATTTTCTCTTTTGAATGGTGGGTAAAACCACCAACAGGTGCAAAGAGACTGAAGAAAGGAGAAGTAAAATTCAAAAGAATAGAAAGACTCTTAGTTTGCTACAGGAAGTGATTGGAAACAGTTATTTCTGCCAAAGGAAATAGCAATGCCAATAACACTTAGACTTACATATCATTGTAGACTTAGACTTACATACCACAGCCCAGTCTGAGAGGTTTACAGAATCAGCATATTGCCCCCAACAATCTGGGTCCTCATTTTACTGACCTCAGAAGGATGGATGGCTGAGTCAACTTTGAGTCACTCAGGATCGAACTGCTGGCAGTCGGCAGAGTTAGTTTGCAACACTGCATTCTAACCACTTTGTTAAATGGTTAAAACATTTAACTACTATCTAGAAGGGCTGTCAAACAATTGTATCCACCGTGTTCTATGTTTTCTTATACTGAATCTTTAATAACTACACATATATAGTAAACGTGCATTCAAATTGGCAGAAAATGTTGCTTTTCCAATAGAAGAGAATATTTGTAGCTCAGGGTGGAACTGTGGGAAACTTGGTGCTCTCCGAGCTTAGTTGTTTTCTTGCAGATGTTTCATTACCCAACTAGGTAACATCTAGTGGTAGAAGTCTGCAAGAAACTAACCAAGCTTAGAGAGACCACAAAGCCCAGAATATTATGTAGATGTGTCAATTACTAGATGTAGTTCATGAGACTCCTAAGCAAAGCTTTACTCTTGGAAATGTGGTCACACCAGTTGGAGATAGAGGGGATGATATGTCTAATCTTTTTTTTTTTTTTGAGACGGTCTGAAATAGAAATAATGTGAAGTTCTCTGTTTTGTAGTGGATATTTCCACCAGTACATACTTGTGGTCACGAATTACATCCAAAGAGAGTGAGTTAAGTAGTTTGCTCAGCTAGAGAAGATACCTTGGGATTGCATACTATACAATGCATATACGAAAAGAGAAGAAGGTCAAGGAACTTGAGGCAGATCCAGAAGAAGATGGAGAGACAACATCAAAGAGGCATTACAACAACATCAAATAACAATGGGTGAAGGCCACCAGAATGGCAAGAAGCAGAACTTTGTATCACTTTCAACACTGTAATGGAAGAAGATGAAGGAGGAGGAGGGGAGGAGGAGGAGGAGAAAGAAGGAGGAGGAGAAGGAGAAAGAAGAAGGAGGAGGAGGAGAAAGAAGAAGGAGAAGGAGGAGGAGGAGGTAGAGAAAGGAGGAGGAGGAGGAGAAAGGAGGAGGAGGAGGAAGAGAAAGAAGAAGGAGGAGGAGATGGAGGAGAAAGAAGGAGAAGGAGGAGAAGGAGAAAGAAGGAGAAAGGAGGAAGGAGGTGGAGAAAGGAGGAAGAGGAGGAAAAAGGAGGAGGAGATGGTGGAGGAGAAAGAAGGAGGAGGAGGAGGTGGTGAAGAAAGGAGGAGGTGGTGGAGAAAGGAGGAAGAGGAGGAGAAAGAAGAAGGAGGAGGAGGAGGAGGAGGAGGAGAAGAAGAAGAAGAAGAAGAAGAAGAAGAAGAAGAAGAAGAAGAAGATTACTGTAATATTAGTGGCTTCTGGTTGGTGTCCCTGAACTTCAGTTCCAACTTTCTCTCATAAATGGCTATTTTGAAGGACCAGAATTTGCCTGTTTCTCATAACAATAGGAGAATTCGGTGTATGTCTGCGAATTTGTGTAGAAGCACAAAGTATCTAGCATGCTGTTGGAAGAAATGTCCTTCTGGGTTCAGTTCCAAGTGGGGAGAAAGACACTGGAAACATGGTGGCTGATTGAAAAGATGGTTTTTAATGGTGGACAGGAATCAGGACAACATGGTTTTGAGGTCCTGGGCAAAAAGCACATGGTTGAGAGAGAAAGAGAGATTTATACCCTCTGTTCGGCTTTGAATCTGAGCTTGTATTCTGATTGGTTGTCAGACTCCCATGGGGCCATGCAGGGGTTACTTTGTTAGTTGTCCCAAGCTTGGTTGAATCCTGCTGGGTGATGATGTAATGAAGTGGCTTTGGGCAATTCCTATTATGGCTTAATGGCTTTGTCCTGGTTTGGATCTTGAGTGAGGGCTAATCCTATCATATCCTGAGGGGGAAGGTCTTTTGTTTTGTAGATAAGCTGGCTCAGCCTGGCACCAAAATATCTGCTGGGGTTGGGGAGGAGGGCAGGGAGCTGAGGCTCTGAGTTTGTCTTTAGAAACATGTTTCTCCTTTAGGGAAAATACAATATTTTGCCTTTTTAATATTTCCTAGAATATTTCTTTCTTCTAAAGGGGTGGGTGGGTGCTTACTTCCTACAATGCTATGTATACATAGTTTGATTTCTCCTTGTCTCAGAAGTTTTGTACCATAGCTAAGCCCCTGTTCCATTTTTGTATAGACTGTCATTAAAAGAAATCAACTATAATTCTAGACAAAACAAGGGAAGATTGTATTTTGCTACCTATGTTTCTCACAGTTCCGATTTTGGCGGCTATGCATTCAGCCAAGTACATCTTGAGCTAGTCTCTGTATCAAAACAGCTGTTCTGGCAGCTGTGCGTGGCCTTCTCACACTGGAAAAAAATGCAGTTTAAGCAAGGATTTCCTCCAATTGGCACAATCAAGTTTGTCTCCTCCATTATTATTTTTTTTCTATCCTTGAATAGATTGTGGTAAAAACATAAGGCAAAGATGGAATTTTTATATTGCTTATATAACTTTCTTGTTGGATGACGAAGTGTTTACCTCATGAGTGAGGAACTATGGCCCTTTATGACTTGTGGACTTCAAGTCCCAGAATTCCTGAGCCAGCCATGCTTGTGGACTTCAAGTCCCAGAATTCCTAAGCCAGCCATACTTGTGGATTTCAAGTCCCAGAATTCCTGAGCCAGCCATGCTTGTGGGTTTCAACTCCCAGATTCCTGAGCCAGCCATGCTTGTGGATTTCAACTCCCAGAATTCCTGAGCCAGCCATGCTTGTGGATTTCAACTCCCAGAATTCCTGAGCCAGCCATGCTTGTGGATTTCAACTCCCAGAATTCCTGAGCCAGCCATGCTTGTGGACTTCAATCCCAGAATTCCTGAGCCAGCCATGCTTGTGGGTTTCAACTCCCAGAATTCCTGAGCCAGCCATGCTTGTGGATTTCAACTCCCAGAATTCCTGAGCCAGCCATGCTTGTGGACTTCAATTCCCAGAATTCCTGAGCCAGCCATGCTTGTGGACTTCAACTCCCAGAATTCCTGAGCCAGCCATGCTTGTGGGTTTCAACTCCCAGAATTCCTGAGCCAGCCATGCTTGTGGAACTTCAACTCCCAGAATTCCTGAGCCAGCCATGCTTGTGGACTTCAAGTCCCAGAATTCCTGAGCATGGCTGGCTCAGGAATTTTGGGAGTTGAAGTCCACAAGTCATAAAGGGGGCCATCATACCCCACCTCCAGTTTACATCAAAGTCTTTCTTTCTCAAGCCTAATTTTTCCATTCTGGTTGCGCATTTTTCTCCTCGCCACAAACCTCCTTATTTGGCAAGAGATGACAGGCATTTCTCTTCCAATGACTTCTCTATTTAGGTCTCTCTCATCCTCACAGCCCTCTAATTGCAACACAAAAAAATGCCTCACTAATTGCTCTCAAATGACACGGCCTCATAGTTCTGCCTTGTCTCATTCGCAGCCCACACAGCCCGGATTTGATTTTCGCTGTTCCGGTTTAAAAGTAGCATTTTTCCTTTTTTTTTTTCTCCCGACACATGTCTTGACCGGGACATGATCTGTCTTGCCTCATCAATAAGGCTGGGGGATGGCATATTCAGGGGCTGAAATCTTTTGTTGATTTGTTTGTCTGTTTGTTGCATCCTGCCTTTATTATTTTTACAAACAATTCAAGATGGCAAACATGTATAACACACTTTCCTCCTCCTTTTTTCCCTACAACAACAACAACCCTGTGAGGTAGGTTGGGCTGAGAGAGAGGACTGGCCCAATGTCACTCTGCTGGCTTTCACGTCTAAAGCAGGACTGGAACTCACAATCTCTTTTTTTTTCTCAAAAAAAGTTTTTTATTTTTTCTTTCTCATAAACACATTTACATGTACAGTCATTTATCCATCATTTTTCATTCATCTTATCTTTTAACTTTCATTGTTAATTTTTAGTTTTTCGGGGCTGCTCTTTTACCCTTTACTTTTACTCCAACCTTTCTTCTTCTCCTCCCCCCTTTCTCTTCCTTCCTCTTTCTCCTCCTACTTTCTTCTTTCTTCCTCTCCTTCTCTTTCCTACTTCCCCTTCCCCCACTCCTCTCTTCTTCCCCCGGTCTAACCTTCTCTTTTCTACTCCTCTTTTCCCTCCCTTTTCTTCCTCTCCTTTTCCCTTTCTCCTTTCTCCTCTCCTCTCCTCTCTTCTCCCTTCCTCTCTCTCTACTCCTTCCCCTCTCTCTTGTAGAACTCACAATCTCCTGGTGATTGGCCTAAAGCAGGGGTATCAAACTCACGGTGAAAGGCAGGTGAATACAGGTAGTCCGTGATGTGCAATAGTTCATTTAGTGACTGCTTGAAGTTACAACGGCATCAGGAAAAGTGATTTGCGATCGTTTTCACACTTACGACTCAGAGCTGCGGTGGTGCAGTAGTTAAGAGTGCAATACTGCAGGCTACTTCTGCTGACTGCCGTCTGCCTGCAATTTGGCAGTTCGAATCTCACCAGGTTTTGACTCAGCCTTCCATCCTTCCGCCTCCTTCCACCAACACACATCGCTCCACAGGGAATTGCCAGTATCTATTAAATGCGGAGGAAGTACACTTATGTGCAACATGTTGCCTTCGTCACATGCTTTGGCAATATGGGGCTCCCTCCCTAAACACAGAGCTATCCGATGTTCACACCCCTTTTTATGTATGCAAGAGACAGGTGGTACTCTAATTTTTTTTTCTCCTGTTCTGGAACGTGCGATGCTCCTATGTCAATCAAGAGTTCCTGTCAGCAGAAAAACAGGGCAGATGAGATGATTCCAGATTTAACTTGGCAAGTCTTCCTTTGCCACCTGTTTTTGTGTGTGTGTGTGTGTGTGTGTGTAATGCACTGATAGTGACTGCCTCTCCAATGCTGACATCACACGTGTCTGTTCAATGCAGGTACATTCCAAAAAAAGCATAAGCAATAATGTCTCTGGAGAGTCTCAATCATCCCAGGCAGTGGTGGGTTTCAAATTTTTTTACTACCGGTTCTGTGGGTGTGGCTTGGTGGGCGTGGCATGGCTTAGTGGGCGTGGCAGGAGAAGATTACTGCAAAATCCCCATTTCTTCCCGAACAGCTGGGACTCAGGAGGCAGAGAATAGATGGGGGCGGGGCCATTCAGAATTTTTACTACCGGTTCTCTGAACTACTCAAAATTTCCACTACGGGTTCTCCAGAACTGGTCAGAACCTGCTGAAACCCACCTCTGATCCCAGGTCATGGTTGTCCCAAAGGTGCTTTTTCAAGAGGCAACTGGGATTTCTGGTTTTTCTTCTGGTTTTTCTTCTGGTTTTCTGAAGGTGTTTCACTTCTCATCCAAGAAGCTTCTTCAGCTCTGACTGGATGGTGGGGAATTCCCGCCAGAGCTGAAGAAGCTTCTTGGATGAGAAGCGAAATGCCTCCAAAGAAAAACCAGAAAGTCCAGTTGCCTCTTGAAAAAAGCACCTTTGGGACATAAGCAATAATAAACGAACTCATGAGATGGTAAGTCAGAAAACAGTATGTACAGAATGCAAGCATTAATATCTTTGTCTGTGTTCTGCTCAAATTAACAATGCGTTTATCTTGAAAAGTCTTTCCATTGTAAAAAATAATAATAAAATCCCTTCTAAAAGATGACTAAGGTTTAATTTTAAAGCTCATGCTTTTGGGATCAATTTGTAAAAGTGGTTCAGTGAGTTGTGAACCTAAGAAAGTTTGTAAATTGGGGCAAAATTCACGGAACAATTGTTGCGCTCAGCCACAAAAATTTGGCGTTCAATTGTGGTCGTAAGTAGAGGACTACCTGTACAGGCATGGCGTATATATTTCCTAGAGATGGCATCTTTTTCTCTCACCCGCTGCTAGAGGTTCCAACTCCCTCAAGGGAGTCATGTAATAGCATCGCTGCTGAAGTTGGTGCAACTTGAATACACAGAGATGGCATGCCCAGCCCTTGTTCCTAAAAATAACCACGGGCATAGCAAAACAAAACAAATTGCATCAGAGCGAAAGTACAAAATTACTATCTAGGTGAAGGAAATAAACCAAGAATCCCACCTTTGTTTACTTTGGTCTTCCAAAATTAAAAACAACTTCACTTGTTTCCTAAGAAGAAAAGGGAGAGTTTGCAGGCGTGTCAACAAGGTGTGGTGAAAAATATCAAGACGTTGGCCATGATGGCGTGACTGAAGCTCCACCTATTTTGCATGCGTGTTGCATATGTAGGCGGTCCTGGAATGGAGAAGGAATGGCTTGCGTATCCATCAAACAATTATATTCCAACATCTGTTTAGGAGTAGAAGAAGAAGCAGCTTCCTAAATTTAGAGTGCAGAGATGAGTAATACAGGTTTGGGCCTCGACCAAGAACCTTCCCTGGTCTAGAACAGGAGTCTCCAAACTTGGCAACTTTAAGAGGTGTGGATTTCAAGTCCCAGAATTCCCCAGCCAGGCTGGCTAGGGAATTCTGGGAGTTGAAGTCCACACCTCTTAAAGTTGAACTTGTGAACTTCAGCTGCATGGCTGGCTGGGGAATTCTGGGAGTTGAAGTCCACACCCCTTAAAACTTAACTTGTCAATGTGAAAAACGATCATAAGTCACTTTGTTCACATTGCCATTGTAACTTTGAACAGTCACTAAATGAATGGTTGTAAGTTGAGGACTACTTGTGCTGCAAAATTAAAACTCGGACCACACGTTTTCTGAATAGTTTTTATCCCAGGGCTATAATTGCACTCAACAATGAACTAAAGGGCCACCATCAGTGAGCTGTTGGACAGCATGACTTGGTCTGTTGTGTGGATGTCTGGGTGGTTTAGGGGTGGGGAATTGTGGTGGGTGGGAGTGTGTTTGGGGATTGTTATGTGTGTTGGACCTGGTCTTTGGGTGTTAAGTGAATTTCGATGTATGGGTATACTGTGTATACACGTACAATGACAATAAAGTTATTTATTTTATTTTATTTATTTATTTAGGGCAGTACAACTCTACAACTTGTAGAGGAGAAAGGCCCACATTGATCAAATAAAAATCATTGGGCAGCAAAGGTGATGGGGGCAGGAGAGGGGAGGCCCCTTTGAATAATGTTTTCAAGTAACAAGGAGTCTCTCTTTGATTAATGTTTTTAATTGTTCGAAGTAAGAAAGAAAGTTCTCTGTGTGAATGTGCAGTTTTGAGAAGGACTGGTTCAAACTGGCTGAAGGCAAGAACTGTCCAAGGATTTGAAGTCTATGAGCTTGTAAACTCATTATAATATGGGAAATACACTTTCCCGAGTATGACAAGGGACATTAACAGGATCATACAAGTAGTCTTTGACTTATAGCAGTTCGCTTAGTGACCATTCGAAGTTAAGACGGCACTGAAAAAAAAAAGACTTATGACCGTTTTTCACATGTACCACCATTGCAGCATCCCTTGCGGTCACACAATCAAAATTCAAACTGCTTGGCCACTGATCTGTCCCCGTCTACACACACACACAAACACAGCCAGCCAAGGGTTAAGAAAGTACTTGGCACGCACACAGGTCGTTATCTCAAACTTGGCAACAATATAAGCACCCTCTGCCAAGAGCTTTACTGCAACAGATAACATAAAATTACATACGCATTGCAAATAGTCCAGCAAAACAATATCCCTTCGGCAGCTTCAGACGTTGTTCAAGTGACTAGCCAGAGTTAGTTTTTGTTCGTCACGGAGTTTTACCAGCCACCACCCTCTCTTATATAGTCTCTGGGGTGTGGTCCAGTGACTCAGTTCTAATCCCTAGCACGCCTCTTTAACTGCTGCAACCGTTTATCACGCCTTCGTTGGCGTGCATCCAGGAACGACGGCTCTCCTTCCTCGCTCTCATCCGAGACACCTGGCTCCTGGCTAATCTCCTCTCCCTCGGCCGGCACTTGAGACAGTGCCAGAGGGGAGGGGCCTGGAGAGGGAGGCCTGGCTGACTCCTCTCCCTCATGTTCGGAGCCTTCTTCCTCCGATGAGAGGAAGAAGGCTCCAACTCATTCCCAGAATTCCCCAGACAGCCTGGGAGTTGAATCCCACACATCTTAAACTTAAGCTGAGGTTGTGAAAAACACTTCTCTAAATGTATTGGCTGAAAATGCTAAGACAAATCTCCTACCCTTTTGAGTCTTGACTTATACTCTTCTCGAATAATGTAGAGAAAGAAAAAAAAAGAAATTGTGCAGTGGATTGAATGTCGGTAGCGCAAGAACTGACCCTTTACTCTTTCTGTCTTAAAAGTATGCCAAACATCCAAGACACCCCCACACATCTACTTCTATTAAGAAGTGGGCTTTGTGGGTCAAATATAGGAACGAGTGGATTCTTGGCGCTTAAAAAAAAAACTCTGCCAAGGATTGCAGAGTCACATAGTTATCATTCTCATGAGGATGGAAACAAGCTGGAGGAAAGTAAAAAATTAGCTGAATAGCCAACTCACAAGAATGGTTTCTCTAGTAACTGTTAACACAGTGTTTCTCTCAACCTTGGAAGCTTGAAGATGGGTGGACTTCAACTCCCAGAATCCCCCAGCCAGCGCTGCTGGCTGGGGATTCTGGGAGTTGAAGTCCACCCATCTTCAAGCTTCCAAGGTTGAGAACACTGTGTTAACAAATTTATTCAAACAGAGCCAAAAGATTGATTGAAATCAAGTCCTAGGGCGGTGGTGGTGAACCCTATGGCACTGTGTGCCACAGGTGGCATGCAGAGCCCTCTCTGTGTGCACGCCAGCCATCGCCCCAACCCAGCTTCTCCGCGTATGCACATGTGCGTGCCACCCGCCAGCCAACTGTTCTTTGTGTCTCTGTCGTGCATGTGCGGGGGTGAATGAGGGGGTGGGGGAGCATGCATGCACGGGGGTGGGTGGGGCATATGCACTGTGTTCAGGAGGCTTTCCAGGCCTAAAACGGTGCAGGGATCTTGCGCTGCGCCCCCCCGCACCCCCCATTTTGGCTTCCAGGTTGGTGCAGGAGGCTTTCCAGGCCCAGAACAGGCGCACGGAGTTGCATGTTGGGGGTGGGGAACGGGGTGCATCCTGGGGTGTGTGCATGCGGGGGGTGCATGCACAGGGATGGGGTGCATGCGTGGGGGGCGGGGTGCATGTGCAGAGGGGGGTGCATGCAGGGGGGGCGTTAGAGGTGGGTTTCAGCAGGTTCTGACCATTTCTGGAGAACCGTAAGCGGAAATTTGAGTAGTTCAGAGAACCAGTAGTAAAATTTCTGACTGGCCCCAGCCCCCATCTATTCTCTGTCTCCCAGTCCCAGCTGATTGGGAGGAAATGGGATTTTGTAGTATCCTTCCCCTGCCACGCCCACCAAGCCATGTCACGCCCACCAAGCCACACCCACAGAACCGGGAATAAATTTTTTTTTGAAATCCACCACTGGGGGGCGGGTGCATGCGTGGAGGACATGCGCATATGTGCAGGGCGGGGCGCATGCGTGGGGTGCCTCAGATAGCATTTAGAGGGGTTGGGCATGCGTGCGTGCATTTGCACTTGTGGGCGCGCGCGCTTTGGCTGCTCCACACCAAAAAGATTAACCATCACTGTCCTAAGGGAAAGTGGTATCTTCTCAGACAGAAATCTCTGAAATATTGTAGTTCCTTTTTTAATTTGGCTATCGTTGTCTAGAAGTGCAGACAAAAATTCTACAGTATTTGCTCCCAAGTGGATTCAATAAGAGTCACTTTTAGTGGTAACTTAGGTAGTTCTTGACATACAACCATTCATTTAGTGACCGTTTGAAGTTACAACGGCACTGAAAAAAGTGACCGATGACCGTTTTTTATACATCGCCATGGTCATGGGATCAAAATTTGGAGGCTTGGCAATTGATTCAGATTCATGACGGTCACAGTGTCCTGGAGTCATGGGATCCCCTTTTGTGACCTTCTGACAAAGCAAAGTCAATGGAGAAGGCAGATTCACTTAACAACCATGTTACTAACTTAACAACTGCGGTGATTCGCTTAACAACTGTGGCAAGAAAGGTTGTAAGATGGGGCAAAACTCACTTAAACAATTGTCTCGCTTAGCAGCAGAAATGTGGGGCTCAATTGTGGTCGTAAATTGTGGAAGAACTCGTTTCCTGCAGAGATTCACTTAACAACGGTGGCAAAAAAGGTTGTAAAATGGGACAAAACTATCTTAACAATTTCCCCCCTCAACAACAGAAAAGTTGTTGCTCAATTATGGTCGTGGGTTGCGAACTATCTGTACAATTTTTGCTGTTACAAACAAAAGACAGGATATTGTCCAGACACTCGACAATATTCTGCTCCCATTTTTATTATCCTGCTGGAGCGATTAGGTCTCTTAAGATCCTCAACATTCCCCCACCACACAAATAAGTGCTAACTAGGCACCAACCCTCCTTGACGTCATCGCCCGCCAGAAATGAGAGCGAAGTCCACAAACTTAACATGCCACGAAAGGCAATGTGCTGATAGCACAGTTTATTTTCCACCTGCTTCGGTTGGAAGCACTTCTTACAACCATCACATCATGCAATGGTGTAAACAACCTTAGGCTCTTGGCTGGAAAAGTAGGGCAAGGTACTTGTCTCTGACAAAGGCTGAGGCCCATGAGATCTCATCAACCCTGCATAGCTAGACCATCTGCAAAACACGTGTTGGAAGAAATATCCATCTGGTTCAGTTCCAAGCCGGGAGAAAGACACTAGAAACATGGAGGCTGATTGGAAAGATGGTTTAATGGTGAAGCAGAACCACCGAGCACGGGTGGTTCTGGGTAAGATGACCACACGGAGTTGAGTGTGAGGGGTTTTTATACCTTCTCTTGGGCTTTGAACTTGAGCTTCCTGTTCCTGTGCAAGAACATGTATTCTATTGGCTGTTCTCAGATTCCACATGGGGCTATACAGGGGTCATAGCTGGCTCTGTAGGTTGCCTGAGAAGTTTGGTTGATGTTTCTGAGGATGAAGCAATGTCCTTAAGAGATTGTGCAATGTAGTGAGCTCCGCTGCTAATCCTATTATGTCCTGGAGGGCCCTGTCTTAATCCCATCATCCTGGAGCTGAAGGTTTTTTGTTTTGTAGATAGGATGGCCCAATCTTTCTTAATGGGCAAAGAATATCTGCTGGGGGCTATTAAGAAAATTATTTCTGTCTCCAAGAGCATGTTTCTCCGTTCCTCCTTTAGGGAAATATAATATTCTGCCTTTTTAATATTTCTCGAAATATTTCATTCTTCTAGGAGAGGCGGGTCTTTCTTCACATGTCACCATTTTGAAAGCTCGGACTGCCCACGGCAAGGATGCTAAAGCTAAGGATTAAAACAGGACGTTGTTGTATGCAAAATTTCTCCATTCCTGCTCGTTTGCCTGTAGGATGTGAAGTTTGGGAGTTCTGTGTAGTGTTATCGCATGGTATGTCTGCTCCAGTGATGGGTTTCTACCGGTTCGCCCCAGTTTGGGCGAACCGGTAGCGATGGCGGCGGGAGGCTCCGCCCACCCGCCCGGATGTCATCACGGACGCTCTGCGGATGCGCAGAAGCACCGAGCATGACCGAAGCGAGCGCGTGCACACGCTCACAGTTCCAAACCGGTAGCGAAAGTAGGTGAAACCCACTACTGGTCTGCTCTAAATATTAGTGGGAGACCTTAGAAAAAAAGAAGAGGAAAGACTGTGTGTCGATGATTAGTCTTGGCTGTACTGTCCATTCCAGTTGACTTGAACATAGCAGATCAGTGGAATTTTAAGATGTGTGGACTTCAACTCCCCAAATTTCCCAGCCAGCTTTGCTGGGGAAGTCAACGTATCTGAAAATTCCCAAGGCTGAGAAACATTGTAGTAGATTGTAATTGAATTTAAATAATCTTAGCTGGTCGTGAAAGCTAAGGAAAGACAGTGTTGGTTAATGCTTGGATAGAGCGCAACCCAAAAATCCAAGATGTAGATTGGACTTGGAAGTCAGAAAACCAAGACAGCAGTACAAGCCAAGAAAACCACTGCAGGCAGCAATACCAAAATTACTTCCATATTGTTGTTAATGGACATCTAAACACATTATAACTTTGGGATGGGGGGTGGGGGGGTGGGAACGGACAAATTTTTCCCAGTTCTCAGGTGAGATAACCTAACATCTGCCACTCATCCCCATTGTCAGTGTTGCAATATTTTCAGGATCAGACTCAATAAAGATAATAGGAGTTAGAGCTTTAAATATATTTCTTTTTAATTATGATAGGCATTCTATATTCACTGAATATTCAAGGTAGAAGCGACGAGAATGGTGAGGGTGGCTCCTTATATATACAAGGGGTGGAGCTAGGAATGGGAGTGGTAAGTTATGAATACATTAAAGTCCAAAGAATAAGTTAACCTCTGATGTTCCATATATACATTATTTACACATTGGAGAATAAGGCATTTACATCTGACAGTCAGAATCAAACTCTTCTAAAAATAAATCAAGTTGAATTTGGGGTAATTTTTCTGAGAGACTCTACTGTATTTTGGCAGTTTATCAGATGGGATAAGATGTATTATGGGCCTGCCAGCTAATGATTTATTATGTGCAAACCAACCCTGTCTCAGAAGTACAGTAAGTAAGCCCTCAATTTACAACAGTTCGTTTAGTGACCATTCAGAGTTACAATGGCAACAATGGTTACAAAAGTGGCTTATGACCATTTTTCACCCTTACAACCAGGGGTGAAATCCAGCAGGTTCTGACAGGTTCTGGCGAATCACTAGCGGAAATTTTGAGCAGTTCAGAGAACTGGCAAATACCACCTCTGGGTGGTCCCAGAGTGGGGTGGGAATGGAGATTTTGAAATATCCTTCCCCCAGGTGGTGGGAGGGAATGGGGATTTTGCAGTATCCTTCCCCTTCCATGCCCACCAAGCCACACCCACCAAGCCACATCACGCCCACCAAGCCACACCCACAGAACCGGTAGTAAAAAAAAATGGATTTCACCACTGCTTACAACCATTGTAGCATCCCCACATTCATGGGAATAAAATTCAGATGCTTGGCAACTGGTTTATATTTATGACCGTTGCAGTGTCCTGGGGTTCAACAACCCTGCTATTAATTTAACCACTGCAGTGAGTCACTTAACAACCAGGGCAAGAAAGGTTGTGAAATGGGGGGCAAAACTCACTTAACAAACGTCTCACTTAGCAACAGAAATGTTGGGCTCAATTGTGGTCGTATGTCGAGGACTACCTGCAGATAAATAGAAGATCCAGAAGCAATGTTGTGTGAGATGTATGCATTTTACAAAGCTCGGTATTTTACTATCTTTCCACAGGAAAAAAAAACCACCCAGCAAGAAAACATGTTTTCTTTTAACCAAAGGACAAAAAGATCTGCCGTTTGAATGAATAGGGCAAAGGGATATCTATCTGATATTTTCTGTTTGCTTCAAAAGAAGAACCTTCTAACCAACCTTGTAAAAGTCCAAATGGAAAGTTTATCGTGGCTTAGGGTAAAGAACTGAGAGCAGCAGCTCCTGAACAACTTAAGGTCATGTGTTAAATAGTCTCTGCTTGGCCTTTAAAAATAAAAATAAAAAATATCTGATTTTCATCACTGCTAAAATGAACGTAAAGGTTAACAGAAACAAAACTCCCAGCTGACTTTTTAGACTTGGGAAATCCAGAGTTTTCCAGATTGGCATATATACCAGCAAGATTGTGTGCCTGCATTTGTAATAGTAGGAATTTTAACTATAGCCTGCAGCAAAATCAGGCATGAATCTGCTCAAGAGTGGATGTGCTAAATACTCCCGGTCTTAGCAAGACTGTACAATTAAATGGAGACAAACAGTGATTAGAATTAATTAACACATTAAGTGGCTTGGTCAGTTCTGATGACTTAGTTAAAATAATTTACCTCTGAGCATCAAGATTGGCTGGAGCTGCTCAGCAAAACATATTGCGACAGATACTGCGAGCTGTCAATATGCACATTATGTATGAAGATTGCACAAGGATTACGTTTTACACCTCTTTTGCAAGCAGAGATGTTTGGAAGTAAGGGGGAAAAAAAACAAACCCCACTTGGGTCCAATGATAATGAAACCTTGCAAAAGTTATCCTGCAAAATAGAGCAGTGTTTTTCAAACTTGGCCATTTAAAGATGGGTGAACTTCAACTCCCAGAATTCCACAGCCAGCATTAAAATTGCCAAGTTTGGAAAAATGCTGCAATGGAGCAACATAACGGCGAACCGAAGAGTAATCTTAAGAACGGGCTAGTGGATGTCTCCATTAATTAAATTGAACTGAGAAATATACAATAATATAATTCGGCTATAAAACTTCTTCATCAACACACTTAAAGCACACAGAATTGAAGTATTTATTCAAGTGTATGGTAGAGGACAGGAAGGCCTGGAGTAAAGTTGTCCATTGGGTTGGATGTGACTTCGCAACTAACAACAACAAAAAGGTGGTCCTCGTCTTACAAACACAATTGAGATCAACATTTCTGTTGCTAAGTGAGACGTTTGTTAAGTGAGTTCTGTCCAGTAGTGAAATCCAAATTTTTTTTACTACCGATTCCGTGGGCATGGCTTGGTGGGCATGGCTTGGTGGGCATGGTAGGGGAAGGATACTGCAAGATCTCCATTCCCACCGCACTCCAGGGGAAGGATACTGCAAAATCCCCATTCCCTCCCTACTCCAGGAGAAGGATACTGCAAAATCCCCATTCCCTCCCCACTCCAGGGGAAGGATACTGCAAAATCCCCATTCCCTCCCCACTCCAGGAGAAGGATACTGCAAAATCCCCATTCCCACCCCACTCCTAGGGGAAGGATACTGCAAAATCCCCATTCCCATCCCACTCCTAGGGGAAGGATACTGCAAAATCTCCATTCCCACCCCAATCTGGGGCCACCCAGAGGTGGTATGTACTGGTTCTCTGAACTACTCAAAATTTCTGCTACCGGTTCTCCAGAGCTTGTCAGAACCTGCTGGATTTCACCCCTGGTTCTGTCCCATTTTGCAACCTTTCTCGCCACATAGTTAAAATGAATCACTGCAGTTGTTAAGCTAGTAATATGGTTGTTAAGTGAATCTGGCTTCCCCATTGACTTCGCTTATCAGAAAGTGACAAGGGGATCTCATGATCCCAGAACACTGCAGCTATCATAAATATGAGTCAGTTGCCAAGCAGCTGAATTTTGGTCACGTGACCATGAAACAGTCATGTGAAAAATTGTCATAAGTCACTTTTTTCAGTGCCGTTGTAACTTTGAACCATCACTAAATTAACTGTTGTAAATCAAGGACTGACCTGTACTGTTTCCCACTAATTTGGGTTCAAGGACCAAATTACCACTCTAACCTCACTAACCATTGCCCTAACATAATTTTCCCCTGAACTCCAGCCTGAAGCCTAGGCTGCCATCTAACTTCAGAGCTATATGATCTGGGGTGAAATTGGTATTTTTCCAGTTTTTCCTGCCACAGATATTGCCCCGGTGACAATCCATAGTCCAGGTAGTCCTCAACTTAATTTAATTTAATTTGTCTTACAACAATTAGGACCCGAATTTCTATTGTTAAGCAAGATGGTTATTAACTGAGTTGTACCTGATTATGACCTTTTTTTTGCCACGGTTGTTAAGTGAATCTCATGGTCAGGGCCGGATTTAGATGAAAAGAGGCCCTAGGCTATTCCACTTATGAGGCCCTTTCACCTCCCATTTTTAAGTTTTTATGTTTGTTTATTAGTCATATGTGTAGAATTTCTCCTTATTTTCGGTTCAGTGTTTTAGTGTTCACTGTTTTTAGAATAGTGTAATTTTAATTTTGCTAACAATTTGAATGTAGGCCCCTCTTGATCTTGAGGCCCTAGGCTGAAGCCTAGTTAGCCTATAGGAAAATCCGGCCCTGCTCATGGTCATTAAGCAAATTTGGCTTCCTCCGTTGATTTTGCTTGTTAGAAGCTGGTTGCAAATGACGATCACATGACCCGCAGAACAATGCAAGTGTCATAAATACATGCCAGTTGCCAAGTGCTCAAATTCTGATCATGTGACCATGGGGATGCTGCAATGGTCATAAGTGCAAGGACTGGTTGTAAGTGAACTTTTTTTTTAATGGTGGTGTAACTTTGAATGTTCGCTAAATGAATGGTTGTAAGTTGAAGACTACCTGTAATGATGTAGCACAGGCTCGGATCTGTCCAGCTCTCTTGGTTGGCAGGTGGCAAATTTCTCCTGCATTTTGTCTTAAGAAACTCTGCTGGTGAGAACCAGAACAGGCTTAGTCGTCTAGAGTAGAAAGATACGAATCTCTCTTGGTCTACAAAATCTTATTTTATTAGTGCCAACAAATCTTCAGAGGAAGCAGCGGTCTGTGGCTTCTCGCTCTGGGCTTATAGCCTGTCTGGGTTTTACTGGAAAACAAAATGGAAAATAAAAATGCTTTGGACGCCTGGAAAATTCCCTTCTGCTTCTCTACAAGTGAGAGATTGTCCAAACGGAATAAGTAAGTGTGGGTCACGCAGGATGGACTTTGAAATACTTGAAACTTGATTTGTGTAGTACTGTTCCCCTAGTTACGGTAACTAACATGGGTTTTCTTTTTAAATTTAAATGTTAAATTTGCTTTTTTTCAAATGTAAGGCTAATAATTTTGCTATGAGGCTTGAGTTTCAAGAACAGTCCTTCTTTCAGAAACCCAGGAGTAGCAGGAGAACATTCGCTACACTGTATTTTAGCTGTTTCCAAGCCCCCATGAACAAAGAAAATATTCAAGCCCAATTTTGGGAAGCGCTGAGAACGTATCTTACCCATACCGAGTTTGATGTTTTTCCTTTACAAATGTTTCTTTTACTCAGAGTTACAATCCTCTTTTCTATGACTGCTCACCTGTTATTGGATACTTTTAATTTTTGTGATATAACTGGACAGTTTCTAAACCAAACAGCTTTTGAAGTTCTTTGTTGTGCTAACTATAAAAGTAAATGTAAGCCATTTTTCCCAGTTCCCTGTTTTCCCAGGGAGATCCTGCTTTATCAGAGTATTCTAATAAATTGCTTTTACATGATCTTCCGACTCCGTTGCTTGTTGGAAAAGGTAAGCCAAGGCGGGACCAGGGGTGGGCTTCAAAAATTTTAGCAAGGGGTTCTCTGCCTGGTTGCTGGGGGGGCGTGGCCATGGTGGGCGTGGCCTAGTTGGCCTCCTGCACCACAGCAGGGGGGTGGTTATTTTTGCCCTCCCAGGGCTCCGGAGGGTTTCTTCGAGCCTCCGGGAGGCCTGTTTCTGGCCTTCCCAAACTTCCGGTAGGCCTGTTTTTTGCCCTCCCCAAGCCTCCGCGCACGCCCTGCACTTATCTGCATCCAAAATGGGCCGTGTGGGGACTCCTGGGAGGGGCGGGGAGGGGCAGGGTGGATGGGGCAGTGGGATTTGGGGGTTCTCCGAACTGCACAGAATCTTAGCTAGAGGTTCTCCTGAACCCCTGCGAATCCCCAGCAGCTCACTCCTAGGTGGGATGGGACCTAAAGCCAGATTTGGCCATCAAAAGTTAATAACTACTTCCTATTTTGCAAAGACTGCAAATTATAGAAGCGGTAAGAAAAGAACCGAAGGCTCCGGCACATTTTGATTAGATTTAGCTCAGCAAAAGAGAAATGTATCCCGGAAAGAGGAAATCATTGTGGGAAAAGCACTAAAAGAAAGATTGCTATTCCAAAAATACTTGACCTTAGATTGATTGATCCATTAGCTGTGAAACTCACTTCTGATGCTTTTGCCTGAGACACTTTAAATCAAGATATTGCTAAGGCTGATCTAATGCAGCCAGATACCGTATGTCTTTCAATGTCACACTTAGATATTCAGCAACACGCACAGATTTAATTTAGGCTCAGGTTAATTTCTTCCTTTTCCCCAAAGGGCATTTTAAAAGTTCTTGAGAAATAAAAATTAGCAAAGTGCATCACTTCATGCCAAGGATTTAGTCAGTATGGCTTTCACCTCTGGACAGCTTTTCTCTGGCATCAAGATGAGGGAGATTCTATTTTAAAAACCCTAGTTGTGATTTACGTTTAAGATTTTGCAGTGGTACACAAAACTATAATTGGAATTTGAGTGAAGAACCCTAATCTTAAACCTTCATATATCATGTGAAATAGTCTTTGAGCAACATAATGTACTGTATCAACTAGGTAACATCAGCAGAGATAGAGGGAGTGGGGATTGCCCTCTGTTGCCTTCTAGCACTGATGATGATACCTAGTTGGGTAATGAAACGTTTGCAAGAAAAGACCCAAGCTCAGACAGCATCAAGGACCACACGGTTCAACCCTGAGCCATTTTCTATTTGTATTTTCTTTTCAATTGGTAGTCCTGTGTCAGTCATGCATCCCACCTGTAACAGAATTCAATGTCCTGAAGATGCAACAGTTACAAGGATTGTCAGGCCAATCTTTGGCTCCTTGGTGATGGAGCATGGGAACAAATGATGTAGTGATGGATAGATCTGGACCAGAGAAGTTTTGATTCAAAGTCCTCTGTTTGATAGGTGATACCCATGAAGCTGATGCTGATGTTATCCATTCAGTCAAGTCCGACTTTTGGTGATTCTATGGGCTAGGTCTCTCTACATCTTCCGATCTTGCATTGCTTCTTTGAGTTGTCCTATGCTCTGGCTGGTGTCATCTTTGATAGTGTCCAGCCACTGCGTTCTTTGGTTGCCTGGTTCCTTTTGCCTCTAACGCTTCCAAACGTAATTGCTTCTAGTGAATTCTCCCACGTGACAATGGCCAAAATAAGAGAGATGTATTTTGTCTTCCAGTGACATCTGGTGTTATGCGCTCCAGTACTTGCTTGTTAGTCACCTTTCCTGTCTAGGGAATACCCAGGAGCCTTCTCCAGCACCACAGTCTCATACGACTCAGTGTTCTTCCTGTCTTGCCCTTTTTAATGTCCAGGTGATGCTCATACCTAAATGCACGAGAATAAGTTTGCCTAGTGGTTATTTATTATTGTCATCTCTGGAGGGGTTTGTTTATCCTTCCAGTATTTTGCAAAGGTTAATCTGGCCGCTGTTATAACATGTATAATTAATTGTATCTTGTCCTTAGAGAGTCCGTCTCCCATCATTCCTAATAAAAAGATTTCGGGGGAAAGTTTTATATCTTCTTCCACTATTTCTCGTAGCCAAATTCGTATTTTTGTCCAAAACTTTTTTGTCTCTGGGCAGGACCACCACATAGGAAAGAAGGTGCCGACAATAATAAATAAAATCCTAGAATGCGCAGAAATGGCAAAATTAACTAGTGTTCTTAAAGACGATGAGAACTCAAAATTTAAGGCAGTATGGGAAAGGTGGTACAAATGGTGGAATAATAGAACAAGACTATAAGGATATGTCTATTTCTAATAATGATAGATTTGAAGATACTTGATATGTACATAATGTAAATATGTAACCGCACGACACCTCAGATGTTAACTGAGATTTGATGTTTTCTTTTTAAAAATCTTTTTTAAAAAATCAATAAAGTATAAAAAAAAAAAGTTTGCCTAGTGGTTAAGGCAGGAATGGAATACTGTGTCCCGTTTTGCAGCAAAGCCCGAGGAGAAAGTGTGTGACATGCAGAGAGATCAGGGCCGCATCACTCAGCAACGGCTCAGAACAGATGGTGCAAAGACAAAGAAGGGTTTGGCAAGGGAGACAATCCGTCTTAGGCCAGCTTTGTTTGAGGCCGACTCAAAGATGGGTCCGTGGCACATTAACTGGGAGGAGGAAAGAAAGAGCTGCATTGTGAAATACATCTAGGAGGGAAGTTGTTCACCAGAAATTAAAAGTTGAAGCTTGAGGTTTAATTGGAGCTTGTTACATTATCTTTGTTTCCCCCCTCCCCCCTTTCCTCTCCTTTCTGTTTTGCAGCTCCCTCCTTTCCATTCGATGGATGCACTGCAAGAATTGCAACCAGTAGTTTAGTGCCCTCTGGCATTGTCCACTAGCCAGAGTGGTTAAAAGAAAAGAGTCACGTTTCCACCCACATTGAAAAAAAATTGCTAATGGGATGAAATCTGAACTCTGCACCAACCTGAATGGCTGCCTCTGTATCCTTTGGGCTTGAATGAAATCCAGCGATATACGATGGTCACTTCTGCATCTCAAATTATCATTATTATTATTCTCTTCCCTATTCAAATTTGATCTGGCCCAAATTATAGTTTGTCAATCCTTTGTCAACATTAAATGACACTAGAATTAGATGTGGTGTTATGCAAGGCGAGAATCCAATATCTTAAGCAGTGTCTCCAGAAACCATCTAGCCGGCTTAAAATCTGATTGCATGCATTGTTAATTCTTTTTTTAGTCTGACAGGTTTTCACACAGGAGAAATAATATAATATCAGAGGCCCAGGGAACTGAGAGCAGGGTAGTAATTGCACAAAAGTCAAGGTGGTAATTTCTACTCCAGATCTTTCCCACAACAATCCTGTGATGTAGAACTTGGGCTGAAAAGAAGTGGAATGGAATACAATACATTTTAAATAGAAGAGAATACAGGTAATTCTCGACGTACAACCATTCATTTAGTGACCAAAGTTACAATGGCACTGAAAAAAGTGACTTATATCCGATCCTCACACTCATGACCATCGCAGCATCCCCACAGTCACATGATCAAATCTGGCCACTTGGCAAAGTGCTTTTTTTATGACAGTCCTGCGGTCACAACTGCAGCATCCTGGGTTCACATGATCACTTTTACAATCTTCCTGGTAGGTTTCTAACAAGTGAGGTCAAAGGGGGAAGCCGGATGTTTAATGACAGGATGATTTGCTTAACAACTGCATGCTTTGTTTAATGACAAAGCAAGGTTATAAAATCTAGAGCAACTCATTTAACAACCACTTCACTTAGTAATGGATTTTATGGTCCCAGTTATAGTTGTATGGGGAGGTTTACTTGCATATGTATACATTATAGCAGGGGTGTCAAACTCGCGGCCTGCGGCCCAGTTGCGTCACGTGCTGGCCCCACCCCCGCCCGGTTTAGCGAAGGGGAAAAAATTCCCAATATGTCACGTGACAACACCATGACGATGCGAGTTTGATGGCCCTGCATTATCTTTTTTCTTAGGACAAAAAATAATTCTACATCTCTTCTACTGGGGAAATTCAAAAGCATCCTGGAATCAGAGCAGCTTTGCAGGCAAATGCCTCCAATCAAAGCAAGGTTTCATTCTTTGAATATGGGTAAACTCAGCATTCTAGTGAGTTCACAAAAACATATCCTGGGTTGGTTCTGTGCAACGAATTGAGCTTAACATTAGATGAAACTGAAGCAGCTTGGATCGACTGTTTCCTCCCTGCCCCCTTATTTTCCTCTTGACTCGTCACTCCTGTACATGCGCAGTCCTGGTCTTGCTATGAACTGTGAGCAGGAAGGCAGATTTGCAACCCAACAAGTCTCTGCATGCAGCTGATGGTTTCCTACTTCTGATCCTTCCGCTGGGGCCTGGATGAATAAACGTGGGCTTGAGGTGGTTTTGCTGATTAAATAGGTTTGTTGTTATAGAGACGGGCTGGTATATATTATTATGTAAAAGTAAAAAATTGAGATTGTATGTTATTACCATATTCTACTCTGCCAAAAAATCAAAAGTCAGTGCTTTCCTTTTTTCTTCTCCCCTAAACAAAGGCCTTTTCAACACAAAGGGTTTCAGAATGGAACAATGGAGATGAAAGACTCCGACAATCTGAATTCTCTTCCCAGTAAATAGCATAATGCAACCCCCTTGACTAATTTCTACTCATTAGTCCTAAATACAGGTAGCCCTTGACTTAAGAGTTCTTTTAGAGAACGTTCAAAGTTACAACATACTGAAAAAAGTGACATATGACCATTTTTCACATTTATGACCATTGTGGCATCCCAATGGTCCCATGCTCAAAATTCGGACACTCAGCAACTGACTCATATTTATCAGTGGTGGGTTTCTACCGGTTCGCCCTGGTTCGGAGGCTCTGCCCACCCACCTGGACGTCATCACGGACGCTCTGCGAATGCGCAGAAGGTTCTGCGTATATGCAGAAGCACCACTTGCAAACACGCTCACAGTTCTGAACCGGTAGCGAAAGTAAGTGAAAACCACTAATTATATTTATGACATTTGCAGTGTCCTGGGATCATGTGGTCTTCTTTTATGACCTTCTGACAAACAGTTAGTGGGGAAGCCAGATTCACTTAATAACCGTGCTACTAATTTAACAACTGATGTGGTTCATTTAACAAATCTAGCAAGAAAGGTCATAAAATGGGGAAAATCTCATTTAACAAATGTCTCACATGGCAACATAAATTTTGTAGTCATAAGATGAGGACTATCTGTAATGCTTTGGTTGGGCCTTTGAAAAATATGCATTTTGTAGAAGCACCATAGAATATAGAATAAAGGAGTTGGAAGGGACCTTATAGATCTTCTAATTAGCCTTCTGCTCAAGAAGACCCTACACATTCTGGACAAATGGCTCTATACAGGTAGTCCTTGACTTACAACCAGTCACCGTTCACTATCCTACATTTGGCTGATTATCCTACAGTTTGTACAGGTAGTCCTTGACTTACTACAGTTCATTTAGTGACGAAAGTTACAACGGCACTGAAAAAGTGACCTACGACAGTTTTTCACACTTACAACCATTGCAGCACCCCCACGTTCACATGATCAAAATTCAGACTTGCTTGGCAAATGACTCATATTTATGACAATTGCAGTGTCCTGGGGTCATGTGATCCCCTTTTGCGAACTTCTGACAAGTAAAGTCCATGGGGAAGCCAGATTCACTTAGCAATGCTTTTACTAACCTATCAACTGCAGTGATTCACTTAACAACTGTGGCAAGAAAGGTTGTACAATGGGGCAAAACTCACTTAACAAATATCTCACTTAGCAATATAAATGTTAGGCTCAGTTGTGGTCTCAAGTCGAGGACTACCTGTAGTGTCTTCTCTATGAGTGCTTTTATTACATGTATAAACTGAACTCATGTTTTTGTTCTTATGCAATGAATCATTTTTCCTATCTGATTTAACATGTCTGAAATGTAAGAACAAATGTAAAAACATGGGTTGCCTTCGGATTTTCCTGCAAAGATAATCTCTTCAGCTTGTGAATCAGAGTGTCTTACATCTCTGCTTGTCATTTACATTACATTCAGTCATAACTGAAGCTTCTTGTATGAGAAAGGAAACATTTTCTTCCTTAATAGAAGCGAATCTTCTTCTTCTTTAAGTTTGTAGAGATTCCGAGTCATCCAGATCGTGGTTATCCCAAAGGTGCTTTTTCAGGAGGCAACTGGACTTTCTTGTTTTTTCTTTTGAAGACATTTTGCTTCTCATCCAAGAAGCTTCTTCCGCTCTGACTGGATAGTTCCATTCCTTCCATTCCCCACTATCCTGTCAGAGCTGAAGAAGCTTCTTGGATGAGAAGGAAAACACCTTCTTCCTCAAGAGAAGTGAAATACCTTCTTCCTCAACAGAAGTAAAGAAGCTTCTTGGATGAGATGGGAAACATCTTCTTCTTCCTGAACAGAACTGAAGAAGCTTCTTCCTCAAGAGAAGTGAAATACCTTCTTCCTCAACAGAAGTGAAGAAGTTTCTTGGATAAGAAGGGAAACATCTTCTTCCTCAAGAGAAGCGAAACATCTTCTTCCTCAACAGAACCGAAGAAGCTTCTTGGATGAGAAGGGAAACTTCTTCTTCTTCCTCAATAGAACTGAAGAAGCTTCTTGGATGAGAAGGGAAACAACTTCTTCCTCGAGAGAAGCAGAATATCTTCTTCCTCAACAGAACCAAAGAAGCTTCTTGGATGAGAAGGGAAACATCTTCTTCCTCAACAGAAGTGAAGAAGCTTCTTGGATGAGAAGGGAAACATCTTCTTCCTCAAGAGATGGGAAACATCCTCCTCAACAGAAGTGAAGAAGCTTCTTGGATGAGAAGGGAAACGTCTTTTTCCTCAAGAGAAGCGAAACATCTTCCTCCTTTCTTTTCTTTTCTTTTTCTTTCTTTCTTCTTCCTCCTTTCTGACATGCCTTAGTGTACATTCAGTGTCAATAAAGTTATTCTATTCTATTCTATTCTATTCTATTCTATTCTATTCTATTCTATTCTATTCTATTCTTTTCTTTTCTTTTCTTTTCTCTTTTCTTTTCTTTTCTTTTCTTTTCTTTTCTATTCTATTCTATTCTATTCTATTCTTTTCTATTCTTATTCTTCCTCAACAGAACTGAAGAAGCTTCTTGGGATGAGAAGCGAAACGTCTTTTGAAGGAAAAACAAAGACAGTCCAGTTTGCCTCTTGGAAAAAAAAAAAGCGCCTTTGGGGGAACCAGAGCTACAAAGATTCTCCCTCAGAAGCGCGTCTCTCAAAAGCCAAGCGAATGGAGAGAGAGAGAGGGGGGGGGGGGGGGGGGGGGGGGGGGGTGTGCGTGTGTTCAGCGCCGTTTTTTTTTTTTAAAGATCTTGGCCTCGGCCGCGCGCGCACCCTCCAGGCCTCCGAGTAGGAAACAAACAAACAAAAAAAGCCCCGCGCGCGGCCGCGGCCCCGCGCGCGGTCCCTCCTCTCGGCCGCGCGCCAGCTTTCCTCTCCCCTCCTCCTCCTCCTCCTCCTCCTCCGCTCGTTCGCTCGCCCAGCCGCCCGGCGCGCAGGAGGCGGAGGAGGAGCCAAAGCAAAGCAGGCAGCTCCCTGCGGGGGGAGGGAGGAGGAGGAGGAGAAGGAGGCTGAGCCGCCCCGCTGCCGGCTCTTCTTTCCCTCCCCTGCTACCCCCCCGGGAAGCGGCTTGCTCTGCGCTCCGCTCCTTTCTGCCTCTCGGGTTTTTTTTTTTTTTTTTTGTTTTTTTTCCCCCCCTTTTTTCCCCCCCCCTTTTTTTTTTTTTTCCCCCCCCCCCTTTTTTTTTCTTTTTTTCTTTTTTGCACCCACTTTGCTGGCGGCTCCCAAGCAGCAGCAGCAGCAGCAAGCAGCGGCGGCGGGAGCTGCCATTGCAAACCCCGGAGGAAGAAGAAGAGCCGCTGCTTTGCAAACTCGGCCTTGGTGGGGGACCCCCTCTCACCCCAATTCTTCTTCCCCCCCCAAAAAGAAACCGCGATCCTTAACTCCCTCCGCCTTCCCCAAACGACAACGAAGCCCCCCCCCCACACCCCCTACTCCATCCACACCCACCCACCCACCATGGCGAAATGAACCCCGCCGCTTCCTCCTCCTCCTCCTCCTCCTCTCTTTCTCCCGGGTCTCTAAGATGGAGCAAGCAGGGAACTAACAAAGAAACAAGCCAGCTTGGGCCTTGGTGGGAACCAACAACCATCATGCTAGTTTAATGGACCGAATGCCGGCCGGTTGCAACGGGAGATTTTTACAGCTTTGCAGGGGAGAAGGTGAGCATTGGTTGGACGCACAGAAATATGTGTTGGGACTTTATTATTATTATTATTATTATTATTATTATTATTATTATTATTATTATTATTATTATTATTATTATTATTATTAGTTATCATTTACTTTATTCATTAAACATGAAACTCAGTCAACTGAACATTCAAAAATGCATCATAAATACCATTGACTATTCTTGATGCTAATGGTTGATATGGGTTGATTATTAATAGCATTAGTATTATCAGTATTATTATTATTTACTTCATTAAACATGAAACTCAAGTCAACTGAACATTCAAAAATGCATCATAAATACCATTGATTATTGATGCTAATGGTTGATATGGGTTGATTATTATTAGTATTATCAGTATTATTTACTTTATTCATTAAACATGAAACTCTTGTCAACTGAACATTCAAAAATGCATCATAAATACCATTGACTATTGTTGATGTTAATGGTTGATACGGTTTGATTAGTATTAGTATTATCAGTATTAGTATTAGTATTTACTTTATTCATTAAACATGAAACTTGACAACTGAACATTCAAAAATGCATCATAAATACCATTGATTATTGTTGATGCTAATGGTTGATACGGGTTATTATTTACTTTATTCATTAAACATGAAACTCTTGTCAACTGAACATTCAAAAATGCATCATAAATACCATTGACTATTGTTGATGCTAATGGTTGATACGGTTTGATTAGTATTAGTATTATCAGTATTATTATTACTTTATTCATTAAACATGAAACTCAGTCAACTGAACATTCAAAAATGCATCACAAATACCATTGACTATTGTTGATACTAATGGTTGAAACGGGCTGATTATTATTATTTACTTTATTCATTAAACATGAAACTCTTGTCAACTGAACATTCAAAAATGCATCACAAATACCATTGACTGGTGCTAATGGTTGATACGGGTTGTTGCCAGCGTCCTAGTATCAACCAAGTATATTATCATCATCATCATCATCATCATCATCATCATTATTTGCGAGTTAGGAGTTTTCCGAAATCAAATTCGTCCTGGTTGGTTGGCCTTTTTTTGCCGCGCGGCTTCCTTTCGGGTGGCTTCGATGGCCATCGAGGCATTTATTTAAAAAATAAAATAAATGATTTGCTTAGTAGTTTTTTTTGCAGGTAGGAAAGCCGATCTGCAACGATCCTTTTGTTGTGTGTGTGTGTGTGTGGTCTGCGAAATGCAATCCGGGGACGCCTCTCTCTTGCAATGAATTGCTCCAGTCCTGACATTCTCAAGCCTTTTTAAATGCACTTTTTTGTTTTCTCTTTTTTTTGTTGTTGTTTCAGTTCGGGCCTGTGCATTTGCACCCTTGCATCCTGGACGGGCCGAGTGGGGCCCGTTTTTTTGCAACCCCCCGTATTGCAATCTAGGCCGGCCATTCAATTTTGGAAGCCTTTTTTTTTTTTTGCAAGGGCTGCCCTTTTATTTTGCACGAAAGAAACCTTGCTCTTTTTTGGGGGGGGGAACAAGGACATCGCAAAACGCAAGACTCGCTTTCCCCGCGCGCGGTTGCTTTGGGGTTATTTTTTGGGAGGGGGAGGGGGTGTTTAAAAGCGCATTTAAAAGCAAGGGGGGGGGGGGGGGGGGAGTTAAAGCTCTTCCTTTGTGGCGTTGCTGTTGTTGTTGACGTATAAATGCATGCGGGGACCCGGGGAAGGTCCTAGCAGTGTGTCGCGAGCGCCGAGCTTTGTGCCATAGAAACGGCCGGCGGGAGGGTTTGCAACGCGTCGCAAAAAGTGGCTGCTATTTAGATATTGCAGTGAGCAAGGGGAGGGGGGGAGAACCGGGAAGGCAGCGGGGCCCGGGAATTTCGGCGGGCTTGTTTGGGGGGGGGGGGGGGGGGGGGGGGCGAGCAGCGCCCCCCCCCCCCCCCCCAGTGCATCGCACGGGACTTGTAACGGTGCAAAAAGTGACTGTGCAGAGATGAGGCTTCGGATCGTTTCTCTCCAATGTTTTTTTTTATTATTATTATTATTATTATTATTTAAATAAAATGACCTGCTCAACTTTGCCTGCCTGGGATATGAGATTTTAGGAGTCACTTTGCACCGAGGCCGTTCGAAGGATTTCTGTACAACTCCTGCAGGGGAACGGAAATATATTTTAAAAAAATAAGGCGGTTTGAATTTTATTTTAAACCCCATCCTGCTGAGGATGGGATTCAGTTTCCTTGTTTATGTCCAGTCTTTCTTTCTTTCTTTCTTTCTTTCTTTCTTTCTTTCTTTCTTTCTTTCTTTCTTTCTTTCTTTTTCTTTCCCCCCTCTGTCTTTCTTTCTTTCTTCCCTCCCTCTCTCTTTCTTTCTTTCCCCTCTCCCTCCCTCTTGTCTCTTTCTTTCTTTCTTTCTTTCTTTCTTTCTTTCTTTCTTTCTTTCTTTCTTTTTTTCTTTCTTTCTTTCTTCCCTCCCTACCTCTCTTTCTTTCTTTCCCCCTTCCCTCCCTATCTTTTTCTTTCTTTCTTCCCTCCCTCCCACCCTCTCTTTCTTTCTTTCTTTTTCTTTCTTTCCCTCCCTCCCATCCTTCCTTCCTTTTCTTCCTTCTTTTTTCTTCCATTCCTTCCTTCCTCTTTATTTTCTTTCCTCCCTTCTGTTTCCTTCCTTCTCTTTTCTTTTCTTTTCTTTTCTTTTCTTTTCTTTTCGTCACAGCCTAGCACAGTCTTGCAAATAAATGCACACAGCTGCATTTCCCAGATTGGATGCGCCCCTGCTGCAGCAATGGCCCCGGAGTTCCGAGCCGTGGCTTAAATGGCGGCCTTCCTTTGGCATCTCTGGTTTGCCTTTCTCTTCGGGAAAAAAAACGAAATCTGCTTTGCTTTGCAAGGCTAAGGTGCTTTCCAAAACCTTAAAACCTCTTGATCAACAGTACAGTGTTTTGCAAGGAGCAAAGGCCGTTTGCAGATTGGGGCCACTCCTCTCGAAAAGGTGCCCTGCTGTGTACGTTTGACACAGTTTGTGGCACAAGTGGGCAGGCCGCGAGGGGTGTGTCAGGGGCTGGACCACAATCTGCATGGATCTGGGCCAACCGGGCGAGAGATCTTATTGCACGGGTGTTGAGTGTCATGCATAAGCCTCGGCCAAATATTAACTAAAAAAAGAAAACCCCTGGCTGGGGTTGAGGCCTGGTTGCCAAAAATTGGACATCGGATGCCAAACAATTATTTAATGTGACGTTCTGTTTATTTGCGTGAAGTTCAAGGAGAGGAAAGAGCAAATGAATGTTTGCCCTGAAGCGTTTATCCTGAGCATTCATTGGTTTGCACCAATTCTTGCAAAGTTCCCAGCGGAGAAAGAGCTGGCACAGATAACATTATTTTTGAGAGCGGTGTGTTCCTCAGTTAATTTAGAGAGTGGTGTGTTCCTCACAAGACAATAGAAAATGCCCCAAATGTGACATCCTACATCGCATACAATTCTCTTGTGGCCCTCTGGATTCACTAGCAACTTCTCCCCTCCCAAAGATTCCGGCACTTACTGAATTGAATTGAATTCTTTGTTGGCCTAATGCAGTGATGGCTAACCTTTTTCTCTTCATGTGCTCGCAACAGAACACATGCGTGCCAGCACCTATAATGCAATGCGTTCCCCTGCTGGGCATGCGTGCACAACCCCCTCACTCGGGTGAGTTCTACTTAACTTTACTTCAGTTTCGTAACGGGCCGCGCGCATGCGCAGAAGCGTTCTGATGACGTCGGGGTCGGTGGGCGGAGCCTCCCTCCGGTTTTACTACTGGTACTATAGAACTGGTCCGAACCTCGGGCAACCCACCACTGCCCCCATTCCTCCCATGCATGTGCATGTGACTCATGCTCCCCCTGCCCCCCGTTTTGGGCATAAGAAGCCTCCCTGCAGCCTCCTGAACCCAAAAATGGGCATGGGGGCACTGCACCTCGTGCATCTCCCACATGCGCCCCCCTGCGCATCCCGAAAATCAGCTTGCTGGCAGGAGGCGTGCACGCATGCGCAGTGGAACTGAGCCTGGAGAAAGGGCTCCACGTGCCAGCTGTGAAATGTGTGCTGTAGATTCGCCATCTCGGGCCTAGTGTGATGTTTATTCCCTCAAGGAATTTGTCTCCAGTGCATCTCAGTGCACCTACCTACAACAACAAAGTGATAAATCGTAGATCATAAATCGTGGTTACAGTCATTAATCTTAAGATAGAAACAAGTGATAAAGCAGAGATAAGATAAGATACCAACAAGAGAAGATAGTAGGGAAGATGAGAAATGAGAAAGGTGATTATAGCAATACCGCCTACTACATGGGTAAATTTCTTAGGCAGTGATTAAGAAATTCCCACACCACTTAAGACAGTGCTGTGGGAATTAGGTGTTCAGCAGAGTGATGGCATGAGGGAAAAAAACTACCTTTGAGTCTAGTTGTTTTGGCATTCAATGCCCTATAGCGGCCTTCTGAGGAGAGCAGTTGAAACAGATTACTCTGTGCGCACAATTATTAGACAAGTTGTATTTTTGAGGATTGCTTTTATGATTGAACCAAACTACAGTTGCTCTCAAGTCCATCCAAAATGTTAATAAACCTCAAACTTGGAACATTTAAGAAAGTAAAAGTGAAAGTAAAAGCTTTTGGGTGTAACAATTATTGGGCAACTATTTGTGTGCAGAATTATTATGCAGCTAAATGAAAAACAAAAATTTTCCCATTTCACTTTCGTTCGTTTCCATCTGTTGGAAGTGAGAATAATAAGCGAACAACTCAAAATATACAAATAAACATTTCTGACATTTCAAAAAATAAAAAAAAAAAAATCGGTGACCAATATAGCCACTCTTCTCTTTTCAGTTACAGTCATAAATACTCCATTCATTGGGTCTGTCGGTTTCTTGATCTTTTGATGATCAACGTTTTGTGCAGCAGCAACCACAGCCTCCTAGACACTGTTCAGAGAGGTGTACTGTTTTCCTTTGCCGTAAATCTAGAAATTGCTTGAAAATGACTGTTGAAATCTCATACACGTGGGTGGTGACAACATATTAGTATTTGGTGAGGAAATTTAGAAGTCAGCAAAATTTCATGTTCCTTCCCGTGACTGGGAGCATTCTAGACAAATTGTGCAAAATGGTAAAAATTGCTGAATAACTTGTGTGGAGCAAGAGAAGAAAAGCGGGTTGTAAGAGAGTGCGATGTGTACAGGTAGTTCTTGACTTCCAAGCCATTCATTTAGTGACGGTTTGATGTGACAGTGGCACCGAAAAAGTCACCGAAAAAGTGACTTGTGACCGTTTCTCGTACTTAACAATGGTTGCAGCATCATCCTCATGATAAAAATGAACTTTGAACGGTCACTACACAAGCTGTTGTAAATCAAGGACTTAACCTGTATAACACTCGCCAATTCTTTAGTATCCGTTTAGAAGTTCTGGCTGTGAAGGTGTCTGCAAAATCAGCCAGCGATATTATTTGTTCAGCCTGTTCTCTCTCTGTTCAACCTGAAATACCTCCTGCTGTGTCTCACTGCAGCAGTCGGCAACCTGTAGGGTAGGTAAGCAAAGCCTTTTGTTTGGCGAGGTTTGCTCCAAGATTGATACTCACAAATGCTTCTTTCTCCATGTTACTTCTGGTTTTCAAGCAGTTCTGAGAGAATTTTATTTTTGGCTTAGCTTTTGCTATTTTCAAGATAAAGTATATGGTGTTTCAGTGTTTAATCTTGGAGAGAAAACATCCCTGTAGCTCTGCAGTACCCTCCCTCCCTCTCTTCCTTCCATCCATTTCATCCACCCTCCCTCCCATCCACACATCTATCTTCCTTCCTTCCTTCCTTCCTTCCTTCCTTCCTTCCTCCCTCCCTCCCTCCCTCCCTCCCTCCCTCCCTCCCTCCCATCTTCCTTCCTTCCTTCCTTCCTTCCTCCCTCCCTCCCTCCCTCCCATCTTCCTTCCTTCCTTCCTTCCTTCCTTTCCATCCATCCATCCATCCATCCATCCATCCATCCATCCCTTCCTTCTTTCCACCCTCCCATCCATACTCCTTCCTTCCTTCTTTCCTCCCTCCCTCCCATCTTCCTTCCTTCCTTCCTTCCTTCCTTCCTTCCTTCCTTCCTTCCTTCCTTCTCTCCAGTAAAATATATACTGTGTTTCCCCGAAAACAGGACAAGTCCCGAAAATAAGGCCAAGCCAGATTTTTGGGGTGGGTGTAAACATACGCCCTCCCCTGAAAATAAGCCCTAATGAAGGGGTGGGCGTGGCCAGTATAGGAGGCAGCCCTTCCCTTCCCCCGTCAGCTAATGGCAGCTACCCTTAATTGCGACCTGCGGATCAGCTGAGCTGATCGGGAGCTGCTTCATTCTCTTTCCTCCCAGTGTTCTTGGCGCTCGCCTGCCTCCCATTCATCCATCCCCCTCACTTGCAAACTCCTGCCCTGCTTGCAAGAGAGCAGCCGTCTGGCCCTTTTGCCACATGGTGCCCACCCAACATTGAGGATGGCTTCCCCTGCAGCTTCCAAACCCTGGCTGTTCCCTCCCCCGCTTGCGTGCCTCCCAGATCTCACCATGTCGATGTGGGCGAAGCTGGTGAGCACCAGGGTGGAAGTGGAGAAGACGCCAGTCGGGCCAGCTGTCTGCTGCCAAGTCTTCCGGGAACCAGGGCAGAGAGTCCTCCAGCAATCGCATGGAGTTGGAACCATAGAGCGGGCCGCTTCCCGCTCTATGGTTCCAACTCCATGCGGTTGCCCTGGCTCCTGGAAGACTCGACAGCAGGCAGCTGGCCCGACTGGCGTCTTCTCAGCTTCCAGCCAGGTTTTGGAAGCCGCAGAAGAAGCCATTCTCAGTGCTGGATGGCGGCGGCGCAGTCTCCCCATGTGGGGCTTCAACTCCCTTTGTCTTTCAACGCCTCTCTGCCCCGGCTGCCGGAAGACTCTCTGCCCTGGCTGCCAGAAGACCTGGCAGCAGGCGGCTGACCCAACCGGTGTCTTCCCCGTTTCCAGCAGCTTCCAGCTGGGTGCTCACTGGCTTCGCCCACATCAACATGGTGAGATCTGGGAGGCGCGCAAGCCGGGGACGGAACAGGCGCTCGCACGGCTTGGTGCCTTCGGCCCGATCACATTCTCTCCCCCCCAGTAGGAGGGATGGGGCTTAATGGCAGACAGAGGGAGCCTCTCTCTGCTGGACCCCCCAATAATAAGGCCAAGGCCATATTTTGGGGGACAAAAGAAAATAAGACCCTGTCTTATTTTCGGGGAAACGCAGTATATGTAGAGAGAGAGAGAGAGAGGAGAAGGGAAAAATTTAAAGATTCCCTTTTTCTGAGTATATTTATCAAGTATGAATATCCTGAAAGATTATCCTTTGACCATTTGCCCGGAAGCTGTAAACCTATATGAGAACAAAATATTTAATCTTTCCAAACATTTACTTATTTATTCATTCTGGCAATTTTTCACTTGCCGCAGTCAAGAGATTCTCAAAGGATTATAATCAGAATGATAAAATATCAGTGGCGCAAGTAAAATTACATAACAAAGAATCGTCCCAAATTAAATGACAAGAAAAAAAAATGATAAAACAATGTCAATAAGCCATACAAGCAAGTGGTGACATCTGTAATTCCAAAACCCTCTTAAAGCGTTAGGTTTTGAAGAATTTTCTGACGCCTAACAAAATAAGAGCAGATAAGGATATAAAGAGGCAGAGAATTTCATAGCATTGATGCTACTGCAAAAAAAACAGGATTTGGGGCTAACCGTAGTCCCAGCAGAACCACTAATAATTTTATACTAGTGGTAGAGAGGTCAACATTGGTTGGAAAATAGAGTCCTGTAGATCCAGGTGTTTGCTATTACAACCAAGTACGTTGTAACCAGGGTAACCTGAAAGATGTCTGGGAATTTTCCAATCCCATGTTAAATATTTGCTGAACTGTTAAGGGATAAATGAAAGCTAGACCAATCTGCATTTGTATGTCCACTTAAACTTTTCCGCTGCATTCCGTGAATTTGCTAAGTAGCAACTCAATCCAGTTCAGACTTTAAAAAATGGCCTGTGGTGATAAATTACAATAATGATTCTAGTCTAAATGTAAACCCGGTTCCCTGCTGGTTGGTGGGCAGATGTGGCTCAGTATATAGCACGCGACCTGCAGAGAAATGCATGTATTTGGATTTTGCTTTAAAACCATTTCGAAGTTTGCCTTTTGGTTAAAGACAGTACCGTGTAGCTTTTGATAGAAACCTGCTTTAAAAAATTATGCCTCTTAAGAAAGTTAACAACCGACTTAAGTGTTTTATCATCAAACCTTAAGGATGCAAGGAAGAATTTTATTTCTTGAGATGATGGCAGTTGTGTTTCCTGATCAAGATTATGTCCTTTCACAGAATCACAGAATTGTCAAACTGGAAGAACCTCAAGGATCATTTAGTCTAACCCTCTGCAGTCTGCAGAAAGCAAGTTCGTGTCAGGTTTCAATGTCATCTCAAATAAATTGCACTCCCAAACAATTAATCTTTGCTGAAATATTCCATTTATTAAATGCGACAGATCTGGCCCCGACTTCGTCGTAGCCAATACTAACCCTCTGACCCCCAAACCCTTCCCTTTCTGTTCCCCAATTCTCATCTTCTCATTGGCCATCTTCCAAGTCAGTCTCCCCAGCTTCTGACCTCACCCCACAGGAATGTTCCCCCACCCATCCCATCTCCTAGGGGATATTATCTACAGAGAAAATAAGTAGGTGAAAAGTGAAGCCTCGTCTTTTTATGGCAGCATCAGAATGCTGACAGTTCGTTTGTTCTCGGGAGGTGATGTCTAGCTTTTTCTTAAGGATCTTCATAGATGGAGAACCTACAACTTCCCTGTGTTGAGTAACTCTTTTAACATTAAGAAAGTTTTAAATAAAAGTGAGATAGCTGCAAGCTATACCCATTATTCAATCAGAATAGAGCTGGAAGGAACCAGGGTGGATTTAATTTAAATCGAGTTGATTTAAATCACGATTTAAATCACTAGTAAAAAGGCTTGATCAACTCGATTTAAATCATAATTTTTAAAGAGTAACTGTCATCTCTGCTACTCCTTTGACCCACTGTTGACTCACCGATAGTCCCAGTGTTGCAGAATATACAGCCTCATGCTGCATAACTAAGCTCCATTTCATGCTGAATAAACTAAATTATTTATGTATCTTAAATAGAAAACTATCTTACGATAGATTGTTACCCCAAAAGTTTTTTATTAAAATAAATTCGATAAAAATCAAAAAAATCCGATTTAAATTTTAAAAAGTCTGATTTTTTTGATTTTTTAAAAGAAATCATTGATTTTTATTCACCCTGGGATCACCAACCTTTCAGACCTCTGGGACCACTAAATTCATAGTTTTAAATCCCACGGACCACTAATACGATCTGCCTAATGACTGGCTGGGTGGGCGTGGCTAGGTGGTCATGTGACTGGGTAGGTGTGGTCAATTTGATGTCACTCACATCGAGGGGCACCTTGCCGGCCTCTACTTGCCCCTCCTTGCCTCCCCACCCGGACTCCTTAGGGCCCCAACAGGAAGCAGTTGTTGGAGCTAAGCAGCCACCACGAGAAAGAGTTGGCAAAACAGCTCAGTTCAAATTGGATCTGGCCGAGAAGGAGGCTCAGCAGAAGCACCTCACCGAGGACTAGGAGCATAGGCTTTCCAAGCAGAGCGAAGACTTTTGGGAGTGCTAGGCCAGGTACCGGCACCTGGAGGCTCAGCGGGCTGAGATGGTCAGCCAGTTCCAGGCCATGATGCAGTCCCACTGGAACGAGGTCCTCCGGCTCTTTGCCACCAGCGGTACTTCCCTCCAGCCTTCGCCCAAAGCCCCACACCAGGAGGCTGAAGCAGACCCTAAGTTGAAATTTCTTCTCCCCTCTGACCCACACAAGAAGACTCTCTGCAGCAACACAAATGTTCATTGCACGTATCCAGCAATCTGTTCAAAGTAATATAGCAATTTTATTTTGCGGAGGGGGGAGATGAGTTCCGAACTGTAATCATAGAAGCAAAGAATGCCAAGGGTTGGAAGTTGTCTAAAGGAGCACGATACTCTACCCAGTGCAGAAATGACAGATGGCGAAGTCAGTCTCTGTTTGAAGTCCTGTGAATGGGAGTCTACCATCTCCTAAGGATTGCCTCATGGTTGAACGAATCTTAGGAATGTTTTCCTGGTGTCCAGCGAAAACGTACTTGCAATTTGAACTCCTTTATCTTCTGGAACAACGTTGAACAATTTCTCCCTGCTTTCTACATGACAATTCTTTGGATACTTGGAGGCATCTGTGATGTCTCCTTGATGTCTCCAGGCGAAACATGTCCATGTAGGAGAAGAGCAGGCAGAGTTAAGGGGGTGGAGTCAAGCATGCCATCAGCTTAGGGTTGTTACATTGCCACAAACATCCAAACCCAACTTCACTTGGATTCTGTTGGCCCTCATCTGTGCCAATTTAATATTGAACTTGAGTTGACTAAGATTCTGGTGTAAAGACTTGAGCATTATGTATGTATGGATGTATGGATTGATTGATTGATTGATTGGTTCGATTTATATGCCGCCCTTTTCCGGAGACTCAGGGCGGCTTACAATGCGTTAACCAATAACCTTCATACTTTTTTTGTATATACCTGCTTAGTAGGGCTTTCGGCCCCCCCTAAGCGGTGTTCTTTTTTATACAAAGTCAGCTTATTACCCCCACAATCCGGGTCCTCATTTTACCTACCTCGAAAAGATGGAAGACTGAGTCAACCTTGAGCCTGGTGAGATTTGAATTTGCAGTAATTGCAGGCAGCTGGTGCTACTTAACAGCACTTTAGTCTGCTGCGCCACCAAGGCTCATTACCCTGTTTCCCCCAAAATAAGACATCCCCGGATAATAAGCCCAATTGGGCTTTTGAGCGCATGGCAATGAGGCTAAGCGCTTATTTCAGGGTTCAAAAAAAATATAAGACAGGGTCTTATTTTCGGGGAAACACGGTACATGTTTGAATTGCAGCTTATCATATGGTCTTGATCCTTTTCATATGACATTAATCATCTGTAAATGGCCGTAAATGTGGACTGGTTGCCAAGCACCTAAAATGCAAACATGTGACCGAGCAGGGGCCTGTTGGAACTGTGAATCTGAGTTGTAGCTTTTCTTTGGCGGGGGGGGTGGGCTCCATCGTAACTCAAGGTCTACCTGTAACCCATCGACCTTAGGATGTCTACAATCGAATAGTTCTTCATATGTTTCATAAAAGATACAAAGAATGGTTGCAGGAATTGGATATAGCTAGTCTGGTGAAAAGAAGGGGTGACACGATAGCAGTATTCCAATCTTTGAGAGGCTGCCACAAAGAAGAGGGGGTCAACTTATTCTCCAAAGCACCAGAAGGCAAGAGAAGAAACAATGGATGGAACCCAATCAAGGAGAGAAGCAACCTGGAATGAAGGAGAAACTTCCTAACAGTGAGGACAATTAACCAGTGGAATGGCCTTGTCTTCAAAAGTTGTGGGTGCTCCAACATGGGAGGTTTTTGGGAAGAGAGTAGACAACCATTTGTCTGGAATAATCTAGGGTCTCCTGCTAGAGCAGAGGATTGGATTAGAAGACCTCCAAGGTCCCTTCCAGCTCTAGCTTGATTGATTGGTTGATTGATTGAACCCTGTTTCGAAGCCAACTATGCTGGTCATCACCACATCTCATGTTTGTTGTTAGTTGCGAAGTCGTGTCCAACCCATCGCGACCCCATGGACAACGTTTCTCCAAGCCTTCCTGTCCTTTACCATCCTCTGGAGTCCATTTAATCCCTTCTTTTGCCCTCAATCTTTCCCAGCATTAGGCACTTCTCCAGTGAGTCCTTCTTTCTCATTAGGTGGCCAAAGTACCGTATTTTTCGGCGTATACAATGCACCTTTTTCTCCCCTAAAAGGGGGTGAAAATTTAGGTGCGTCTCATACACCGAATATAGCTCCGCCCACCCACTGGCTCCCACCCTTTGGCCTCTGCCTCGCAGCAGTTGCCTCCTTGCAAGCAAACAGCAAGAAAAAATAGCTCCTTTCAGCTTCAGCACAGACTAATTAGCACAAGTTGATTGGATCGGCCTCCCGACTCTCAGCTGATTTGCTCTCAGCTGTTTTGCTCAGGTCTCTGCTGCTTGCTGCAAAGAGGTAAATTGCTCGAGCAGATTTTTTTTCCCCTTGTGCTAATCAAGCTATGCTGAAAACGAAACTGAAAGTTAAGCAGGCTGTTTGCTGTTTGCTGCAAGGAGGCAAAATTGCTCAGAAGCAGAGGGAGATTTCTTTTTCTTCTTTTCCTCACCAAAAAATTCTTATACTCCGAAAAATACGATACATCTCATAGTAGCAAATGCCAATGTTGAGTCACACATGGTGCAAAAAACATATTTCCTTTTCGTCTGTCCTGATTCTTCCAAGGTTGAATTTCAATTGGGGGTCCTCTCCTAAATTAAGAGTAAGGAAGAAGAGATTGAAGAAGAAACTAGCGGAAGAAAGAGGTGCTATGCAAACCAGTTGGCCCAAAGAGCAGAATTAGTTACAATCTTGAGCTGTAGGGCTGTTTTTCAAAATTGCAGCCCTTGTGGGAGTGTATTTTATGCAGCCTCCTCACATAACACTTAGACATGCTGGGCACATTTTTCCTCCTCCTCCATAGCCCATTATTGGCTCACAGAAATGACGGCATAAATCTCTTGAGTGAACATTAATATTTTGTGTGGGGATTTTTTCCCCCGTGGCAGCTCTTGTGTTTAGCATCACATTCACGGCCATCCCAGAAATGGGATTAAAATGCTGCATCTTTCAAAAAACCTTCCAGCCCTTTTCTGGTTCAGGGTAGTCCTCACTTTATGACTGGTCACCCAGTGAATGTTGAAAGCTACAACGGACCCTCTCCAGAAGCTACTCACGGCCTATGTCTCCAGGAAATGGAGCATGGGTTATCTCACGGGATGGGGGAGGCCTTGGAGGCACCCCCCCAACCCTGAGGCACCTCGTGCTTTGCTTAATGACTCCTGTATTCATTTAATGATTCATTGGCAAGAGCAGGTATGGGGAGATCATTAAGAGCCGACGTGGCGCAGTGGTTAGAGTGCAGTACTGCAGGTTACTTCAGCTGACTGCTAGCTGCAGTTCAGCAGTTCAAATCTCATCGGCTCAAGGTTGACTCAGCCTTCCATCCTTCCGAGGAGGGTAAAATGAGGACCCAGATTGTTGGGGGCAATAGGCTGACTCTGTAAACCGCTTAGAGAAGGCTGTAAAAGCACTATGAAGCAAGTGTTATTGCTATTGCTAAGGGAGATGCTTCATTTAACAGTTGTTGCGACACGAGACCGTAATGGGTAACAATAGCAATAGCACTTAGACTTACATACTGCTTCACAGTGCTTCACAGCCCTCTCTAAGTGGTTTACAGAGTCAGCCTCTTGCCCCCAACAATCTGGGTCCTCATTTGACCCACCTTGGAAGGATGGAAGGTTCACCTTGAGCCTGGTGAGATTTGAACCGCCAAATTGCAGGTAGCTGGCAGTCAGCAGAAGTAGCTTGCAGTACTGCATTCTAAGCACTGTGCCACCGCGGATCTACACGGGTAGGCTCCATTACAGTCATATCTAGAGGATTGATGTTTGAACATAGGTTTGGGCAACCATCGGTTTATATTGCTTAAATTTGGATTCTTACGGTGAGCACCGGCTGAACCTGATGGTCTGAACGGACCCATTTAGTTCCTAGGACTAACTCCGCTCCTTGGACCATTTAGCTTCATATTGGCCACTATTTTGGCTAGTAAGAACGAAGTTGTGTTCTTTGCCTTTTAAAAGACAAAATGCCAGGGGCAATTCATATACAAAATGCATGTGCTGGCTATTAACGCTGTGGCTGTTTGCCATCGTCATTAATGCACCCAATTATTCCTTAAAAGCCATCCAGGCTTGCGATCCTGGCCGAAAGCACTTTTTGCCAATGGTTTCAACGTTTGGTGCATTGTTTTTGATATCTAAACCTATGCCCATTTTTTTAATACTGCATCCTGGTGTGTCCGTGGATTTGGTTGCTGTCATATAATCTGATCTGGGTTTATACCAGTGGTGAAATCCAAATTTCTTTAACTACCGGTTCTGTGGGCGTGGCTTGGGCGTGATGTGGCTTGGTGGGCGTGGCAGGGGAAGGATACTGCAAAATCCCCATTCCTTCCCCGCTCCAGGGGAAGGATACTACAAAATCCCCATTCCCTCCCCACTCCAGGGGAAGGATACTACAAAATCCCCATTCCCTCCCCACTCCAGGGAGAAGGATATTGCAAAATCCCCATTCCCTCCCCACTCCAGGTGAAGGATACTATAAAATCCCCATTCCCTCCCCACTCCAAGGGAAGGATACTACAAAATCCCCATTCCCTCCCCACTCCAGGGAGAAGGATATTGCAAAATTCCCATTCCCTCACTCTAGGGGAAGGATACTGCAAAATCCCCAGCCCCTCCCCACTCCTGGGAGAAGGATATTGCAAAATCCCCATTCCCTCATCACTCTAGGGGAAGGATACTGCAAAATCCCCATTCCCTCCCCACTCCTGGGAGAAGGATATTGCAAAATCCCCATTCCCTCCCCACTCCAGTGGAAGGATACTACAAAATCCCCATTCCCTCCCTACTCCAGGGAGAAGGATATTGCAAAATTCCCATTCCCTCCTCACTCTAGGGGAAGGATATTGCAAAATCCCCATTCCCTCCCCACTCCAGGGGAAGGATACTGCAAAATCTCCATTCCCTCCCCACTCCAGGGGGGAGGATATTGCAAAATCCCCATTCCCTCCCCACTGTGGAGCCAGCCAGAGGTGGTATTTGCCGATTCTCCGAACTGCGCAAAATTTCCGCTACTGGTTCTCCAGAACCTGTCAGAACCTGCTGGATTTCACCCCTGGTTTATACAGTTGCTAGCAGTTTTGATTATATTCTCGAGTATGAATACATGTCATCCATATGAAGCCAGCATTTACGGGGAAAGAAAATAAAAGCTGTGCATATATGAATCGTGCAAAAAAACAAAACAAAAAAAAAAGTAATTTACATCAAAAGTGTAATCAAAAACCTTTTTGATTGAGTTTCCTGGCTGGTGTAAGGAGAGGCCCAAATCCAGCTACCTCTTTTTGTGATGGGAGATACACTGCCACAGTAGATTGTCAAGAGGCACAGATGTAAGGAGAACTTGGTAGTACAGGGGTTTAAGGCACCCTGCTATTAAGCTGGTTATTAAGACCAGCTGCCTGCAATTACTGCAGGGTTCGAATCTCGCCAAGGCTCAAGGTTGACTCAGCCTTCCATCCTTTCTAAGGTAGGTGAAATGAGGACCCAGTTTGTGGGGGCAATAAGCTGACTTTGTATAAAATATACAAAAGGATGAAGGCTATTGCTGAGCACATTGTAAGCCGCCCTGAGTCTTCGGAGAAGGGCGGCATATAAATCAAACTAAAAAAACAAAACAACAACTGAAAAATGGCTTCTGGTATTTGCTTAAAAGATGCGAAACTTTTCCTTCTGACAAGTGTTTCTCAACCTTGACAATTTTAAGATGCGTGGATTTCAATTCCCAGAATTCCCAAGCCAGAATTCAGGGGGGGAAAAAAGGGGGGAAATCATCCTTGCAAATCAATACAGGAAGTCCTTGACGTACAACATTTAGTTCGTTTAGTGACCGTTCAAAGTGACAACGGCCCTGAAAAAAGTGACTTATGACCATCTTTCACACGACCGCTGCAGCCTCCCCGTGGCCATGTGATCACAATTTTCAGACGCTTGGCAAAATGACTCATATTTATGACGGTTGCAGTGTCCTGAGGCGGCAATTGCAGCGATTCACTTAACAGCTGTGGCAAGAAAGGTTGTAAAATGGGGGACCGTCTTGCTGAGCAACAGAGATTTTGGGCTCAATTGTCATAATTCGAGGACTACCTATAGGTCCATGGGCAAGTTGTGATTTGCAGCATTCGGTTTCAGTCTCGAGCCCTATATTGGCAGGTGGAATTCTGGGAGTTGAAGTCCACCCATCTTGAAAATAAACGTTGCTCTAACCATTTACCTCACAGTGGCTGTCAGATCCAGCCTTAAAATATCAATCCTGGGGAATTTGAAAGATTTACCTTCCTTAGTAGAAGAACCTGAGCAAGTGTTGGAATTGCTTACTAATTGAGACGCATCTCTACAGCATCTTAAAGAGATGCCCTTTATACCAAAGGATGAGTCATCTCGGCAAATGGCAGAAATCTACATTTTATGAGCCAATCTCAACAATTGCTTCCTTATTTCACAAGGCTGCCGTGACATTGCATTGCAAGGGAAGAGGGTGAAATGGTTTAGCTTTGCTTCAAACTTAATAAACATGCTTTCTTTAAAAATTATCTGGGCATCTCAACATTCTAAACACTGACACATATACATATTGTACATATACCGATACATATACATACACAATATACCCTATTTCCCCGAAAATAAGACCCAACCGGAAAATAAGTCCTAGCATGATTTTTCAGGATATTCATAATATAAGCCCTTTCCCCAACATAAACCCCAGTTAAGATTGTCAGCCAAATGGATTTATTTATTTATTTATTTATTTATTTATTTATTTATTTATTTATTTATTTAACTATTTATTTAATTATTTATTTTGTATACCGCCCTTCTCCCAAAAGGGTCTCAGGGCGGTGAACAGCCAAAATTAAAATACATACAATACAAAAGTTAAGATAATTAAAAAAAAATTAAATCAATCGGCCTCCCATTTTAAAACCCCAAGTCTATAAAATTTTAAAAATCCCATTAAAAACCCTTTAGGCTAGGCCGGCTTGCTGGAATAAATAAGTCTTCAGGGCCTTACGGAAGGTCCGGAGGTCCGGGATCAGTCGTATTCCAGGAGGTAGCTCATTCCACAGGGCGGGTGCCCCCCCCAGAGAAGGCTCTCCCCCTGGGGGCCGCCAGCCGACATTGCTTGACCGACGGCACCCTGAGGAGGCCCTCTCTGTGAGAGCGTATTGGCCGGTGGGAGGTTATCGGTAGCAGCAGGCGGTCTCGTAAGTACCATATTTCCCCCAAAGCAAGACCTAACCAGAAAATAAGCCCTAATCTGTCTTTTGAAGGAAAAATTAATATAAGACCCGGTTTATTTTCACGGTAACACGGTACACACACACACACATGTATGTGTATATATGTGTGTGTGTGTGTATTTTGAAGGGGTTATGACCCTCAGTATTATTGAATATTGGTATCAGGGTTACCCAGAAGTACATGAAGATTCTCGTCGTGACTTTTAGAATACTTTTATTAAAATTATCACAATATAAAATACAAATGACAATAAAGATAATAGGAAAATGGGTAACGGGAAGAAAGGGAGAAGACAGATGAAGGTGCAGGGGAAAAGGAAAAAAAATAGCGTAGGTTTCCGACTTTTTTCAGTGCAGTAAAATATATAGAGTTGGAAGGGACCTTAGAGGTCCTCTAGTCCAACCCTGGCAGCCAAGGCATTAAGAGAATTAAATAAGAAACCTAAAAACCAAGAAGATGGACAACATAGAGGTGTGTGTCGGGTGTGGGGGGTGTATTTTCTCTACCTTGCTAACTCCCTAACAACATGCCCCTATTTTCGACCGGTTGCAGCATCTCTGGATATGTGATCACATTCTCCAAATTTAAGTTCCCCGTCAGATGTGATGGGTCCCATGTCTTTCTCCAGCGTTGTGCAAAGTTTGTCCTTAGCAACCAGCTGGTGTGTGGTGGATATGTCGTCAAACCCCTGTCACTGGAACAGATCTGTCCTATTCCAGCCGTCATCTATTTGGAGCTAATGCTGGACTTTGTAAAAGTAAGGGAAAAAATGCACAAGAGAGGTCTTCTTCATATTCACCCTTGAGAAGGAAACCTTAGTAAGAGTTCAAAAGGGTGAAAAAAACGATCAGAGCGTAATCCCAAGGAAACATTTACCGAAGACTTAGTGGTCTCTGAACAATGGAGAAAAATTGGAACACCAAGAATGAAGGAGAACAGAACGGAATGGAAACGGAACATGATCAACTGACCAAAACAGTTGTCTGGTTGTCACCGTGGTACGTTTTGTTAGGGCACTCAAGTGACTTCCTGAGGTGGACCTTCCAGATAGTTCTCCTTTGTCCTCTATTTGAAACTGAGGATCAATTGTGGTAAGGTTCTTCAGAAGTCACACCTTGTTCTTCTCCCAGTAAGTTGTAATGGCATCTGTGAAATCTTCAGCCAAAGCTCCTCCTCCTCACCTTTGGGAGAAGATCTACTAGTAGTTCTACTCGGTTGGACCTTCTGCACTCAAGAAACTCAGCAAGATCTTTTATGGGCTTCCATCTTCCTCCGTGAACCATCAACTGCTTTTCCACGGGTCCGGAGTAGCCGAACCAGAGGTTTGGTCCAGATTTTCATGCCTACTCACTATTTCTCACAAGCTTTAGGACTGAAAAAAGAAAAATATTTTCTGCCCTCCATTTCTTTATTTCGAAGCCATGGAAATGACTATCTTAGATCTGATGAATGTTGACATCTACTTACAGTGGTACCCTTGGTACTCAGCTGCTTTGAAACTCATGTAGTTTGGTACTCATTTTGATGTGAACATTTTGTCCCGGTACTCATCGTTTGTTTAGTACTCAACGCACAGGCTAGAACCGTGATGGCGAACCTATGGCACGGGTGCCACAGGTGGCACGCAGAGCCATATTGGTGGGCACGCGAGTGTTGCCCTAGCTCAGCTCCAGCGCGTATGCGCGCACCAGCCAACTGATTTTTAGGCCTTCCGGTCCCACTGGAAGTCGGGAAACTGGCTGTTTCCGGCCTCCGGAAGGCCTCTGGGGGGGATGGGGAAGGCTGTTTTTGCCCTCCCCAGGCTCCTAGAAAGCCTCTGGAGCCTGAGGAGGGGGAAAAACGGGCCTACTGGGCCCACCGTGCCATCGCATGCCAAAAGCAGGGGGAAGTGTGTGTGTGGGGGTCACGTGCGCATGCATGGGAGGGCGGGGTGTATTGAATTATGGATGTGGGCACCCGCACCCGCGACCCCCCATGCTCCCCCCACTTTTGGCACGCGATGGCAAAAAGGTTAGCCATCACTGGGCTAGAACATGTCAATGACTCACTACATTATTCCTTATGGCAGGGGTTCCCAACCCACGAGGTCGTAGCTCACTACTGGGCCGCAGCCTGTTTGAAACTGGGCTGCAGAAGTGATGGGCAAACGCCCGTGCGAAGCTCCACTAGCCCGAGCAGTGGGCCCTTGTGCTCGCGCATGAAGCTCTACTCGCATGAGCGAAGAGTACTTGAGCCCTTCGTTCGCTCGAGTTGGAGTTTCGCGGGCAAGCCTCAGTCTGTGTTGTCCATCCTCTTGGCTTTTAGGTTTCTGTTTAATTCTTTTAAACCTTTGGGTGCCGGGGTTGGACTAGAGGACCTCTAAGGTCCCTTCCAATTCTGTGTATTTTACTGCACTGCAAAAAGTTGTTAGTCTATGCTATTTTTTAAAAATTTCCCCTTGTACCTACATCTGTCTTCCCCCTTTCTTCCCCTTTCCATTGGAGCTGGGCGTATGCGTGCGCCTGCTACTCATATGCTGCCCCCCTACTCTGGGACTCCAAAGTAGAAAGGTTGGGGACTGTTGCCTTATAGGAAATATCTTGTTTCCCCGAAAATAAGACATCCCCTGATAATAAGCCCAATCGGGCTTTTGAGTGCATGCTGGTGGCTCAGCAGACTGATAGCATTGTGATTAACACCAGCTGTCTGCAATTACTGTAAGCTCGAATCTCTCCAAGGCTCAAGGTTGACTCAGCCTTCCATCCTTTCAAAGGTAGGTAAATTGAGGACCCAGTTTGTGGGGGCAATAAGCTGACTTTCTATAAATATACAAAAATATGAAGGCTATTGCTTAACGCATTGTAAACCGCCCTGGGTCTCTGGAGAAGGGCGGCATATAAATCAAATTAAAAAAGAAAAAAGCCTCCCCCCGAAAATAAGCCCTCCCCGAAAATATTTAAACGCAAAGCTGGAAGTCAGGTAAGACTGCAAGAGGAGCCCCATCTTGCTCCACGCGCCCCAAAATAATCAGACCTCCCCGAAAATAAGGCCAAGCGCTTATTTCGGGGTTCAAAGAAATATAAGTCAGGGTCTTATTTTCGGGGAAACACGGTACTTGTTTGGTACTCATAGTTTTTGCTACTCATCACGCCTCTTGGAATCAATTAACGATGGGTACTGAGGTAATATACTGTATATATTTTGTAGTCTCCAGGCCGTTTCCATGGTTTTTAATGGAGTAAGACCTCTGCTAATGAAAATTGCTGTCCCATCTAAGGTTTGCAATTTTTCAGCTTGGGTTTATAGGGAAGAAAAACTAATCTCTCCCGTAATGTAGGCCCAAGCAATTTTAGGCATTAAAGATAATCCCCACTTCTTTTCTATTTTTAAAAAAAGGACTGTTGGATTTACATGCGGATTTTCTGTTCCTGAAAAGCACCCAAAGAGGCTTGCCAGTGAAAACAATTCTAATATAAATGAAAACAGATACATACCGTAGGTAATCCTCGATTTATAACCATTCTTTTAGTGACCGAGGGTACAATGGCACTGAAAAAAAGTAGCTTACACTTGTTTTTCACGCTTACAGCATCCCCATGGTCACGTGATCAAAATTTGGATGCTTGGCGGCTGGCTCATATTTACGACGGTTGCAGTGTCCTGGGGTCATGTGATCCCCTTTTGTGGACCTTCTAACCATCAAAGTCAACGTGGAAGCTTAACCCTGTTACTAGCTGAACTGCAGTGATTGATTTAATAACTCTGTGGCAAGGAAGGTCTTAAAACGGGGCAAAACTCACTTAAACATCTGTCTCACTTAGCCACAGAGGTTTGGGGCTCAATTGTGGTCGTAAACCGAGGACTACCTGTCCACGTTTCAAGTTTAAAAATTAAACCTTGAAAAAAAATGGCTGCATCCTGGTTAAGGATTATGGGTGTTAAAGTCTCCATTTGGAGGGCCCCATTGTTAAGATAGGTTATCAGTGGATAAAGTTGGTGACACTCGTGGGGTTTTTTTTTTTTCTCCCTGTGAGTCACTTAGTTTCTCATCCCTGACTCTCTGCTTGCATCACCCAAAGTTACTTCCTCTTTCCTCACTCACTTCTGATCACTTCTGACTGGAAGAAGTAGCAAGAGGACACATACCGGGATGGCAGGAAGGAAAGAATGGGCACCCCAATAAACTTAAGACTTATTGGTTTGTCTGTATCATGGACCACAGCAGTTTACAGAAAGTCAAGGTAAGTGGGCCAGCATCTATCAACAAATGATTTTATGGTTGGTTTTAAAATTTGATATTGATTTTAATTGAAATGCTTTAAATTACGGGCCAAACTTATTTAATTATTTTAAACCTATTTCAACTTTTGTGTACAAATGTTTTATCTTGGCTGTTCACCGCCCTGAGTCCGAAAGGAGAAGGGCGGTATAGAAATCTGAATAAATAAATAAATAAATAAATAATAAACAAACAAACAAACAAACAAATGAAATTCAGAATCAGAATAGAGCTGGAAGGGACGTTGGAGGTTTTCTAGTCAGAGGTGGAATTTAGCCGGTTCGGACCGGTTTGCCCGAACCGGTAGCGGAAATCGCAGGTGTGTCCACCTGCCCATCTGCCTCGGCTCTATGCCGTCCTATTTAGGCACTTTTTTGAGGTTGGGCGCTTTCGTGGAAGGCGCACGAACGAGCAAAGCGCATACGCGGAAGGGCGTGTGCATGCGTGGATATACACGTTCACATTTGCGAACTGGTAGGGAATTTAAGTGAATACCACCCCTGCTTCTAGTCCAACCCTCATTCAAGCAGAAGACCCTATACTGGGTGTCAGCAACCTGCGGCTCCGGAGCCGCATGCGGCTCTTTGGGCCCTCTGCTGCAGCTCCCTGTCCCATCACTGGCTGGCCCCACCCCTCGCCCTCCCCTCCCAGTCACTCCTTGCCTGGCCTTGGAAATCAGAGAGATACAGAGAGAGCGGGAGAGATGGACATAGATACACAGAGAGAGAGATACAGAGAGGGGCAGGGAGAGAGAGAGACATAGAGAAATACAGAGAGAGGGGGAGAGAAAAGGTTTTTGTGGTTCCCGGTGTTTCTTTGCCCTAAAGATTGGCTGGGTAGGTGTGGCTAGGAGGGTCATGTGACTGGGTGGGAGTGAGTGATGTGGAGTTGACCACGCCCAGCCAAGTTTTGTGGCTCCCGGACCCGGTGGGTTTTTTTTTTTTTTTTGTGGGAAACGGGCCCAAATGGCTCTTTGAGTGTTTAAGGTTGCAGACCCCTGCCCTATACCATTTCAGACAAGTAGCTGTCCAGTCTCTTCTTAAAAGCCTCCAGTGATGAAGAACCCCTAACTTCTGGAGGCAAGTTGTTCCACTGGTTAATTGTTCTCACTGTTAGGAAGTTTCTCCGTAATTCCAGATTGCTTCTCATCTTGAGTAGTTTCCATCCATTGTTTCTTGTCTTGCCTTCTGGTGCTTTGGAAAATAAGTTGACCCCCCACCTTCTTCGTGGCAGCCCCTCAAATACTGGAATGGTGCTATCATGTCCCGTCAACTCCTTCTTTTCTCTAGACTAGCCAGACTCAACTCCATCAACCGTTCTTCATATGTTTTAGTCTCCGGGCCTTTAATCCTCTTAAGTTCCTTTTCTCTGCACTGTTTCCCAAAGTCTCAACATCTTTTTTTGTATCGTGGTGACCAAAACTGGATGCAATATTCCAGATCTGGTCATCTTATCTTAATTACTAACTGTTAGGTGGAAATCAGCTGCTCTTCCTTCAAGATCAGATGTAAATATAATGTTCCCAAACCTTCAACTCTTTGCAAAGAGTTCAGAACAATCTTCTCCAACCAAGTGGTCAAGTCATGGAGACGGGACATGTGAAAATTGGTGAAAATTGACCTTGGAAGTAGGAACTTCTCATAGGTAGTCCTTGACTGAACAACCACAATTGAGGCCAAAATTTCTGTTGATAAGCAAAATGGGTTGTTAAGTAACTTTTACACCATTTTAAGACCTTTTTTTGCCACAGATGTTACCGTATTTTTCAGAGTATAAGACGCACCTACCTTTTTTCGTGAGGAAAAGAAGAAAAAGAAATCTCCCTCTGCCTCTGAGCAATTTTGCCTCGTTGCAGCAAACAGCAGAGCCCTGCGCAAAACAGCTGAGAGCAAATCAGCTGAGAGTCGGGTGGCTGATCCAATCAACTTGTGCTAATTAGCCTGTGCTGAAGCTGAAAGGAGCTGTTTTTGCTTGCTGCAAGGAGGGAACTGCTGCGAGGCAGAGGCCAAAGGGTGGGGGCCAGTGGGTGGGCGGGGCTACATTCGGTGTATAAGACGCACCTAAATTTTCACCCCCTTTTAGGGGAGAAAAAGGTGCGTCTTATACTCCGAAAAATACTGTAAGTGAATCACTGCAGATATTAGGTTAGTGACATAGTTCTTCAGTGAATCTGGCTTCCCCACTGACTTTTCCTGTCAAAAGGTCACAAAACGGTGATCACATGACACTAAGTGTCATAAATATGAGCCAGTTGCCAAGTGTCTGCATTTTGATCACGTGACTACGGGGAGGCTGCAAGGGTCCATTAAGTGAAAAACAGTCATAAGTCACACTTTTTTCAGTGCTGTTGTAACCTCGGTCACTAACCGAATGGTCAGACACCGAGGATTAACTATTCTCCAAAAATGGAGAACACAATTTACTGTATTTACTTGCCAGGCTTGGAAGTAAATAAGGTTTTGTTGGCTTGCCCCGAAGATAAAAAGTTGGAAATATTTTGCAATACTCTTTTTCATCAAAAGTCTTCCCCCTCTAATCTCTCCAATTTGTAAGTTGCTCTAGAAATACGGAATTGGTTGTTTTTCAGAAAATTTGGTTACAAGTTGTTGGAACAACTTTTGCTTTCTTTGCCAACTTTGATGGTCGGAAATGGTTGCTTGCAAACAAGCCGGCAAGTGAAGCCATCTAGATTTAAATCTGTCAGGGTCAAAGTTTCCCGGGTGATGGGTTTCAATTTTCAGCATTTGGCAGCAGAAATTCCAAGCTTCAGATTCTTTCCCATGGCCTTGGTCCTGTAGCAGCCTCCAAGGTTTTTTTAGCAAGGTTTGCTGTTAGAAAGGTATACAGATACGTCCTCGACTTAAGGACCACCATTAGTTTCTAACGCGGTTGTTAAAAGTGAAATCTGGCTTCCCCATGGATTTTGCTGGTCAGAAGGTCGCCAAAAGAGGATCATATGACCTCGGGATACTGCAAATTCGGATACTGACCGAATTTTGATCACACGACCATGGGGATGCTGTGAAGGTTGTAAGTGTGAAGAAAAACGCTCCTCAGTCACTTTTTTTCAGTGCCGTTGCAACTTACCGTCACTAAATGAATCATTAAATCGGGGAATCCTTATGGAGGCAAATGCATCTGGTTCAGGGGTGAAATGCTCCTGGTTCGGACCGGATTGCCCGATCTGGTAGCGATGGAGGCGGGTGGTTCAGAGAACTGGTAGCAAAAATCCCTGCCGCCCCCCCATGCCCAGCTGAGCCGCTCAATCATCAGAGGCTTTTTTTTTTAATTTTTAAAAGAATTTTTTCTACAACCTCTTTGGCCGAAAAAATGCTTTTAAAAGTTAAAAAAAAAAGCCTCTGATGATAGCGTGGCTCAGTTGGGCTCGTCAAAGACTTTTAAAAGCATTTTTTCTACCACCTCTTCAGAGGTGGTAGAAAAAATGGTTTTAAAAGCCTCTGATGATCCCAGCTGAGTTGCCTGATTGGCAGAGGCTTTTAAAAGAAAAAAAGCCTCTGCAGATCAGGCAACTCAGCTGGGATCGTCAGAGTCTTTTGAAAGCATTTTTTTACAACCTCTTCGCCAAAGAGGTTGTAGAAAAAATGGTTTTAAAAGTAAAAAAAAAAAAAGGCCACGCCCACCCAGTCACATTACCCCCACCCTCACCAAGCCACGCCCACAGAACCGGTAGTAACAAGTTTTAGATTTCACCACTGATCTGGTTTGAATAATAAGTTGAGGATCTGTAGGGATTGTGATTGGAATGTTGCCTCTCCAGATGAATTTAGGACAACTTTATTGTCGCTTTGAATGCACACTAATCGGCATACATTAAAATGAAAATTCATTGCATACAGCTCTCAAAAGGATCTCCATCTCTAATATACTTCACATAAACATGACAAAATAAATAAATACAAACTTATGCCTATACCCACATACATGACATGGAGAAATACCCTTAAATAGCTTATTTTACTAGTCGTTTAACTTCATAAACAGCTTATTTATTATTTAGCGTATGATGAGAACAACTGAAATATGAGTTAAATGAGTTAAAATGTCAAGTTAAAATGAGTTAAAAATGTCAAGTTAAAATGAGTTAAAATGTCAAGATGACACAGGTTTATACATTCTGCTTCTAGCATCTTCCTGTGCAGTGATAGAAGATGGATGCATGGATGTTTGGGAAAAAAGGTGAGAGGACAAGAAGTATGCTTGCTGGATGATTTTTAAATATACATGATAGGCAGAATAAATAAAATTGCTGATCATTCTCCATCCTCCCACTTCTGGTGCCCTGAAGGAAAAGTCCAGAGACAGAAAAAGTGCAGAATTAATGAATGAATGTTTATTATTTTTTATTCTTGCTTTATTTCTATTGTGCTCAAGCTGTTTTGCTGTTACCTTCAAGAATTAACAGAATAACAGTTAAAAGGGACCTTAGAGGTCTTCTAATCTAACCTCCTGCTCGAGCAGGAAGTCCTATACCATTTCAGACAAATGGTTGTCCAATCTCTTCTTAAAAACTTCCAGTGTTGGAGCGTTCACAACTTCTGGAGGCAAGCAGTTGTATTGATTAATTGTTCTCAATGACAGGAAATTTCTCCTGAGTTCTAAGTTGCTTCTCTCCTTGATTAGTTTCCATCCGTTGCTTCTTGTCCTGCCTTCAGGTGCTTTGGAAAATAGCTTGACTCCCTCTTCTTTGTGGCAATCCTTTAGATTAGAATACTGATAGACATGTCATCCCTACTCCTCCTTTTCATTAAACTACTGTGTTTCCCCGAAAATAAGACCGGGTCTTATATTAATTTTTGCTCCAAAAGATGCATTAGGGCTTATTTTCCGGTTAGGTCTTATTTTTGGGGAAAATACTGTACTAAATGCATCCACCTGGCTGACAATCTTAACTGGCGCTTATTTTGGGGTTAGGGCATATATTACGAGCATCCTGAAAAATCATGCTAGGATTTATTTTCCGGTTGGGTCTTATTTTCGGGGAAACAGGGTAAACATACCCAATTCCAGTGACTGTTCTTTGTAAATTTTAGCCTCCAGTCTCCTAATTATCTTCGTTGCTCTTCTCTGCACTCTTCCAAGAGTTTCTTTTTTCTTTCTTTTTTTTAATATTGTGGCTGTCAACGTCCCAGCACTGACACCATCACCGCGAACGCTTCCTTCTCCCACGCCGCCCATCGCCTCTCCGTGTCGATGAGCTTGCGGGAGGTGTAGGCACAAGGTTGTAGATTACCTTGGCTGTTCTTTTGGAGCAGCACGGCCCCCACTGCCACATCGCTTGCATCTGCTTGGATGACGAAGGGCTGTTCAGGGTCAGGATGCTTTAAGACAGGTTCTTTTGCAAACATCTCTTTTAGTGTCTCGAATGCCCGTTGGCAGGCCGGGTCCCACTGTAGAGGTTCTCCCGGGCGGGATTTTGTTGTCGGACTCCCTGTTTTTAGGAGGTCCGTCAGAGGTTTGGCAATTCTTGCAAAGGAGGGGATGAATTGCCTGTAGAAATTTGCGAACCCCAGGAAGCTTTGCAGTTTTCTGCGGATGCGAGGGGGTTGCCAGTCTAGGACTGATTGTACTTTAGCCGGGTCCATCTCTATCCCCTCGTTTGACACTCGGTAACCTAAGTAGTCTAGCCGCGATTGGTGGAACTCGCATTGGACTCAAACTGGATGCAGTATTATTCCAAGTGTGATCTTAACCAAGGCATTATTCAAGCGGTACTAACACTTCCCTTGATCTTGATTCTAACCCCTCGGTTCACGCAACCTAGGACTTGAGTTGCTCAATGTGCTTGAAAGTTCAAGTAAGAGCGCATGCCAGTCTTGGAGCGGGATCATTCCAGTGGTGAAATCTAAAATTTGTTACTACCAGTTCTGTGGGCGTGGCTTGGTGGGTAATGTGACTGGGTGGGCATGGCCATTTTTTAAAAAAACCTTTAAAACCATTTTTTCTACAACCTCTTCGGTGAAGAGGTTGTAAAAAAAATGCTTTCAAAAGGCTTTGACGATCCCAGCTGAGTTGCCTGATCGGCAGAAGCTTTTTTTCTTTTAAAAGCCTCTGCCGATTAGGCAACTCAGCTTGGATCGTCAGAGGCATTTAAAAGAAAAAAAGCCTCAGCGAATCAGGCAACTCAGCTGGGATCATCAGAGGCTTTTAAAAGCATTTGACGATCCCAGCTGAGCCGCGTGATCATCAGAGGCTTTTTTTTTTTACTTTTAAAAGCATTTTTTCTGAAGAGGTTGTAGAAAAAATACTTTTAAAAATTAAAAAAAAAAGGCTCTAATGATTGTGCGGCTCAGCTGGGCGGGGGATGGGGAGCAGGGACTTTTGCTACCGGTTCTCTGAACCACCCACTTCCATCGCTACCGGATCGGGCGATCTGGTCCGAACCGGGAGCATTTCACTCCTGGATCATTCTGAAGACTTTTTGCCGAGCTGCTTTTCTGCTGATGCATAATTGATGCCGTCTGCTCATTCTAGAGATTGCAGCAAGCCATAAATGATGAAAGAGTGAATGTGTGGAGGGCCCTGCCCTCTTATAAAATAGATGTTGCTTACGACAGTGATTGGTAATTCTCTTCAGGGCGCTGGCAGTGTTTCAAGGGATCATTCTTGGCACGGACGTCAGAGGGCACATATGCCATTAGTCAGGAAAAAAATATATCCCAATACAGGCAGTCCTTGACTTACGACCACAATTGAGCCCCAAATGTACGTTGCTAAGTGAGATGTTAGTTAAGTGAGTTTTGCTCAATTTTACCACTTTTCTTGTCACTGTTGTTAAGCGAATCACGGCAGGGGTTAAATTATCAACGCGGTTGTTAAGTGAATCTGGTTCTCCCCTTGACTTGGCTTGTCAGAAGGTCGGCAAAGGGGGTCACGTGTCACTGCAGCTGTCATAAATGTGAGTCAGTTGCCGAGGCTCTGAATGTAAATCACGTGGCCATGGGGGCTGCTGCAATAGTCATCAGTGTGAAAAGTGGTCCTAAGTCACTTTTTTAAAGGACCGTTGTAACTTTGAACAGTCACTAAGTGACATGTTGTAAATCAAGGACTACCTCTACAATGTGAAATCTTTTCAGGGCAATAAAAATTTTGCAACTTGGCTACTGAAGTACTGTATTTTTCGGAGTATAAGACCCACCGGAATATAAGACGCACCTACCTTTTTTAGTGAGGAAAAGAAGAAAAAGAAATCTCCCTCTGCCTCTGAGCAATTTTGCCTCCTTGCAGCAAACAGCAAACAGCCTGCTTTACTTTCATTTTCGTTTTCAGCATAGCTTGATTAGCACAAGGGAAAAAAAATCTGCTCCAGCAATTTACCTCTTTGCAGCAAGCAGCAGAGCCCTGTGCAAAACAGCTGAGAGCAAATCAGCTGAGAGTCGGGAGGCCGATCCGATCAACTTGTGCTAATTAGTCTGTGCTGAAGCTGAAAGGAGCTGTTTTTTTCTTGCTGTTTGCTTGCAAGGAGGTAACTGCTGGGAGGCAGAGGCCAAAGGGTGGGGGCCAGTGGGTGGGCAGGGCTACATTCGGTGTATAAGACGCACCTAAATTTTCACCCCCTTTTAGAGGGGAAAAAGGTGCATCTTATACTCCGAAAAATACGGTACTTTCCAGGAGGAACATGCACCTCCGATAAGACAGATGTTACAAGGTAGGCCTCGATTTAAAAGGCCGCAATTGAACCCCAAATTTTTGTTGTTAAGCGAGCTATTAAGTGAGTTCTGCTCCATTTTATGACCTTTCTTGCCACAGATCTTGAATCATTGCGTTTGTTCGGTTAATAGCATGGTTGTTAAGTGAATCTGGCTTTCCCCATTGACTTTACTTGTCAGAAGGTCACAAAAGGTGATTGCATGATCCTGGGACACTGCAACTGTCATAAACATGAGTCATTTTGCCAAGCATCTGAACTTCAATCACAATACCTTAGGGATGCTGCAAGGTGAGAAAAACTGACACAAGTCACATTTTTCAGTGCCGTGGTAACTGAACTAGTCGCTAGTCTTCTATGCCTGGATTTTACAGGGATTTTTTGGCTCTTTGGAGAAGCTTATCTGCCATTTCTAATCTCATTGAGGAATCTTGGGTAAGCAATTGAGGGAACAAATCAGAAAAAAAAATACTATGGGAGCAGGGATCCCGGAGTGTTTTTTTTTCTGGAGACAAAAGAAGATGTTCAGATTGGAAGTGAATAATAAGTAATAATAATAGTAATAAATAATAATAATAATAATAATATAATTAATAATAATAATAATAATAATTAATAATAATAATTCTTCACTGGAAATTGTGCCAGAAGTTTGGATTTGAGTACAGCAAAAACCACTGGGAACATCAGGTTGAGAAAGTTTTAGAGAATGAGAAACTCAAGATCTTGTGGGACTTTAGGATTCAGACTGACAGGCACTTGGTCCACAACACACCTGACATAACAATAGTTGAAAAGAAAAAAGTATGGTTTATTGACATTGCAATACCTGGTGATGCACGGATTGAAGATAAGCAGCAAGAAAAAAATCACAAAGTACCGGGATTTGCAAATTGAAGTTGAGCGACTGTGGAAAAAGAAATCGTGTGTTGTCCCGATTGTAATGGGAGCCCTTGGAGCAATACCCAAAGGGCTACCCCGCTATTTAGAAATTCTAAATTTGCCGGACTTGAACATTTTGACTCTACAAAAAACCACCTTACTCGGAACAGCTTACATCCTCCGACGATACCTTAACAGTTCCTAGGTCCTTGGTTAGGACTCGAGCTGCTGAGCTATTAACCAGTCTCAAAGGCTGTGAATCTCACTAAAGATTAACCAATAATAATAATAATAATAATATACAGAAAAAATGCAGACTGTGAAAACGGAGAACATTATAAAAACAACAGAAACAAAGGCAAAATATAAGGAGAAACAGCTGGATGACAGATTAAACAGATGGAAAACCAAAGCTTTACATGGACAGCACTTGAAAAACATTGAAGGAAAACGTGATGACAACTTTACATGGGCATGGCTTAAGATGGGAACCATCAAGAAAGAAACCGAAGGTTTAATACTGGCTGCTCAAGAACAAGCACTACAAACTAATGCCATGAAAGCAAAGATACAAAAATCCACCGACAATCCAAACTGCCGACTTTGCAACAACAAAGTTGAAACTGTTTCACATTTAATATGTGAATGGAGCAAAATCGCACAAACTGTTTACAAAACTAGACATGACCGAGTTGCTAAATTAATCCATTGGTCATTATGTAAAAAATGCGACTTTCCTGTATCCAAAAAGTCATGGGAACATAAAGTGGAAAAAGTTACAGAAAATGAGAAGGTGAATATCTTGTGGGACTTTTGAATACAGATGGATAGTCACTTGGAACACAACACGCCAGATATCACAGTTGTCGAAAACTGAAAAGTACAATTTATTGACATCGCGGTACCAGGAGATGCCAGAGTTGAAGAAAAAGAACTGGAAAAAATGATGAAATATCGCGACCTCCCCCCCCGAGATACGGAGGATTCAGGATCTGCGTACCTTCCGTCGCACGCTTAAGACGTTCCTATTCCAGCAAGCCAGCCTGACCTAAACTTTTCCTCTTTTAAATGGGAATTTTAAATTTGGTTTTAAATTATTGGGGTTTTAAAATGGTTCAGCCAAATTTATTTAATTTGTTTTATCTCTATTTTAAATTTTGTATTTATATGTTTTATTTTATGGCTGTTCACCGCCCTGAGTCCTTCGGGAGTAGGGCAGTATACAAATTTAATAAAATGAAAATGAAATGAAATGAAATGACCTGGCCATTGAAACTACACAACTATAGATGAAACATGTAACAGTGATACCCATTGTCATCGGGGCACTTGGTACCATGTCCAAGAATTTTATAAGGTACATCAGCAAATTGCAGCTTCCTGCAATAACACCAGCGGAACTGCAAAATACTGTGCTACTTGGAAGACCATACATCTTAAGAAGGTACTTGGTTGATACCTAGGACGCTGGCAGCAACCCGTATCAACCATTAGCACCAGTCAATGGTATTTGTGATGCATTTCTGAACGTTCAGTTGACTGAGTTTCATGTTTAATGAATAAAGTAAATAATAATAATAATAATAGTAATAATGATGATGATGATGGGAAATGGTGCCGTATGTGCTTCTTTTCACATCGCTCATTGTTTGTTTCATTCTCTTCTTCATTCGCAGGTAGCTGTGTCCAGTTGGGTGGCCGGCAGACCCAAGGGGTACCATGAAGTTTTCGGGGCCCCTGGAGAGCCAGAGGTTGTCCGTCCTCCTAGAGATGGCAATCTCTAGGGAAGCTCAGACGTGGAAGGTGTATGTGCCCAGAATTCAGCCCAATCAGGTAAAACCTTCGTTCACCTTTGCTCTGCCTCTTTATAGTTTGGTTTGACAAAATTGCAGAAGAAGATAGTTCTTCTAGGCTGCATAAACAGAGGGATAGAATCAAGATCACGTGAAGTGTTAATAATACCACTTTATAATGCCTTGGTAAGGCCACGCTTGGAATACTGCATCCAGTTTTGGTCGCCACGATGTAAAAAAGATGTGGAGACTCTAGAAAGAGTGCAGAGAAGAGTAACAAAGACGATTAGGGGACTGGAGGTTAAAACGTATGAAGAACGGTTGCAGGAACTGGGTATGTCTAGTTTAATGAAAAGAAGGATTAGGGGAGACATGATAGCAGTGTTCCAATATCTCAGGGGCTGCCACAAAGAAGAGGGAGTCAAGCTATTCTCCAAAGCACCCAAAGGCAGGACAAGAAGCAATGGATGGAAACTAACCAAAGAGAGAAGCAATTTAGAACTAAGGGGAAATTTCCTGATAGTTAGAACAATTAACCAGTGGAACTGCTTGCCTCCAGAAGTTGTGAATGCTCCAACACTGGAAGTTTTTAAGAAGATGTTGGGATAACCATTTGTCTGAAGCGGTGTAGGGTTTCCTGTCTAAGCAGGGGGTTGGACTAGAAGACCTCCAAGGTCCCTTCCAACTCTATTCTATATTTCTAAGACTCTTCATGCTTCTGAGGAGCTGGCTTGATATGGAGTCCATCTCATCTCCTGGTGGCACATCGGGCCTTATTTGTTTAGCAGTTTATGCCCTTATCGTTTAATTTTAAATAAGGAGAACCTTATCGTTTAATTTTTCCAGTTGAGCAATGTTTTGTTTGGGGAACATCCCGTGGCGTCGAAGAACATATTGTGCTGTGCTACAACAGGGGTTAAGTCATTGTTATTAAAAGGCTACTTCCTTGTAGCAGCTTAGTGAGAATAAACCGGCTTGTTCCTTGAAAGAGTTAAGAAATTTCCTGCTGCCTTACGTATGCCTTTAGCATTCAAGGGACATCATCTCTTTGGAAATAGCTTTCCTTAAACCCAATGCTATTGTATATGGGTGGAGTAATAATATTGAATTGTGCTTTTGTTGTTGTTATCATATTGCAATTTATGGAGATTTGGGCGAATGCTGCTCAAGAATTATTCCCAGTTGGAATGACCTATAAGTGGGACAATAAATCAATAATCTGTGATTCATCAGAAGGAGTGGACTCTGCCTCCCTATGCCATTGTTAGTGGAGCTAGCTTGGAATACAGGTAGTCCTTGATTTACAACCACAATAGAGCCCCCAATTTATGTTGCTAAGTGAGACGTTTGTTAAGTGATTTTTGCCCTATTTTGCCACATTTCTTCCCACAGTTGTTAAAGCGAATCACTGCAGTTGGTAAATTAGTAACACGGTAGTTAAGTGAATCTGGTTTCCCCATTGATTTTGCTTGTCGCAAAAGGGGATCAGATCATCCTGAGACACAGCAGAGGTCATAAATGTGAACCAGCTGCCAAACCTCTGAATTTCTGTCACATGACTACGGGGGTGCTGCAAAGATTGTAACTGAAAATTGGTCCAAAGTCACTTTTTTCACTGCTGTTGTAACTTTGAACGGTCACTAAATGAACTGTTGTAAGTTGAGGACTACGTGTAATGGGTCTTGTAGTCTAACACATTTGGGAAAGGCTATCTTAAGCCCCAAAGGTGCTGTTTCGAAAGGCAACTGGCCTTTCTTTGCCTTTTTTTTTTTTCTTGAAGACATTTTGCTTTTCATCTGAGAAGCTTCTTCCGTTCTGGCCAAATGGTGAAGAATGGGAGGACTTACATTCCTTGCAGTCCTCTGGTTATTAGTACTCTTTTTCTGCAAGGAATATATTCCTTCCATTCTCTTAACCGTTCTGTCAGAACTGAAGAAGCTTCTTAGATGAGAAGTGATATGTCTTCAAGGAAAAAATCCCCTTTCCTTTTGTAAAAAGCACCTTTGGAACTACCATGACCTGGATGACTGAGAATCCCCATAGACATATTGTCCTCAAAGCTTCTGTCGTACAAAGCAAACGGGGAAAGGGCTAACACATAGCATGGATCATCCCTTCGTTTAGAAAGATTCTTCTCTGTGTCCCTTTTATAGCAGCACTTCCTGATTAAAATAGAATTCTACTATGTTTTTACACAGCAGTGGTTGAAAGTTGAGCTGGCGGAAGGAAGGTTTATTAATACTCATCACAGACTGTCCCTCTCTGTATGGAAAAAAGCAGGCTATAAATCTTAAGTTAGGGACGCGGTGGCTCAGTGGCTAAGACACTGAGCTTGTCGATCGAAAGGTCGGCAGTTCAGCGGTTCGAATCCCTAGTGCCGCGTAACGGGGTGAGCTCCCGTTACTTGTCCCAGCTTCTCCCAACCTAGCAGTTCGAAAGCACATAAAAAAATGCAAGTAGAAAAATAGGGACCACCTTTGGTGGGAAGGTAATAGCGTTCCATGCGCCTTTGCCGTTGAGTCATGCCGGCCACATGACCACGGAGACGTCTTCGGACAGCGCTGGCTCTTCGGCTTTGAAACGAAGATGAGCACGGCCCCCTAGAGTCGGGAACGAGTAGCCCGTATGTGCGAGGGGAACCTTTACCTTAAATCTTGAGTAGTGCTGACTTTAGTGACATCATCACACTATCAGTCATTCAGAAGCCAGGAAGAAGAAGAAAAAAATTAAAAGGCAGGATATCTATGGAGATTCTCAATCATCCAGGTCATGTTGTCTCAAAGGTACTTTTTCTAAAAGGAAGCTGGACTGGTTCACACTTACGACCGTTGCTGTGTCCCAGGGTCACGTGATCCCCTTTTGTGACCTATGGACAAGCAAAATCAATGGGGGGGGGAGAAGCCAGATTCGCTTAACGTCTGTATTACTAACTTATCAACTGCAGCGATTCAACTTACAAATTTTGGCAAGAAAGTTCATAAAACGGAGGCAAAAACTCACTTAACGAATGTCTCCCTTAACAACAGAAAACATTGGGCCCCCATTGTGGTCGTAAGTCGAGGACGACCTGTGACAGAACTGGGACTCGCTTTGCCAAGAAACAGACAAATCGCTTAGGGTGCCAAGGTCCTGCTTGCTCTTGCCTTGGCAGAAACAACTTCATAGTTGTATACGTTCGTGATTGCAGTTGGCCAGATGTCAGGTTTGGGGTATGGGCACAATTCGTGTGGGCGTGAATATTTTGTCTCTAGAGCCAAGATTGTTTGGAAACCATGGCAACCGCTTTGCCCATGGCAGCTATTCCATATGATTCATCCAAAGCTTTTTTGAACGTTTTCTGCTTGGTAGAAAAAGTGGGATTGAGTTTGCCTACGGAGGATTTTTGGCCCTTAGGTTGCAAGAGACAGACTCTTCCATTGCTGTTCAGAGTCACCTTATAGGAGAGATGTCCCAAAGGTGTTTTTTCAGGCGGCAACTGGACTTAACGTATTTTTCGGAGTATAAGACGCACCTTTTTCCCCCAAAAAAGAGGGTGAAAATCTGGGTGCGTCTTATACAGGGTGGATAAAAATCAATGATTTTTTTTTTAAATCAAAAAAATCGGATTTTTTTGATTTAAATCAGATTTTTTTGATTTTTATTGAATTTATTTTAATAAAAAACTTTTGGGGTAAAAATCTATCGTAAGATAGTTTTCTATTTAAGATGCATAAATAATTTAGTTTATTCAGCATGAAACGGAGCTTAGTTATGTAGCACAAGGCTGTATATTCTGCAACACTGGGACTATTGATGAATCAACAGCAAAGGAGTAGCAGAGATGACAGTTGCTCTTTAACAATTATGATTTAAATCAAGTTGATTTAAATCAAGTCTTTTTACTAGTGATTTAAATCATGATTTAAATTGACTTGATTTAAATCAAATCCACCCTGGTCTTATACTCTGAATGTAGCCTCGCCCAGCCTCTCAAATGGAGATTTCAGAGGCTGAAAAAAGCCTCTGAAAGAAGCTTCAGAAAAAAAAGCCTCCAAAGAAGCTTCAGAAAAAAAGTCTCCAAACAGAGCTTGAAAAAAAAGGCCCTTTTTTCTGAAGCTCTTTCGGAGGCTTTTAAAGGCAGAAAGAAAGTTTTTTCTGAAACAGAGTTTCAGAAGTTTCAGAGGCTGAAAAAAAAAGCAAGGCACACAGCTCACAACCAACCAACCTGTTGCTAAAATTCACCTCTTGGAACAGCTGATTGGGGGTATTCAGGGAGGCCATCCGACAATCAGCTTTTTTCTTATTTTTCTCCCCAAAACCTAAAGTGCGTCTTATACTCCAAAAAATATGGTACTTGTTTTTTCTTTGAAGACATTTCGCTTCTCATCCAAGAAGCTTCTTCAGCTCTGATAGGATAATGGCGAATGGAGGGATTTATACTCCTTGCAGACAGCTGGACGTTTGCATCCTTTTAGAGGGCCGTTGAAGTACTCGGAGATTTATCTTTGTCCTCACGGTCACCTGAGTGGTGGTCCTGGTTCCTGTAGTCTGCAATTTTTCCTCTGGAAATCTATTCCTACTCCCACACCATTCAAAGGATGTTCATCCCAAATTGTATAGCTAAAGGTCTGTAGAGATTCTCAGTCATCCAGGCCATGGTTGTCCCAAAGGTGTTTTTCCAGAAGGCAATTGGACTTTCTGGTTTTTTCTTTTGTAAAGAAAACCTTCTAGGAGAGACGGGTAGCGTAAAAATGTAGTAAATAAAATAAATACATTGCATCCAGATGGTGAGAACATGAGCTGTGGACTTGTTCAGCGTTTTGACTGACAGAAGTACGGCCAGGTAGTCCTCGACGTACGACCATAATTGATCCCAAAACGTCTGTTGCTAAGCGAGATAGTGGTCAAGTGAGTTTTGTCCCATTTTGCAACCTTTCTTGCCACAGTTGTTAAGTGAATCACTGGGGAGATTAAGTTAGTAACACGGTTGTTAAATGAATCTGGTTTCCCCATGGACTTCGCTTGTCAGAAGGTCGCAAAAGGGAATCACATGACCCCAGGACTACAACGGTCATAAATAAATACCAGTTGCGAAGCGGCCGAATTTTTGTCACATGACCATGGGGATGCTACAAGGGCCATAAGCCACTTTTTTCAGTGCCATTGTAACTTTGAATAATCACTAAACGAATGGTTGTAAATCGAGGACTACCCATGTAGCCCAGTTCTTCATTTTAATCTGGCAGCGTAGATTATTTTTTAATTTATCCTTCAGATTTTATTTGCTTTTCATTTCTGGCTCCTGCAATTGGGCTGGTGGGTGGAAACGGAAAGTCCACTGAAGCAGATTTGGCAAAAGTTGCTTCCCTCTCCAGAAAGCCTACCGCCGTTCGGTGTTCAAAATCAGAGTAATTCATGCTGCAAACATCCTTTATTTATTTTTCTTTCTCTGCTGTTGAAAATGTCACATGCCAATTCCCCAACCCCAATTAATTTCCCAGTTGGAATGAAGCAAATCCCAAAGATTTTAGGGTGAAAATAAGTTGTGTCAAGTAGTCCTCGACTTAAAACAGTTTGTTTAGTGACCAGGTAAAGTTACAAAAGAATCGGAAAAAGCGAGTTACAACCATTTTTCACACTTTATGACCGTTGCAGTATCTCCATGGCCATATGATAAAAAAATCAGACTCTTGGCAACGGACTCGTATTTATGACGGTTGCAGTGTGTGCTGCCCTTTTCCAGCTGTCCATCCGGTCACAGCATAATGTGTGTTCTTCACAACTCATTGTGAGGCTGGTAGACATTTGTTAGTAAATCTTTCCTGTTTGGATCCCAGCCTCTATTGCATAATCCGAACGACAGATTGGACTCAGGAGGGTCCATCCATACGGCAGGCACCGTCCAAAATAGATTCCTTCTGCTACTTGGAATATTTCTCTTCTAGAGAACCTTGGCAACTTTTAAGACTTGTGGACTTCAATTCTTAGGCAGGGGAATTCTGGGAGTTGAAGTCCACAGGTTTGAAGTTACCAACGTCAGACCTATCTGCACTGACTGGCTAGGGAATTCTGGGAGTTGAAGTCTACAAGTCTTAAAATTGCCAGGGTTGGATACATCTAGCATGGCTGGCTGGGAAATTATGGGAATTGAGCTCCACAGGCCTTAAAAGTTGCCCAGATTGGACCCAACTGCTCTGGATAGCTAGGGCATTCTGGGAGTTGAAGTCCATAAGTCTTAAAGTCAGGGTGGATTTAATTTACCATATTTTTCAGAGTATAAGACACACTTCCTCCCCCCCCCCAAAAGAGGGTAAAAATTTGGGTGCGTCTTATACACTGAATGTAGCCCGCCTGCTGGCCCCCACCCTTTGGCTTCTGCCTCCCAGCAATTTACCTCCTTGCAGCAAGCAGCCTGTTTCAGCTTCAGCACAGCCTGATTAGCACAAGCAGCTGATTGGATTGTCGGTTGGATCGGCCTCCCGACCTTCAGCTGTTTTAGGCTGCAGGTATTGCCATTGCCTATTGCCGCGCGGGCCTCCGGTGTTTGCTGCAAGGAGGCAAATTGCTGGGAGGCAGAATTTTTGTTTTTTCTTGTGCTAATCAGGCTGGGATGAAAATGAAACTAAAGCAGGCTGTTTGCTGTTTGCTGCAGGGAGGAAAATTGCTGGGAGGCAGAGGCAGATTTTTTTTTCTTATTTTCCTCCCCAAAAAAGGTAGGTGCATTTTATAGTCTGGAGCATCTTATACTCCGAAAAATATGGTAAATCAAGTCGACTTAAATCATGATTTAAATAAACTAGTAAAAAGTCTTGATTTAAATTTGATTTAAATCATAATTTTTAAAGAGCAACTGTCATCTCTGTCCCACAGCGGCTCCTCCTCTGACCCGCTGTTAAATCACCGACAGTCCCATTCACTTTAATGGGATGGATGGTGATATGGCAGTGACACAACAAGGTGAGGTACGTGGCAGGCAGCAGGTGAGTGGATGCCCACTAACAGATTGCCATGATGGATCTGAAATGACAGGTGCTCTTTAATATTATATTTATAAGCTGCTTAGAAGGTTTCACTTTCATTTTTATTGCTTACCCTTCCTCCTCACACTTAGAGCCTGGTGGTACAGATGCATTCCTCTTCAAACAATCATACAGTTTGGAGTGTACATAGATTTGCAAAAACAATGGGATAAAGGAATATTCCTGAACTTTGTTTCATGATTTATCTCATGGATACTGTGAAATTGTGTGAATGCATCAATGCAGTGCATGTTATCTCAGCTTGCAGAGCCTTGGATTCATTGAATGAGTTTAACAAAAATGTAAATATTGCAGAATATACAGCCTCATGCTACCGTGTTTTCCTGAAAATAAGACCCTGTCTTATTTTTTTTTGAACCCCGAAATAAGCGCTTGGCCTTATTTTCGGGGAGGTCTTATTATTTTGGGGTACGTGGAGCAAGACGGGGCTCCTCTTGCCGTCTTACCTGATTTCCAGCTCTGCGTTTAAATATTTTTGGGGAGGGCTTATTTTCAGGGAGGGGAGGCTTATTTTAGCGCATGCGCTCAAAAGCCCATTCGGGCTTATTATCGGGGGATGTCTTATTTTCGGGGAAACATGGTACATAACTAAGCTCCATTTCATGCTGAATTAAATTATTAATGTATCTTAAATAGAAAACTATCTTTAGATAGGTTTTTTTTTACTCCAAAAGCATTTTATTAAAATAAATTTGATAAAAATAAAAAAAAGCCCAATTTAAATAAAAAAATGCGATTGAAATAAAAAAAATCTGATTTTTAATTTTTTTTTTTTTAAAAATTGATTTTTATGCACCCTGCTCAAAAGTTGCCAAGGTTGGACACTTCCCCTCTGTGTTCACCCTTTATCCCGTGTCATCATAGAACACCTCTCCTTTGGATAACTTTATCTTTGCTTTCCTAAACCTTTTTACAGAATCTCTGACCCAGACGAGACATAACCTGCAGCGTGTGGCCAAATAAAATACCCACATTGCAAATGTTGACTCAGAAGAGTCTTGTTTACATCCACGCGACTTTCTTCTTGAAGACCCAGTCCAAAATAAAGACCTGGCACAGGGTGTCCCCACCGCAGCTTCCCTTGCAAATTCCAGGCGATTCAGCATTGGCAGCGGTGTGCTGAGGTCGGTACACCCTGTACTAAGCGCTTAATTTGGATCAAGTCATAATCTCAGTATTGTCAGGCACTGCTTTGGAAGGGTTGAATTTACCCCCCAATGCTTACTCTTCTGCTATTATTAGACACTTCTTTGCTTCAGTTTTATACTAGGTCTCTGGGCAGGGTGCCCTGCGTAGAATCATATCAGTGGTGCAAGATATTTGAGCTCAGAATCCACTAATCTGGATAGCTAGTACAGATAGCCCTGGACTTAAACAACAATTCATTTGGTGACCGAAGTTACAATGGCATTGGAGAAAAAAGTGACTTATCACCGCTTTTTGACGATCGTTGCAGCATCCCTGGGATCAGGTGATCAAAATTCAGATGCTTGGCAACTGTATTTAATGATAATTACAGTCAGTGGTAAAATCCAAATTTGTTTACTACTGGTTCTGTGTACGTGGCATGTCTTGGTGGGCGTGGCTTGGTGGGCGTGGCAAGGGAAGGATACTGCAAAATGTTCATTCCCACCCCACTCCGCGGGAAGGATGCTGCAAAATCTCCATTCCCACCCCACTCGGGGGCCAGCCAGAGGTGGCATTTGCCGGTTCCCCGAACTACTCAAAATTTCCGCTGCCGGTTCTCCAGAACCTGTTAGAACCTGCTGGATTTCAGCCCTGATTACAGTGTCTCAGGGTCGTATGATTTTTTTTTTTTTTGCAACCTTCTGATAAGCAAAGTAAAAGGGGAAGTCCAAGTCACTTAACAACTGTGTTGCTAACTTAACAACTGCTGTGATTCACTTTAACAGCTGTTGCAAGAAAGTTGGTAAAATGGGGCCAAACTCACTTAACAAATGTCTTGCTTAGCAGTGGAAATTTTGGACTTGATTGTGATTGTAAATCAACTACCTTTATAAAGATAGATGGAGGGAAGGAGAGAAAGATAGACAGACAGACAGACAGGTGAAAAATGACGGATGGAAAGACACACACGTCAATAAGTCAATAAATGATGGAATTTTAAAAAGGTTAAGAGATAATGAGAAAATATTAATAAAATGGGAAAACACAAATAGGGAAAATAGCGGTGTATATATATATATACATATTAATAGATAATATGACTTATCATAACTAAAAATAAGTTAAGATTAGTAGATGGAAATTTAGGATTAGGTAATTTACTTGTATCATTAATATTAATAGTGTGTTAAAGTATATTGTGAATTTAAAAGATTAAGGATTAGAAATTGTGGGGATTTTGAGATACACTCCTGGGATTGATTAAATGTTAATATTAGGCGTTATTAGTAATCCTATCCATTTGGAATATTGAAGTTACTGTGGAATAATGAGTAATGCTTAAAATATTAAATAATAAGTAATTTAGTAGGGGATAACAAATACATGGCGTAAAGAAATGTTAACTATGTTTAAATGAATTAATGGGAAAAATGATAAAGGATTATGAAGAGAGAACAGTATTGTTGAAGTTGGAAGGTTAGGATTATATATACTTAGTTGTATTATTATTGTTAGCGTTGTTTAAAAAAAGACTTGACCCAGTCAATACACTGTCCACAAAATATGTATGGAACTATTATACTAAATAATTTTATCTATCTGTCTGTCTGTCTGTCTGTCTGTCTGTCTGTCTGTCTGTCTGTCTGTCTGTCTATCTATCTATCTATCTATGCATCCATCCATCCATCTATCCATCCATTTATTTATGTCTGTCTGTCTGTCTGTCTGTCTGTCTGTCTATCTATCTATCTATCTATCTATCTATCTATCTATCTATCAGTATATGAAAAATGACGGATGGACACACACACACACACACACACACACACACACACACACAGAGCGTGGGGAGGGAGAGGGTGAAGTGATGGTCCCCGTTTTACAGTGGGAGTTGAGTGTGTAAGTGATCCATGGGGATCCAGTGGTGAACGTGAGTTTTACAAGTTTCTGGTGCGCATGTGCGTGTGACAATCAGCTGTCCTAAGCATGCGCGGCAGTGTCAAAAGCCGGTGTGCGCATGCATGCCAGCCAGCTGATCGTTGGGTGCTCATGCGTGCCAGAACCCCGGAAGTTCAGCTTTTCTGGAGCACGGCCCTGTGCGCGCATGACGTTTCCATACAACCTTAGGTTCGCCATCACTGACATCGAATGTTCTTCTCTGCCCATATATTTTTACTCTATTTTTTATTTTATTTTTTTTATTTTTTTTTAATTTGATTTATATGCCGCCCTTTTCCGGAGACTCTTACAATGCGTTAAGCAATAGCCTTCATACTTTTGTATATTTTATACAAAGTCAGCTTATTGCCCCCACAAACTGGGTCCTCAATTTACCTACCTTAGAAAGGATGGAAGGCTGAGTCAACCTTGAGCCTGGGGAGATTCGAATTTACAGTAATTGCAGGCAGCTGGTGTTAATCACAATGCTATCAGCCTGCTGAGCCACCAGGGCCGTTATATATGAAGGTGATTGAATTATGTACCAACAATGAGCAATAAGAGAAGGCTCTTGGGAGTCCCTCGGATTGCAAGGCGATCCAGTCAGTCGATCCTAAAGGAAAGCAGCCTTGACTGTCCTTTGGAAGAACAGATACTGAAGCCGAAGCTCAAATACTCTGGCCACCAAATGAGGGAAGGCCTCATTGGAAAAGATGGAGGGCAAAAGGGGGACAGCAGACAGTGAGATGGTTAGATAGTGTCATCGACACAGTGAATATGAATTTGGGCAAACTGTGGGAGACAATGGAGGACAGGAGGGGCCTGGTGTGCTACGGTCCTTGGGGTCGTGAAGAGTCAGATACGTCTTAGCGACTGAACAATAGCCACGAAAGGTGGAAATGGGGACTGCCATGTCAGAGCCCCCAAATCGGTGGGGCACAGGGTTGTCCGGCCAGCTGAGGACCCCACCTGTGGCTTCCCGCTCTCTTTGCCAACGGTGCGTGGCGCATCTGGGGTCTTCGCTCACCCCCTGCTGCAGTCACGCCAAAAACTCCAGTCACAGATGGTTAAGGAGAGCTTTGGCATCTCTCCAGCCAACAGTCCAGATCTGCAGGTTTTTCAAAACCATCCCAGGGGGAAATTCTTGTGGGCAGCTGAATGTAAATATTTTGAGATTGACAGGCCTCCCACATGGAACCAGCAGCAAGCCAGACTGTTCAGCCTTGAAATTCTGTTCCATCACCTTCTTGATAAAATAGGAAAAAAAAAACAACTGAAGGTGGAATTTTCCATTCTGCTTATGTCCCAAAAAGCCCTGGAACTTTTCGATAGGGAGAGCCCTAGTTTGGTCTCGTGAAGAAGAAGAGAATAACAGAGTTGGAAGGGACCTTTGAGGTCTTCTAGTCCAACCTCCTGCTCAAGCAGGAAACCCTATACCCGTGATGGCGAACCTATGGCACAGGTGGCACGTGAAGCCATATCAGTGGGCACGTTAACTCACGTCCGGCACGCATGCACGCGCCAGCCAGCTGATTTTCGGGCCTTCTGGGCTCACCGGAAGTCAGCAAACAAGCCATTTCTGGCCTCCGGGGGTGGGGTGGGGTGGGGAAGGCCGTTTTTGACCTCCCCAGGCTCCAAGAAAGCCTCCGGAGGCTGGGGAGGGCAAAAAACGGGCTTACCGGGCCCACTGTGCCATCTCGTGCCAAAAGCAGGGGGAATGCGGAGGGGTTGGGCACGCATGGGCGGGGTGCATAGAATTATGGGTGTGGGCACACAAGCACGTGACCCTCCCCCCGCTTTTGGCACACAATGGCAAAAAGGTTAGCCATCACTGCCCTATACTATTTCAGACAAATGCATTATCCAGTCACTCCTGAAAAATTTCCATTGATGAAACACCCACAACTTCTGAAAGCAAGTCATTCCACTAGTTTATTGTTCTCACTGTTGGGAAGTTTCTCCTTAGTTCTAGGTTTCTTCCTTCATTAGTTTCCATCCGTTGCTTCTTGTTCTGCCTTCAAGTGCTTTGGAAAATGGATTGAAACCCCCCCCCCACTCTTCTTTGTGGTAGCCCCTTAGATATTGCTATCATGTGGGTACCTATGGCCCAATGGTGAAATGTAAAATTTGTTACTACCGGTTCTGTGGGCATGGCTTGGGGGTGGGGGGGGGATAATATGACTGAGTGGGTGTGGCCAACCTTTTTTTTTTTTTACTTTTAAAACGATTTTTTCTACAACCTCTTCAGCTGAAGAGGTTATAAAAAAATGCTTTTAAAGCCTCTGACGATCCCAGCTGACTTGCCTGATAGGCAGAGGCTTTTTTTCCTTTTAAAAACATTTTATAACCTCTTCAGCTGAAGAGGTTATAAAAAAATGCTTTTAAAGCCTCTGACGATCCCAGCTGACTTGCCTGATAGGCAGAGGCTTTTTTTCCTTTTAAAAACATTTTATAACCTCTTCAGCTGAAGAGGTTATAAAAAAATGCTTTTAAAGCCTCTGACGATCCCAGCTGACTTGCCTGATAGGCAGAGGCTTTTTTTCCTTTTAAAAACATTTTATAACCTCTTCAGCTGAAGAGGTTATAAAAAAATGCTTTTAAAGCCTCTGACGATCCCAGCTGACTTGCCTGATAGGCAGAAGCTTTTTTTTTTTTAAGCCTCTGACGATCCCAGCTGACTTGCCTGATTGGCAGAGGCTTTTTTTCCTTTTAAAAACATTTTTTCTATAACCTCTTCGGTGGAAGAGGTTGTAGAAAAAATGCTTTTAAAAGCATTTTAATCTGATGATTCCAGCTGAGCTGCATGATCATCAAGAGGCTTTTTTTTTTTTTACTTTTAAAAGCATTTCTTCGGCCAAAGAGGATGTAGAACAAATGCTTTTAAAAATTAAAAAAAAAGCTTCTGATGATTGCGCGGCTCAGCTGGGCAATGGGCGGGGGGCAGGGATTTCTGCTACTGGTTCTCCAAACCACCCGCCTCCATCGCTACCAGATTGGACGATTCGGTCCGAACCGGGAGCATTTCACCCCTGCTATGGCCCCTTTATGACCTGCGGACTTCAACTCTCAGAATTCCTGAGCCAGCAAGGCCCTGTCCTTCAGAGCATTTTGGAACCCGAAAGAGTTTCAAAAATATTTTTACCTGAAGGGTTATATTGATGACGAGATTGGTCCCTTGTATAAAGTTACTTAGACATTTTACCAACAATGCCCAGATTCTTGAAAGCCCTGAAAATATAGATAATCCTCAATTTACGACCATAATTGAGTCCAAAATTTCTGTCACCAAGTGAGACATTTGTTAAGTGAGTTTTGCCCTGTTTAACGACCTTTCTTGCCACAGTTGTTAACCGAATCACTGCAGTTATTAAGCTAGTAACACGGTTGTTAAGTGAATCTGGCTTCTCCATTGACTTGGCTTGTCAGAAGGTCGCAAAAAGTGATCACATGACCCCGGGAATACTGCAACCGTCATAAATATGAGTCAGCTCTAAGCGGATGAAACTGATCACGTGACCATGGGATGCTACAACATTCATAAATGTCAAAAACGGTCATAAGTCACTTTTTTCCAATGCCGTTTTAACTTTGAATGGTCACTAAACGAACCTGTTGTAACTTGAGGACTATCTGTAGCTGTTTGGATCCCAGCCAGAACGTGGCTTATTTTTCTAAATTCGCAGTCCTAATTATAACATGGCTACCCGACTCTCTTCTGAGGAATTCAGAATATTTTTTTTGTAAACTCTTAACAAGACTTTCCCCCCCAAAACCACTTGTGGGACATTTGCAGATCTGGATGCTCCAGCAAGGAGGAATGAATGAATGAATGAGCTGGAAGGGACCTTTGAGGTCTTCTAGTCCAGCCCACTCTTCAAGCAGGAGAACCTATATCACTTCAGAGAGGTGACTGTCTACTCTTCTTTAAAACCTCCAGTGATGGAGCACCCACAATTTCTGGAGGCAATCTGTTCCTCTGATTAATTGTTCTCTCTCTTAGGAAGTTTCTCCTTAATTCCAGGTTGCTTCCCTCCTTGATTAGTTTCCATCCATTGTTTCTTGTCCTGCCCTCTGGTGCTTTGGAGAATAATTTGACCCCCCTCTTCTTTGTGGCAGCCCCTCAAGTACTGGAATACTGCTATCATGTCACCCCTAATTCTTCTTTTCTCTATAGGCTAGCCAAATCGAAATCCCGCAGCCGTTTCTTCGTTTGTTTTAGTTTCCAGGCCTTCAATCATCTTAATTGCTCCTCTCTGAACTTTTTCCAAAGTCTCAACATCTTTTTTGTAGTGTAGTGTGGTGTGGGATGGGGTTTGGGACTCCAGCCCCCTCACTTTTTTGGTCATTGTGTTTAACTTAGGCCTTTCTTTGCAGGATTTTACTCTTCCTTTATGATTTTTTTAGAAGCGCCATTTTATCGGCGATGTAATTTTGCACGTTTGGACACCTTGCAAGTCTGAGGCAATCTGTGGAGTTTCTGTGAGCAGCTGCACCACCCCACATCCGAAACGTCCTTCCACGGGTTGTGCAGAGTCTTGACAGTTTTAACCCCCCGGGGTTCTCTGAGAAGCTTCACAGCTTTCTGAGGTGCAGCCTCACTGCCACGCCTCAAAAATGCCTGAAGTCATAACTTGAGTTGCCGGTGTTGTTGGACCAGCTTTGCAGTTGGCTAAAAAGTAACTCGGTTGGAAGATCTGGACTTATTACCCTGCACCATGTGTGTGCAAGTAGGACCCCAAAAACCCTAAAGAATATCTCTGGTGACATGATACCTGTGTTCCAATAAGAAACAAAGAAGTGAGGGTCAACCTGTTCTCTGAAGCAAATAGAACAAGAAGCAATGGATGGAAATTAAATCAAGGAGAGAAGCCACCTAGAACTAAGGAGAAATTTCCTGACTGTTAGAACAATTCATCAGTGGAAACAATTTGCCTCCAGAAGTTGTGGGTGCGCCAACACTGGAGGTTTTTTTAAAGAAGAGATTGGTCCACCGTTTTTCTGAAGTGGCATAGGGCCGGGATGGCGAACCTATGGCACACGTGCCACAGGTGTCACGTGGAGCCATATCGGTGGACACACAAGCATTGCCCTAGTTCAGCTGCAGTGTGCATGCGTGCACCAGCCAGCTGATTTTCAGGCCTTCTGGGCCCACCGGAAATCGGGAATTAAGCTGTTTCTGGCCTCCGGAGGGCCTCTGGGGGGTGGGGAAGGCCTGTTTTTCACCTTCCCCAGCCTCTCGGAAGCGTTCTGGGAGCCTGGGGAGGGCGAAAACGGCCTTCCCCACCCCACCAGAGGCCCTCTGGAGGCTGGAAATGGTCGGTTAGCCAACTTCCGGAGCCTCTGGAGCCTGGGGAGGGTGAAAAATGGGCCTACTGGGCCCACGGTGCCATTGCGTGCCAAAAGTGGGGAGAGCGCAGCGGGGGGGTCGTGCACATGTGTGGGAGGTGGGGCACATTGAAGTATGGGTGGGGACACACATGTGCAACCCCACCCGCGTGACCTCTGCTTTTGGCACGCAATGGCAAAAAGGTTAGCCATCACTGGCATAAGGTTTCCTGCCTGAGCAGGGGGCTGGATAAGAAGACCTCCAAGTGCCTTCTAATTCTGTTATTCTGCTTCCCTCTATCGTGTTTCCCTGAAAATAAGACCTCCCCAGATAATAAACCTTCCCCAGAAAATAACTCCCCCCCCCCCCCACCCCCCCCCCCCCCAAACGCCCCCCCCCCCCCCCCCCCCCCGGCTCTATGCCGTCCTATTTAGGCATGTTTTTGAGATCGGGTGCATGCGCGGAAGGTAGGCATGTGCGTGAACTGGGCACGCACACACATGAAACGAGCATGCAGTGAACCGGTGGTAACAAAATGTGAAACCCACCGCAGGACGAAATCATCACATATTATGGTTTCCCAGCACAAACAACCGCACACATGGCACATCAAGTTATACAGTAAGCGGACATCCCAGGACTTAATTGAGGGACCGATTTTCTTTTACTGTGGCAAAAATTTCCAGATCATTCCGTTTAGGTTGACCCAGAAATGTAGTATACTACTATCCTGTATACTACATAGTCCTCAACTTACAACTGTATACTAGGTAGTCCTCAACTTATAACTGTAATGGAACCCCAAATTTCATTTGTAAGTCACAATGGCTGTAAGTGGAGCCATCGATGTGACTGACCTAATTTTATGATATTTTTTTTTGTGGCGGTCGTGAAATGAACCTAGCTGTAAAGCGAAATCCATTCAATCCCGTGGGCATTTTGTATAACTGACAGAAACCATCGCAAATTTTGATCAGGTGATCAGGTGACTGCAGAATGCCAGAAAGATGAGGCGGTTGCCCAAAATGTGATCACGTTACTACAGAGAGTGGTCCCGCCTTTGGAACTCCAGAAGTGGGTCATAAGTAGGTTTTTGGAGGCTGTTGTAAGTTTCAATGGTTGTTTAGTGACCAGTCCAGGGGTCTGCAACCTTAAGCACTCAGAGCCATTTGGACCCGTTTCCCACAGAAAAGAAAACACCCGGAGCCACAAAACCTGGGTGGGCGTGGCCAACTCGTAACTCACTTCCACCAGTCACATGACACCCCCCCTAGCCACGCCTATTCAGCCGGTCATTAAGGCAGAGAACCAGTTGTTAAAAAACACCGGGAACCACAAAACCCTTTTGACATACTTCTCTCTCCCCCCCCCCTCTCTCTCCCGCTCTCTCTGTATCTCTCTGTCCTGGCTGCTTCTCCATCCCCCGCCATCACCCTTACCTTCTCAGGCCAGGTGAGGAGTGACTGGGAGAGGAGGGCGATGGGTGGGGCCAGCCAGTGGTGGGATTGCCCGACAGGGATCCACAGCAGAGGACCCAAAGAGCCACACGTGGCTCCGAAGCCGTAGGTTGCTGACCCCTGGACCAGTCATTAAGCGAGGGCTACCTGTAGTATCAGAAGATGGAGAGACATTTGAGGACATGGGTACAGATTGATAAATAGAGATGAAAAATAGGTGGGTTAAGAATGTATTACTAAATAAGTGGTTGTGAGAATTTGTGTGAGTGAGTGTGTGTGTGTGTGTGTGTGTGTGAGAGAGAGAGACAGAGATAGATTGTTTTTAATGTTATTTTTCTTTTTATTCCACAGGATGCAGGCATTTCTCCAACCCAGCGGGACGAAGTGATTCAGTGGCTGGCCAAACTCAGATGCCAGTTCCACCTTTATCCGGAAACACTGTCTCTGGCCGTCAGCCTCTTGGACAGGTTTTTAGCTGCTGTGAAGGTAACAGTTAGACCTCTGTGATCTTTGCAAAGGGCTGGTCGTTGGCTCCGTCCCAGGCTGAGCAAAACCTTTTCAGATAAAATCTTAACATCTCCTGTTCACTTGGACTCTTGATGCTTGACTTAACTCTGCTGTGGAGACCACAGGGGGGTGTCCATGTTCTTCTCTGTGCTTACATACCGTATTTTTCAGCGTATAAGACGCACCTTTTCCCCCCCCCAAAAAAGAGGGTGAAAATCTGGGTGCGTCTTATACTCCAAATGTAGCCCCGTCCAGCTTCTCAAACGGAGGTTTCAGACGCTGAAAAAAGTATCAGAAATGAAGCTTCAGAAAAAAAAGTTCCCAAACAGAGCTTCAGAGGCTTTTTTTCTGAAGCTCTGTTTCAGAGGCAGGAAAAACTTTTTTTTCTGAAATGGAGTTTCAGACGTAGAAAAATAAAGCAAAAAAAAAAAAAAGCAAGGCACAGAGCTCACAACCAAACAACCTGTTGCTAAAATTCACCTCTGAGAACAGTTGATTGGGGGTATTCCGGGAGGCTGATCCACCTGCCAATCATCTTTTTTATTATTTTATTTTTATTTTATTAATCATATTTCTATGCCGCCCACTCTCCGAGGACTCTGGGCGGCTTACAACAATCGACAGTATACTAAATAGCATATTGCCCCCAACAATCTGGGTCCTCATTTTACCCACCTCGGAAGGATGGAAGGCTGAGTCAACCTTGAGCCGGTGAGATTTGATCTGCTGATCTGCTGAACTAGCAGTCAGCTGAAGTAGCTGCAGTACAGCACTCTAACCACTGCGCCACCTCAGCTCTTTCTTATTTTCTTATTTTTTCTTATTTTCCTCCCCAAAAACTAAGGTGCCTCTTATAGTCCGGTGCATCTTATACTCCGAAAAATACGGTAGTTCTTCATGGCCAGAACTGAACAGTTTCCATTGCTCTCCAATCTCTGTTTCTTTCTTCAATGGCTTATTTCAGGGGGATCTCCAAACATGGCGACTTTACGACTTGTGGACTTCAACTCCCAGAATCCCTCAGCCAGCATGGCCGGCTGGCTGAGGGATTCTGGGAGTTGAAGTCCACAAGTCGTAAAGTCGCCGTCTTTGTAGGCCCCTGTGGCTCAGAGCAGTTCAAGCATTCTTCAACTTAACAACCATTGGTTTAGTGTCAGTTCCAAGGTACAACAGCCCTGAAAAAAGTGACTTTTTTTTTGATGAGGAATGGAAGGGTTTATATTCTTTGCAGTCCTCTGGTTGTTAGTACTCCGAGGGTCATCGTTTGCTCTAGACAGCTCTGGTTTAAATCCTTCCATTTCCCCACCCTTCAGTTAGAACCGAAGAAGCTTCTTGGATGAGAAGCGAAATGTTTTCAAGGAAAAACAAACCAAGAAAGTTCGATTGCCTTTTTGAAAAAAACACCTTGGGGCACAACCATGACGGGGATGATTGAGAATTTGCATAGAAGCTGGGAACAGCCCTTTTTCTATTTTCAACCCAAAGAGCCTGTTGCTTACACTAAATTAAGATCATTTTGGGCTGCTTTTGTTTCCATTTTAGGGACTGGGTCTATTTTCTTGCCTGGAATTAATGTCTACCAACAAAATATATATATATTTCCCTCGCTCCCTTATTTGAACAGGGGAAGGAACGAAAGCAACGTGTTCCATGTTTACCAAGCTAAATTAAGCCTCCAACAGAAATTAAAGATAGAAATCTCGTGCCAACTTTGCTGGGAGCAAAACCTTACGAAACAACAGCCGGATTTCTATTTGCAGGAACGTGCCGAGCAGCCTTGCCCAATCCGGTGCCTTCCAGATCTATTGAAATTTCCTTCCCTATAATTCCTACCGCACCTAAACAATCATTGGGGATTATGGGACAGGAATCCAGCACATTGAAAGGCACCAGAGTGGTGGAAACTGGAATATAGGTCGTCCTTGACTTACGTCTGTAATTGACCCAGAATTACAGTCATAAGTCGTTGCAGTCATTAAAATGGCTCACCATGTGACTATATCCAATTTTTTGTGTGGTGGTCGTTAAGTGAAAAATTATAGTCCTTAAGTGAGGACTGCCTGCATATCATCTAATAGGGATATATATTCCCATTGCCATATACTTTTTAGCAGAGGGAGTGGTACAGTGGCTTAGAGGTGGAGCTCTTGCCTCACAATCAGGAGGCTGTGAGTTTGATAGGGGCAGATATTTCTCTGGGCGTACTGAGAATATATCTGCTGGAAAAAAACTCTGCATTGGCGACAGGAAGGGCATCTGGTCAGTAAACACTCAGCTCCATTCAGTTGCCAGACACTATCTGCAAGGGATTATGGGGTCGTTAAAAGAGGATGATGATGATATACTTTTTAGCAGAGAGTGAAGGTCCTTAGTCTGTGATTTGTTTTATCGTTTTTGATCCTAAATTATATTCTTTAAAAGAAATATCTCTCCCTGCCTCTATTTCTATTAATACCACAGATACATTTATAAACCTACCGTATTTCTCGGAGTATAAAATGCACCGGACTATAAGACGTACCTACCTTTTTTTGGTGAGGAAAACAAGAAAAAGAAATCTGCCTCTGCTTCCCAGCAATTTTGCCTCATTACAGGAAACAGCTTGCTTTACTTTCATTTTCATTTTCAGCATATCTTGATTAGCACAAGGAAAAAAAAAATCTGCTCCAGCAATTTATCTCCTTGCAGCAAGGCCAAAACAGCTGAGAGTCGGGAGGCCGATCCAATCAACTTGTGCTAATTAGGCTGTGCTGAGGCTGAAAGGAGCTGTTTCTTCTTGCTGCTTGCTGCAAGGAGGTAAACTGCTGGGAGGCAGAGGCCAAAGGGTGGGCGGGGCTACATTTGGTGTATAAGATGCACCTAAAATTTCACCCCCTTTTAGGGGGGAAAAAGTTGTGTCTTATACTGTGAAAAATACGGTATTTGGACCAATAGATTCCAGAGAACTGGAGACCAGTATCATCAGCCAGCACGGAAATGTAATTTAGAAAGTTCTACAAAGAGAAACTTTAATAGAAAATATAAACTTTTTTTTCCCCCAGTTGCTCAACTCCGAAATCTGTCTCATTTTTTTAGCAGTCGTAATGGTCTCCTAATGCTCTTTCTTTAAGCCTTGTTGATGGCCTCCCAACTTGGAGCTTTACCATCTGGCCCAAATTAAGCCTTCGAATAGTTTCCAGCTAGAAACGGAGCTTTTGCTTACTCAGAAACCTCCCTTATTTTTCTCCCTCTTCCAAATAATTTTTCAATCCTTTTCTTTCATCGTCTACCTTTTCCGGGCTTGAGAGAAGGAAGCGGCGGAGCCGTTTATGCTTCAGAGGGCACAGCTCTTGATTTCTGTTGATGGAACTTAGTATATGCCTTCGAGTCAGTTTCTGACTCCCGGCCGGACAAGTCCCTGCAGTTTTCTTGGCAAGATTTTTCAGAAGTGGTTTTTTTTAACTATTGACTGTTTCCTAGTGTGGAGAGGGCGTGATTGGCCCAAGGTCACTCAACGGGCTTTGGCGCCTGAGGTGTGGGATTAGAACTCACAGGTTTCTCCTCTGATCCTTAAGCACCGCACAAAACATTTTTTTTAAAGTTTCTTGTACCTGCAGAGTTTGGGGTTTTCTCCTCCTGAAATTAGTTGCAATTCGCACGCCGCTCGTTGAAAGATCTGAGAATGAGGGAGGAAGGAAGTGCTGTCAGCATTTAGACAATGGAAGCAAATCGTTGGGAGCAAGCGTCTCTTGAATTAGATCCAATGTGTGTCCTTCAGCAGGCAGAATTCATGCCTCACTTGAAATCGTCTTCTTAGAAACATTTCTACGCCATAGCCTGTTGTTGAGAGCCTGGTTCATATAGGGCAGCGATGGCTAACCTTTTTGCCATCACATGCCAGGAAGGGGGGGGCAGGGGGGTCGCGCGCGTGCGTGCTCATACCCATAATTCTATGCGACCCACCCACCCCTTGCTCACCCCACTCCTGGCACAAAATGGCCCGTTTTTCTTTCTCACCTGGCTCCAGGACCTCTCTAGGCGTCTGGGGAGGGCAAAAACAGCCTTCCCCACCCCTTCGGAGACCCTTCGGAGGCCAAAAATGGCCCGTTTGACAACTTCCAGTCTCACCGGAAGCTGAGCTTGTTTGCCCGCTGATATGGTTACGCGTGCCAGCTGTGGCATGCGTGCCATAGGTTCGCCATCACGGATATAGGGGATGATCTAAAAACCAGGAGGCAGTGAGTTCTAGTTTCACCTTAGGCACGAAAGCCAACTGTGGGAGACTTGGGGCCAGGCACCAGGAGACTAGGAGTTCTAGTATCTGCTTTAGGCATGAAAGCCAACTTGGGAAATTTGGGGCCAATCACCAGGAGACTGGGAGTTCTAGTCCTGCCCTAGGCAAGAAAGTCAACAAGGGGGTTGGGCAATCACACTCTCTCTCAGCACAACCTACCTCACAAGGTTGTTGTGGGGAAAATTGGAGGGGGAAGAAATATTAGATATGTCTGCTACCTTGAATTATTTATAAAAATAATAAAGCGGGGTATAAATAAGTACATTAAGGAATAAACAAAGTCTCTAGAATGGGGATGCTATTGGGTTTATTTAATGATGAACAAGTTCTTATGAAATGTCATGCTCTCTGAACTTCTCTATCTGGGGCAAGTTCTCATTTTTATTTTATTTTTTTTTTCACATTTTTGAACCTGCTATCTCCTTCACTTTTAGTTGACTACAGATAGTCCTCAGTATTCATTTAGTGACCATTACGGTGGCACTGAAAAAAGTAACTCATGACTGTTTTTCCACACTTAACGACCGTTGCAGCATCCCCATGGTTACAGGATCAAAATTCAGACACTTGGCAACTGACTCGTATTTATGACGAGTTGCAGTGTTGGCGGTCGTGTGATCCCCATTTGCGACCTTCTGACAAGCAAAGTCAATGGGAAAGCTAGATTCCCTTCACGACCCTGTTCCTAACTTAACTGCTGCAATAATTCACTTTACAACTGTGGCAAGAAAGGTCAACGCTCACTTAACAACTGCCTTGCTTAGCAACAGAAATGTTTGGCTTAATTGTAGTCGTAAGTCGAGGACTACCTGTACCACAGAGACTTATAGATATAGATCCATTCATCCTCTTCCTTGACTGCTTTAGTAGCAGTTTGGAGCCAGAATCCACCTGTGAATTCCTGGCAGAAATTGACAGCGATCTGACCTGTTCTTTTTCAGCGACTTCCAGAGCTCTTGGTTTAGATCGTAGTAGCTGAAAGCTCTCCAGATGGGTTGAAAGATTTAATGGAGTGGTGCAGTGGCCTAGCTCTCGCCTCACAATCAGGAGGCTGTGAGTTCGATCCTCGGTAGAGGCAGATATTTCTCTCTCTGGGCACACTGAGAATATATCTGCTGAACAAAACCCCGCATTGGCGACAGGAAGGGGATCTGGCCAGTAAACAGTCTGCTAGCTCCATTCCGTAGCCCAGACTCCACCCCGCAAGGGATAATGGGGTCGTTAAAAGCTGATGATGATGGGTTGAAAGATTTAATCCCACCTGCAGAAACAATGCTTAGGATGCCCCCCTAGCGTCCCTAAATTGCCCATTCTGATAGATGAGGAATACAGTGGATTTGTGTAGATGTTCTTGATTTGCGAGTCGTGTGCCCGTAGCTGCGTACCAGAAAGTCCTGGGTGGGGCCAAGGGGAAAAAAAAAAAACTTAAACCCATTTCGTTTACATTTAAATTTAATTTGATTTAAATAGAGCGAAGATGATGACTCTTTAATTATGCGTTTCACAATCTTCCCGTCTTATTAAAAATTACAGTTTGGTAATTACTGTTGTAGGGGTGTGGAGGTTGCCTCACGGAGTTTCATATTTATTTAGTTATTTATGTGCTTATTTGGTACAGTTTACACGCCACACGGAACCCAGCAAGGCTCAAGAGTGGCTCACAACAACAACAACAACAACACTCAATTAGAATAGAAGCCGTCATACCAAGCAAGAGAATCACAAGATAGCAAGATGGGCATTATATGTTTAATAAATTAATAAAAATAAATAAACAGCACCCTGAGGGACAGCTGAAACATGCAGGCCCAAAGTGGTGGTGGTATCCCTGTTATCATCTCTTTATTTCGGGGCTCTTCAGAAAAACAACTTTATTAATGGCTCCCTCCCCACATGGGTAGGGTAGGCGTCAATACGGATAGTCCTCGACTTATAACAATTAGTTAGTGACCGTTCAAAGTTACAACGGCACTGGAAAAAGGGACTTACAGCCGTTTTTCACACTTGCAATCCATGGTCATAATAACAATTCAGTCACTTGGCAACTGACTCATATTTATGACGGTTGCAGTGTCCCGGGAACTTGTGATCCCTTTTTGCGACCTTCTGACAAACAAAGTCAATGGGGAAGCCAGATTCACTTAATAACTGTGTTACTAATTTAACGACTGCAGTGATTCCCTCAACAACTGTGGCAAGAAAGGTGGTAAAACCGGGCAAAACTGACTGAACAAATTTCACAACTCAGCAACATAAGATTTTGGGCTCAATTGTGGTTGTAAGTTGAGGACTACCTGTATTCAGTGGCCTATTTCAGGGGTGGGCAACTGTGGCCCTTTTGCAACCTGTGGACTTCAACTCCCAGAATTCCTGAGCCGGCTGGCTCAGGAATTTTGGGAGTTGAAGTCCACAGGTTGTAAAAGGGCCACAGTTGCCCACCCCTGGCCTATTTGGATTATGTCATTTTCCCCTATCCCTCTCCGCTTCCTCTTAAAATTTGTAATACAGGTAGTCCTCGACATTAACAACAGTTCATTTAGTGACCGTTCAAAGTGGAAAAAACCGATTTATGACCCTTAACCGACTTATGACTCTTTTTCTCAGCCTCCCCATGTTCATGTGATCAAAATTCAGTTGCTTGGCAACTGGTTCATACTTAACGACCGTCACTGTGTCCCGAGGTCATGTGATCAGCTTTTGTGACCTGACAAGCAATGTCAGTTATTGGAAGCCAGATTCACTAATTAACAACCAGGTTACTAACTTTTATCAACTGCAGGGATTCACTTTTAACAACTGTGGCAAGAAAGATGGGGCAGAATTCGCTTGAACAAATGGCCTCACTTAAGGACAGGCATTTTGGGCTCAGTTGTGGTCGTAAGTCGAGGACGACCCGTCTCCAGTGATCTACCCCCAAGACTGACTGACTCTGGCAAGGCAGAGATGATAATGCAAAATGCCAGCCAGGTCTTCGGTTGCATTTAATGCCATTTGGCATTCACTGCGCTTCACTTAACCCCCTTCATTGATTTTTGCTCTCTATGGATCTCCTCAGCTAGCAGTGAGCACACCCCCTTCCCCCCCCCTCCCCGGAAGACGTGGAAACTCTCACCGGGTGCCAATTATGCTAAAAAGACTTGGTGGATTCCAGGTTTGCTTCTCATAAGGAAATATTGATTGCCCCCCCCCCCGCCCCCCCCCCCCCCCAAAATGGCTTTCTGAAAGCAGCTGTAAAGAGCAGTGAACTTCTGGACTGAGATAACCTGTGCTTGGCATCCAGGTTTCTTTGGGGAATGGCTGGAGGTACCTTTTTAATTTTTTAATTGTCCTACTTTCTTCTTTCTCCCTTGCAGGCTCGTCCAAAGTATCTGAACTGTATTGCGATCAGCTGCTTCTTCCTTGCCACCAAAACCATTGAGGAAGACGAGGTAAGTCTTCTCAAAAGCTTGGAATTGTGACGGCCGCTGCAGTTTGCTGAGGTTGGAGTGAGCGGGAATTTGCTTGACTTTGGACATTTGCTTTGACGTTGGCTCATATAGCAAATCAAGGAAGCATCTCCGCTATTTCTACCTCTTGGTGTTCTCTGAGCTTGGTTATTTTTCTTGAAGACCTTTCATCACCCAACTAGGTAACATCATCAGTGCTAGAAGGCAGTGCGGTTTGCTCTCTTGTTTATATGCAGTGGCTTGCCCGGTCAGTGTTTATTTTATTTATTTATTTATTATTGAATTTCTATACCGCCCTTCTCCCTGAGGACTCAGGGCGGTGTACAGCCAGAATTAAAAAACATGCAGTACAAATATTAAAAAACAATTAAAAGATATATAAATTTGGCCCAATTAAAACTCACTACCAATTAAAACATTTAAAAATTGTTGCTACCAACAGTGTAATATACTTCTACATAAATGGGGATCAAACCAGGGGTGAAATCCAGCAGGTTTTGACAGGTTCTGGAGAACTGGTAGCGGAAATTTTGAGTAGTTCGGAGAACCGGCAAATACTACCTCTGGCTGGTCCCAGAGTGAGGTGGGAATGGGGATTTTGCGGTATCCTTCCCCTGGAGTGGGGTAGGAATGGAGATTTTGCTTCTCCTGTCATGCCCACCAAGCCACATCACGCCCACAGAACTGGTAGTAAAAAAATTTGAATTTCACCACTGGAGCAAACCCCCACTGTTTCTAGCACTGATGATGTTATCAAGTTGGGTAATGAAACGTTCTAGGTAACATCATGGGTGTTAAAAGGGAGTGGGGATATTTTTTTATTTAAACCCACTCCCTTCTAGCACTGATGATGTTACCTAGTTGGGTAATGAAACATCTGACCAGGGACCCTGCAATTCAACCCTAAACTTCAAGCATTCTTCTCTTCTACCTCTCTTGAGATGGTTGATGGACCACCTAGGTCCAAGGCCTCATGAGGCCACCCAGAGTCGAACTGTTGTGGCAGGAATGACTTAGGGGTAAATCTGGAGAAGGTTTTGTTGAGGTTTCCAATTACTCTCTCCAAAATGTGCAAGTGAGTTTCCTAGACCACCCACAGTGCTGTAGGGATTAAAATTGGGGGGGGGGGGGGGGGGGCCGGGGGGTCGTAGGGTTTAAAAAAAAAAATTAACCCCCCCCCCCCCAACTTGAAGTTCTCCCCATCACGATGGAGACGGTGCAGAGAAGGTTCCCTTAATCTTTTCAACTGCTGGAAGCAACTTCATATTGCTGGCGCAGCTAACCAAATACAAGAATACCTCTCGTATTGCTGCTAACAGTAATACTTGCTTACGGAAACATTTTGACTTTGCTCTCTTTATTACATGCTCTTTATTACATTTATTAAAGATCGGGCCATGATGCCCGGTTTTCTACTGCAAGGAGTCATCATATTTCTTTTTTTAATTAGATCATTTCAACTTTGCTTTGTCAGCTGAAATAGGCTTTGGAGCTGCTCCTAAAAAAGACTGGGGGAAATTTAACAGTGGCAGGCAAATACCTTATCATCTGTAAGGTATATTTGCTGCCAGATATTATTGTTGTTATTCTTTAATTAAAAGAGTTTTTGCCTAGCTGTTTACCTTAAATATGGCCTCCGAGTTTATAGAGAAATTTGGATTAAGGGGTTTATAGAGAAATTTGGATTAAGGGGGGATTACTAATAATTTGATAAACAGTTTTCTGCAAATGTAACTGGTAGATGATTTAGCCTAATTAATATTCAAGCCTGCAGCAGGGGGTAACTCCTAGTTGATTTTAGTTTATTTCCGAAAGCCAAGCCACGTTTTAAGTATTTGGACAGGAGACCACTAAGAAATCCCAGAATGGTAAATAACACTGGGAAGTCAGAAAAACATAGTGGAATAAGGTGAACGGTTTTAGTATTTTTAAAAAATGGAACACATTCATACTAAAATTGAATAAACACTGACTAAACAGAGGTGTCTTTGTCAGTCATCTAAACGTAATAATTTTATTAGAGTTTAGAAAAGATAAAAGACTAATAAATCCAAGATAAGAAGGCTGTTCAAATTGTTCTTCTGATTTATTATTTCTATGCTTCTTTTAATCATTAAGACACCATTTGTAAATGGATTCTGGTATCTTTTCTCCACATTATACTCTGGCATTTTAAAATCCAGATTTAGATCCACAACATCTGTTTCCACATCACTTTTGTAATCTGGCATTTTTAATACATCCAAATCCATATTCAAATCAGCCTCAGTCTCTTTTATCCAGTAAAATCCGTTATTCTTCTATATCCTCTTTTATGGTATCAGACAATCTATTAAGTAATTTTTGAGTACATTGTTCCCAATCAGTCTTTTTATTTTTTTTCTGAAGTCAAATAATATTGTTCCATTGTTTTAATGGGTCTCTTCTTTAATTATAATCCTTAGTTTTCTCTGGTCCCCTCTTACCATCTGTTTTGTTTTCCAATTAGCAAAATTTTCCCATTGGAGGATTTTTTTTACAAGTAATTTCAAAAGTCCATCTAACCCCTTAGTTTTCCAAAATCGAGATTCTAATACCCATTTTTGCTGGATTTTTTCCCCCAAAATTAAACTTTTTCTTTTTAATCTTTAAGCTTACATAAAACTTCTTCTAATGTGGAAGGAGATTCTCCTGGCATAATGAAATGGGAGAGAGATTTCTTAGGAAGTCATGCTGTAAACTGTGACTTTAAAAGTCAATATCGACACCTTAAATTTTTCCTTGTGTAGACATTTTTTTAAAACAACTTTTAAACTTTTTAAAAGAAATTATGGTACCTTTACACCTTTCCATACTGCCTGCTACTAAAACTCTGATTTTGCCTAAATTTTGATCAGGGACCGGGGGAAACATTGTTCCAAAGTTCAGTTAACACAAACATAATTTACCAAGATTGATGGTATTAGAAAGTTGGCTTACACTTTCTCCACCAAGTCAGCCTGTCTTGTCATTATCTCCTTTCATCAATAGAATAGAATAGAATAACGGAGTTGGAAGGGACCTTGGAGGTCTTCTAGTCCAACCCCTGCTTAGGCAGGAAACCCTACACCACTTCAGACAAATGGTTATCCAACCTCTTCTTAAAAACTTTCCAGTGTTGGAGTTCACAACTCCAGTGTTCACAACTTCTGGAGGCCAGTTGTTCCACTGATTCATTGTTCTCACTGTCAGGAAATTTCTCCTTAGTTCTAAGTTGCTTCTCTCCTTGATTGGTTTCCACCCACTGCTTCTTGTCCTGCCCTCTTGGAGAATAGCTTGACTCCCTCTTCTTTGTGGCAGCCCCTGAGATATTGAGACACTGCTATCATGTCTCCCCTAGTCCTTCTTTTCATTAAACTAGACATACCCAGTTCCTGCAACCATTCTTCCTATGTTTTAGCCTCCAGTCCCCTAATCATCTTTGTTGCTCTTCTCTGCACTTTCTAGAGTCTCACATCATTTTTTTACATCGTGGCGACCAAAATTGAATGCAATATTCCAAGTGTGGCCTTACCAAGGCCTTATAAAGTGGTATTAACACTTCACATGATCTGGATTCTATCCCTCTGTTTATGCAGCCTAGAATTGTGTTGGCTTTTTTGGCAGCTGCTGCACACAGCTGGCTCATATTTAAATGGTTGTCCACTAGGACTCCCAAGATCCCTCTCACAGTTACTACTATTCTGGGTTATTCTAGGCATCAAGTCTGGGTTATTCCAGTTTGAATAAAAAGTCATGGCTCCACCTGCATAACTTGATTTTTGATAAGGATGTTTTAATAAAACAAACAAAGGAAATCATTCTTGAAATGAGCTCCATGTTTACCAATATTTATTTCCACTCAGGATCATCACCATTTGCTAGGCCCTAAAGCCATCAATGGGCAAGCTTCTTAAAGCTGTCTCAAAATAACCCCACAGTTTTTGTCTCTTCAATGAGGTTCTTTCTTCCTCTTCTGTGCCTTTTAAACAACAATTAAGCAGAATTCAGAAGCCCCAAAAGACATTTTTGTGCTTCTGCAACCTATGACAATGCCTGTGGGGAGACAGACGGACGGATGGACGGACGGGGACAGCAATAGTCATAAATAGAGAACCAGTTGCCAAGGCTCTGAATTTTGATCACCTGACCACACGGGGATTGCTGCAAAAGTTGTAAATTTGAAAAATGGTCATCAAGTCACATTTTTCAGTGCTGTTGCAACTTTGAATGGTCACTAGGGTGGATAAAAATCAATGATTTTTTAAAAAAAATCAAAAAAAAAAATCAGATTTTTTTAATTTAAATCAGATTTTTTTGATTTTTATCGAATTTATTTTAATAAAAAACTTTTGGGGTAAAAATCTATCGTAAGATAGTTTTCTATTTAAGATACATAAATAATTTAGTTTATTCAGCATGAAATGGAGCTTAGTTATGTAGCATGAGGCTGTATATTCTGCAACACTGGGACTATCGGTGAGTCAACAGTGGGTCAAAGGAGTAGCAGAGATGACAGTTGCTCTTTAAAAATTATGATTTAAATCGAGTTGATTTAAATCAAGCCTTTTTACTAGTGATTTAAATCATGATTTAAATTGTGATTTAAATCAACTCGATTTAAATCAAATCCACCCTGATTGTCACTAAATGAACTGTTGTAAGTCTAGGACTACCTTTCCTGCTTGAGCAAGGGTTGGACTAGAACAGGGGTCTCCAACCTTGGCAACTTTAAGACTTGCGGACTTCAACTCCCAGAGTTCCTCAGCCAGCAAAGCTGAGACCCCTGGATTAGAAGACCTCCAAGGTCCCTTCCAATTCGGTTATGGTAGTTTAGCACCATTGGAAGGTTGCCAGATTGGGAACGCTTTTCCTCAACGGTCTGCAGGGCGTTTCTCGAAGGATGCTCTTAATCCCCATTTTCTTCTCTGCTTTAATCTTTCAGAAGATTCCAGTGCTGAAGATCTTGGCCAGAGACAGTTTTTGTGGCTGTTCTCCAGCAGAGATTCGCAGAATGGAGAAGATTATTCTGGATAAGTTGAACTGGGATCTTCACACGGCCACTGCGTTGGATTTCCTTCACATTGTAAATATTTGGGACAAAAACTTATTCGACTGTTAGAAACATGTCTCAGCTGGAGGGTGCAGGAAAGATGGCTGGTTTTAGTCTCTCAATTGTCCCCCCCGGCCCCGGCCCCCCCCAAATGATACTTGCCAGATTTTTTCCCCCCCTAAACGGATTTCAGGATACCATCAGAGTAAGTATGTTAGCCCTCCTTTTGAATCACATTGTCAGCACTTCAAGCTGCATTTACTCTAGTGCTAACATAAGAAGGAGAAGCGGAGGCATCTGGAAAGGGACGTTTGACTTTTCACCTACTTATTTTCCCTGGAGATAATATCCCCTAGGACCGTGATGGCAAACCTATGGCACGCATGCCACAGGTGGCACACGGAGCCATATCTGTGGGCACGCGAGCATTGCCCTAGCTCAGCTCCAGTGCACATGCACATGCAGGCCAGCTGATTTTCGGGCCTTCCGGGCCCACCGGAAGTCGGGAAATGGGCCATTTCCAGCCTCCAGAGGGCCTCTGGGGGGGGGGGTTTGCCCTCCCCAGGATCCTAGAAAGGCTCTGGAGCCTGGGGAGGGCGAAAAACGGGCTTTCTAGTCCCACTGTGCCATCGCGTGCCAATTGCAGGGAGAGCGCGGGGGGTCGCACATACATGCACGGTAGGACAGGGTGCACTGAATTATGGGTGTGGGCACATGCATGCGCGACACCCCTGCGCTCTTCCCGCTTTTGGCATGTGATGGCAAAAAGGTTAGCCATCACTGCCCTAGGAGATGGGATGGGAGGGGGGAAATTCCTTTGAGCTGGAGCAGTAGATTAGGAGTAGAGTGACTCGGAAGATGGCCAATGAGTGCAGAGGAGTGGGGAACGGAAAGGGAGGGTTTTGGGTCTGGAAGTCAGTGTTGGCTGCGATGGAGTCGGAGTTAGAATGTCGTGCTTAATAAATGGGAGTTTTTCATCAAAGACTTGGTTTGAAATGCAATTTATTTGAGACGACCTCAAAACCTGACACACATTTTTTAGGCTGCCTTGAGTTGTATATAAAAAGAATAATAAAGGCAGGATATTGATTCAATAAAGAAATACCTGTCATAGAAAAACCTAAAAAATTAAGAGGGAAAAAAAAAACGGAAAAAGGGGAGAATGGAATAAACTGCAGTCTAAAACAGGACATAAAACAGAAGTGGAAGAATCCTCTAGAGAGAAAATAAACTTCCTAGCACCATCATTCCCAATAAAACCCCCGTGTCAAAAGAAGGGAGAGAAGATTTGGAGCTTACCTGCAGATCAGAACATGCCTTCCCCAGGTGAGATGCCAAGGTTCACTCTTCTCTTTCTCATCCCACTCCAGTTCCATGCAGTCGCCTTGTCCACCAGGCCTCAACTGCTGACCAGCTTGCCCAAGGTGAATCCGTCCCAGCACGTTGCTTTGTTGACCAAGCACTTACTGCATTGCCTAGCCTGCTACCAACTCCTTCAGTTCAAGGGCTCCATGTTGGCTCTGGCCATCGTGAGCCTGGAAGTGGAGAAGCTGATCCCTGATTGGCTGGCTCTCATCATTGAGCTGCTCCACAAGGCACAGGTAGGACCAGACCTTTGAACCTTAGGTGAAAAGGTGGAGCTTTTATCTTGATGCTGTCTTGGAATTTTGGAACATGTGAAGAAGAGTTGCAGGAACTGGGCATGGCTAGTCTAGTGAAGAGAAGGACCAGGGAAGACATGATAGCAGTCTTCCAATATTTGAGGGGCTGCCACAGAGAGGAGGGGGTCAAGCTATTTTCCAAAGCACTTGAAGGCCAGACAAGGAATAATGGATGGAAACTGATCAAGGAGAGACTCAACCTAGAAATAAGGAGACATTTTCTGACAGTGAGAACAATCAAACCATGGAACAGAAGTTGCCTTTGGAAGTTGTGGGAGCTTCATCACTGGAGGCTTTCCAGAAGAGACTGGACTGCCATTTGTCAGGAACGGTGTATTGTCTCCTGCTTGGGTGGAGGGGTTGGACTAGATGACCTACAAGGTCCCTTCCAACTGTTAATCTGTAAATTGCAGGAACCAAAGACTTGTTCAGCTGCGGGTCCCTGGGATGGACATCCTGACAATGAGCAAATGGGCCTCTGTACTTGGAATTACTTTGGGGTCCTTGGTGCTCTCTGGGCTTGCTTGTTTTCTTGCAGACGTTTCGTGACCAAACTAGGTAACATCATCAGTGCTAGAAGGGTGTAGGGATTGCTCTTATTTTAACTCCAGTTCCAAAGGGGCTTCCAGAGGTCCTGTTCTCACGGGTCCTCTGGAGCCTCAGAAAAATGTGTGTGAATGTTTGGACACTTCAGTGGCTTCGGGAGAGCAAGGCCCTCTTGTGCAACATCCAGTTTTGGCATGTCACGAAAAATGGCATAGGATGTCACTTGTGATAGGCATGTCACGAGTTCACTATCACCATCACTAGAAATCCTACAGAATAGCAGAGTTGGAAGGAACTTGTTGGAGCATTCACAGCTTCTGGAGGCAAGCAGTTCCGGTGATTAATTCTCAATAACAGGAAATGTCTCCTTAGTTGTACAGTAGTGGCCAAAATTGTGGAAACCTTTTGGGAAAAGTGTATTTTTGAGGTTTGGTGGCTAATAACACCACTTTTTTGGGGGGAGTTTCAAGATCATCCTATTCCACTGCTGGAATGGCCTGGGAATAGCCCAGACCTTCACCCAATTGAAAATCTATGGAGCCGACTAAAGAAACTTGTTAGTCAGAAGCCACCCAGCAATAAAACCCAGTAAATAGAAGCCATCCTTCAATCTTGGTTTCACATTATAATAACAGCTGCAGAACTAAAAGACTTTAGTTGGGAAGAGGTTGTAAGGCCGTAATTCATGCTAAAGGTTACCCAACGAAGTATTTACTGACATGGTGATAATTTTTGAATATCTCATTTTTTATACATGTTTCGTTTTTCTTCTTTACACTGTAATTACTATTCTAATAGCAAACTCTTCATAAAAGTTATTGCATTACATTCTTTATTAAATTATTTTTTCCATTGATATATAATTTTATGGTACTGCTACAAAAAAAGTGGTGTTATTAGCTAGGTTTAGAAAATACACTTTTCCCAAAAGGTTTCCACAATTTTGGCCACTACTGTAGGTTGGTTCTCTCCTTGATTAGTTTCCATCCATTGCTTCTTGTCCTGCCTTCCAGTGCTTAGGAGAATAGGTTGATACCCTCTTGTTATGTTGGCCTAGATCAGTGGTCCCTAACCTTTGCGGTTTGGCTGGGGGGGACGGGGCGGAGAGGGGACCTGGGCTGTGCAAGAGGTGGGCTGGCACATGTGCAGCTCAACTCATGCATGTAGCAGGCCGGCGCTCATGTGCTTGCACACACAGCTGGACTGCATGTTGAGCTGCGCGTGCACACCAGTCCGCCTCTCGCGTGGCCCCGTTCCGAATAGGTCCGTGTTGGCGAAGCTATGGAACACATGCTGGAAGTGGCATGCAGAACCATCCCACGTGGGACGTGCATCCTCGCTGGCTCCTCTCCCGTGTTCCTGTGCACACATGTGCGCCAGTCAGCTGGCCTTCACACGTGCAGGAGTGCCAAAAGAGCAGTGTTCTAGTGCGCATACGCGCCGGCAACCAAACTTACAGGTTTCTGTTGTGCACATGTGTGACGGCCAGCTGTTCGTCAGGCGTGCATCCGCACCGGAAACCGGAAGTTTGGGTGCGTGCCAAAACGGTGCTCCTGTGCATGCGAAGGCCAGCGAGGCCACACAGTGCAGACTGGATGGTTTTGCGTGCCATTTCCAGCACGCAGTGACGTAAAAGTTTAGCCATCACTGGAATAGGCCATAGCACAGTAATGGGCCACAGTCCGGGGTCCCCTGGACTAGATGACCTCTAAAGTCCCTTCCAATGCTTCCAATCCCAAAAGTAACAACTTTAAAGAATCGTTTTTTTTTCCTCTTTCCCCCCCAACCCAGATGGATAGCTCCCAGCTGATCCACTGTCGGGAGTTGGTATCCAAGCACCTTTGCACTCTGCAGCCTCCTCTGCTGCCCAACTCGGTCTACGTCTACAGTCCCCTCAAGCACAACCTGGTGACTTGCCCCACGGGGGCCTTCCGATTCCATGCCCCCGCGGTCCCAGTCCCCGATTTGCAGGACAACAGCAACAAGCCGGTAGTGCCAGCCAAAGGATCCGCCTCGCTCTGCCGCCGCCGGCTGCCTCCCGGCAGGTGCAAACCCGCGACAGCCAAGCGCAAAGTGGAAGAGATGGAGGTGGACGACTTCTACGACGGGATCAAGCGGCTGTACAACGAAGAGAGTCCTCCGGATGGCGGGGATGGCAAGGCCGCCGCCGGGTGTGGTGTCGACGTCTCGTGGCAAGGAGGGAGCATTTCTCCTTGCCCTCCATTGCAGCCTGTTTCTGTCATGTAGTCCAGTGTTCCTCAAACTCCAGCAACTTGGAAGATGTGTGGACTTCAACTCCCAGAATTCCCCAGCCAGCATAGCTGGCTAGGGAATTCTGGGAGTTGAAGTCCATACATCTTCAAGTTGGTTAGGTTGAGAAACATGGGTGTAGTCCTATGTCTTCATGCGCCTTCGGTGGAAAGGCTGTTCATGCAGATGCAACCAACATCAGGCAGCCATTGGCCTTTTGGGCTAATGGTGGGAAGGCCGTACCTTAACAGGGTTAAGCAGAAGGGAGCTAGCTATCCTTTAAAAAAAAACACACACAATATATATATATCTATATCTTCCCCCCTTTTCCCTCGTTTTCCTTTGGCGGCTAATGATAGTTTTAACTCTGTTCCACGTTCAAAACTCTTGATTTTAAGTCCTTTAAAAAAAAAAAAAAAGACCCCAAAAACCAACCAAAAAAAAAAAAATAGTAGCAAAAAATTGTTTTCTGTAGTGTTGTTCGTTTCCACCGTTTCGATCGACTGTTGTGTATCGTAATCTCTCACGTCTTGTTTTGAAGAATTGACACGGAGTGTGCCGAATGCTTTTCAGATTTCTGTCTGTGTTCTCTTCCAAATTTCCTTCCTTTTTTTTTTTTTAAAAAAAAGAACTCCCTTCGCCTATAACTTCTTTTAAAAATGATTTCCAAAATTGTATGCCTTCCTAGATTATTTTTTTTTGTTTGTTTTTGTTTTGCACTTTTATTTTGGGTAAGATTCCCTTGATAATCTTTCACGAACAAAAGAGAAAACATTTTGTCTCTTTTGTCGAGTTCTCTTTCTTTTCTGTCATTCGATCGCTTTTGGTCTTTTGACTGTGGTAGCTTCAAACTAAAACTTGCTTTTAAAAATTAAGCTTTCCTTTTAACGAAAAAGAACCTTTGTATAAGCTGTCCTATTCGTAGGAAGTAAAAAAAAATGGACACTCGAGAACGGCTCTTATGTTTGGGTTTGGAAAAGGGTTAAGCTGAACAATAATTACGATTTTAATTTTACAGAAAACCTCTTTGGCTGCCATTTGTGGACTGACCAAACCGAAACGTAACGCCTTCCTTTGTGTTTTTATATACAGAAAAAGTTTTGTGCATCAAATGCAAAATATAAACGAAACAAAACAAATGGTGGGCATTGAAAGCACCTGTGTCCTTTGGGCCATTTTTGTAGCTTTGTGTATAAACGATCTTAGATTTCCCCTTTCCTTATGTTTTCTCCCTGACCTTTTATGTTTGTGTAAATTTACAACTTTTAAGACAGGGACAAAAAGAAAGGAAGAAAAAAAAAAGACTTTTAAAGATCTTCTGTTTCGATTCTAAATGCACTGCTTCTTGGAATAGCCTTCTTTTGAAAGGATCTCCTTGATTTTAAAGCTCTCTTCACAGTTCCCCTCGTGGAAGGTACTGTGTTTGCCAGTCTCGCGGAGAAAGGCTTCGGGTAGCAATAAAAACAAATACGTTGTCCTTCAGTTTCTGAATCTTGGATTTCTTTCGAAGGGGGAACGAAAAGAAAAAGAAAAAAGTCTGGCTGGAATAAATGAGTAGCTCAGCCTTATAGCCGTTTCTCTTCTCTGCTCACCTTTGGTCAACTGTTAAGGCAGCTTTTTCCATTACTTATTTCAGGGCTCTCCAAACTTTTAAGACTTCTGGACTTCCAACTCAACAAATTCCTCAGCCAGACATACTGGCTGGGGGATTCTGGGAGCTGAAGTGCACAAGTCTTACAGTTGCCAAGTTTGTAGATCCCTGGCCAGGGGTGGGCTTCAAAAATTTTAGCAAGGGGTTCTCTGCCCGGTTGCTGGGTGAGTGTGGCCTAGTCGGCCTCCTGCACCATGGCAGGGGCGTTTTTGCCTTCCCTAGGCTCCGGAGGCCCTCTGGAGGCTGAAACGGGTCCGTTTCTGGCCTTCCCAAACTTCCAGTAGGCCCGTTTTCTGCCCTCCCCGAGACTCCGCGCACACACTGCACTTACCTGCATCCAAAACGGGCCGCATGGGGACTCCGAGGATGGGAAGGGGCGGCAGGGCCAACCAGGAATGGGATTTGGGGGTTCTCTGAACTGCACAGAACCTTAGCTAGAGGTTCTCCCGAACCCCCAGCAGCCCACCCCTGCCCCTGGCTTACTCATATTAAGGGGTTTAAAATACAACTTTTCCTCTTTCTCTAAGACGGTGATGACGAACCTATGGCGTTGCCCTAGCTTATCTCCCGCGCGCATGCGTGCGCCAGCCAGCTCATTTTCAGGCCGCCTGGGTCCACCGGAAGTCTGGAAACGGGCTGTTTCCAGCCTCCCCCGGGGGGGGGGAGGCCATTTTCACCCTTCCCAGGCTCCAAGAAAGGCTCTGGAACCTGGGGAGGGTAAATAACGGGCCTACCGGACAAATTCATTTAACATTTTGAGCTCAGTTGTGGTTGTAAATTGAGGATTACCTGTATATCAACAAATCCTCACTTGTCGCTCTACCATGTTTGTTTGGGCCAAGTCAAATGAGCAGCCCAAAGTCCCTCGCTTGAACTGGGACTTTTTCATTTGGGGTTCCCCACTCAAATCCATTGTGGCTGTTTGCCTAGAATTTAGACAAAGGCAACTCCACAAATTGATAAAATTACAGGCGTGGTTTATATATTTATACTTGTATTTGTATTTATGCATATTATATATAATATGGCCATTCTGCTTGGCCAGGGATTGTGAAAATTAAAATTATATAAGGATTGTGAAAATTACAATTTTCGCAATCCGAAAGCAGAACAGTCTTCCGGCAACCACATTAGATCTGACTGCAAGCTTTAGAAGACAATAGATCACAGCAGCTCCTGTCATCCTGCTCTTCATCCCCTCTGTACTTCATCCAGACTGTGATTCTGCAGACCAAGCACTTGCATGGACGTTGATTCATCTGGGCTACAGCAGAATGACAGCTAAGCCCCCCCTCCGCCCCCCGCTGTGAGCGTCTCAAGAATAAATACAAAGGGTAACTTAGCTGACCCCCCCCCTCGCTATTTAAGCAAAGCAACTAGGGAAGCAGCTGTGCCTGGAACTGGATCTCTCCGGCCAGGAGAGAGAGAGAACTTTGTAACAAAAGAAGGTCGTAGAATGAACGGCCTGCCTTGAAACTGACGAATCGGCTTCACTGCTCCGCATACTTGGGCCTGCATATTACGCAGCTCTCGATGGGAAATCGCGAAGCGGTACTACATTTTTAAGGTGCCAAGTAGGGACTTAAAAGCCCAAGTCAGCAATCGGGAGAAGCTCATGGAATTCATCCCTTGGCCCAGTACAGAATTTCTTGACTTGTGTCCATAGTACACGTAGTTCTCAACTTACACACATTTCGTTAGTGACCTCTGCCTACCACCACGCTTGAGGCAGTATTGCAGCGTAGCTACTCTGAGCAGAAAAAAACAGCCGTCACACACAGCTTTCAGAGTCCTTTATGATTTCGCACCACGATTCCCAGTGTCAGTCATGCTGGCTAAATGGATTTAGTATATATAAAAATGGGCTTGTCAATCGAAAGGTCGGCAGTTCAGCGGTTCGAATCCCTAGTGCCGCGTAACGGGGTGAGCTCCCGTTACTTGTCCCAGCTTCTGCCAACCTAGCAGTTCAAAAGCACGTTAAAAAATGCAAGTAGAAAAATAGGGACCGCCTTTGGTGGGAAGGAAACAGCGTTCCGTGCGCTGTCATGCTAGCCACATGACCATGGAGACGTCTTCGGACAGCACTGCCCCCTAGAGTCAGGAACGACTAGCACATATGTGCAAGGGGAACCTTTAGCTATATAAAAAAAGCTGGAGAGTGTCCAGCTATGGGAATCAAGATGGACATATTGTGATTCTGAGTGGTAGGAAGCTCAGGATCCAAAAAAGATCTTGACAGACTTGAACAATGGGCCTTATCCAACAACATGAAATTTAATTGGGCTGTTGGTCTGAGCAATTTGGTTGCAAACATTTCATCACCGTTCGAGGAGACATCGTCAAAGCGCTTTGATTATGCATAAAAATACACCGTAGGAATAAGCTCTGGACTTTCACTGTTGCAGAAACGTCTTTTTAAACGTCGGAAACGTGTATTTCATATCAAGGCAATAAGACATTAGGTGAACATCGCCGTATGGCAAAAATGCACATCTTTTCAGAGACAAATCTAAAGGATTTAGAAACGGCGATCACAATAAACAAGAGCCATAAAACAACATTAACACATCACTGCTCCACATTCATCCTGGTAACAGCAACAGCTAAGTCGATAAAACTTTTTACTCCCTGAAATGGTAATAATTTATATTAAAAATAAGATTATCTAGTACTTTCCAGATAAGTAGGGGCAAACTATAAAACATTTTAAAGAGTCGTTAGGCCTGTTTAATCAATTGAACGAAGAACTAAAAGCTATGGAGCTTTTAGCTTCAAAGCATTAGAACACCATAAAGAGACATTTCACAATCCATGGCGTGCCCACTGCTTTCTCTCACTTCACTCCAAGACAAGTAGAAATCCTGTTGCATCACATGTCTTCTTTTCAAGGTTCCAGTAAGAATTGTACCTTCTTTTTCCAAGATGATTGCAGCCATAATTCTAGACCCAGCAGGCAATACAGAAAATTCAATTCTTCTCCAATAGTTAAAGCTTCCCCGCCCACCCCAAGTCTGGCACCGAACATGGGCCCAAAACCTTGCCTTCCCGGCTTCTTCTATATTCTCCAGGACCCTCTTTGGCATCTTTAACTTGTGCATGCATTATTTTCCTGATCTCGATGCTCGGGGGATTCAGAATCAGAATTGGAATCAAGCTGGACCAGAAGTGAGTCATCTGCCGGAATTGTGCGAGTGTGTAGCAGAGTGCCTTTGTGTACATACTGTATGGTTTATTCCTGGACTGCATCTTATACTGTGTATTTGTGGTTTTGTTTATTGAATTTTGTATCTTCCATGGTTTATATTTTGATTTCTATACCCGATTTACAGGACTACATTTTCCTGCTGCTCAGAATCAGTCTGGGTTTTGTGCAGGATTCTGCACGCCTGAAAAATAAATAAGTGGAATAAACACTACTAGAACAATTCTGAAAATGAATCGTACTGTGCCCACAGAGATTCACTCTTCAGGGATCCCACTAGTACAGCTGAGCCAGGGTTGACATACCTCGTACAAGAAATGTAATTTACATACCAGGATATAAAGTGAACAGATTTACAATCCAGGTTTTAAGACTGAAAAAAAAAGTGGGAGATAATCCATTTATAGTTTTGGCCGAGAATTCCTACCCCGTCACATGTATTTCGTTCTCACAGTAAATCAGCCTGTTGTGTGACTGGACACTCCACAACCCATATGTTGCTTCTGAACCAAACTATTTGTGTAATCCACACAGAACTGGAGAATTCACCCAACCTTGGACAAGTGTGCTTAATGTTGACACAGCATCTTTGAGTGTTATTTCATTGCTTTGATTTTTCACTGCATTTTATTGCAACTAGTTTTTAATTTTTGACTTAATTGGAACTGCTTGGTAAGAGTTTGGCTTGAAAAATATAATAACAAAAAGAATGGACTCTAGGGCACTTTAGGCCTTAGGGATGAAGATCGTGAAGTGTTTCAACTACCAAATTCCTTGCTTATTGATCCAGAAAACAGAGGTATGGTGAGTGAAACAATCATTAATCAGGTTGAACTCCTTAGAGGATATTCTCTGTTCCACACACAGTTCTGAACTTGTTTTCAGGACATGTTTACTGTGTTTTAAGTTGACAGGGATGAACTTTTAAAGCGGAACAGAACAAATCCCCGTAGAGATGCAAAAGTCAGAATCGTCAACAATTCCTTGAGTACCAAAGGTAAACAATGATTTCCTAATATGCAATACAGGTAGACCTGATCTTATAACCATTCCTTTAGTGACTGTTCAAGATTACCACAGAACTGAGGAAAGTGATTTATGACCAGTTTTTATACGATCCTTGCAACATCCCCATGGTCATGTGATCAAAATTTGGACAACGTGGCAACTGGCATGTATTTATGACTGTTCTGGGATTATGCGATCACCATTTGTAACCTTCTCAGCCAGGTTTCCGACAAGCAAAGCCCACGAGGGAATCCATATTTGCTTAACAACTGCAGTGAAACGCTTAACAGCTGTGACAGATATGTCGTAAAATGAGGTGCGACTCATTTAACAACTGCCTCGCTTAACAATGGAAATTTGGGGCTCCGTTGTGGTCGTACGTTGAGGACTACCTGTACATGAAGTGTTGACCAGACAGCAAAGAGACTAGTCATGTTCATAGGAATTTCCTAAAGCTATAGTGGTCAGGCTGATTTAAACTGGATTAAAAATAGAGTGTCATCCAAAATGGTGGCTCCATCCTTAAGTTTGAAGTCTGAGTCTCCGTAGGCTCGGGTTAAGGAGTGTTGTGAAGACAAACTTTAGGAACTTGTGCGAATTCATATGGCTTTCAAAGTGACTAGGATATAGTCCCTCTCAGAAAGAATTAAGACTGAGTGCTAGATTTGGTCTAACACTTCAGCAAGATACTTCAGCAAGTATCTGGAGTTTGCATATAAATACACCCAACCCTCTGACATGCATAGACACACACACGCACACACACACATCCGCAGATCCACTTCAGGAGTCCTTTCTCCTTGCATCACCCCAAAGGAGAACCTAGAAAGTTCCTCAGTGCAACAAACTATGATGGCGCCCAGGTTCTCTCTGACCCCTTTCTGCCTACCAATCTGGGCAGAAAAGTGAAAAGTCTGAATGTGGACTGAGAGTTGTCAAAGACGTGAACGCAAAGAGCCCAACAAGTTAATTTTTCAAAGACCACAAAGGCGGAGGAGGTGGAAGAAAATGAGGTAACTTGTCTCCCAATTGGGGGGGTTTGTGAGAGAAACCCTGATGGTTCTTCTAATGCGCTATAGTCCATTAGAAGGGAAGTGGAACTTGGCAAGGTGACTGACAGCTACATAAAGAAGAAGCTACAGAAAAAAGAGAAGAAAAGGAAAAAGGTTCAGAATACAAAGAAAGGGAAAATAACACAACAGAAAAATAAACAAGCTATTGTTTGTTTTCCAAAATAAGAGTGTGAATGTAGACATGAAAAATGGGATGATATAGTCAAGTCTAGCTACTGGGATCTGCATACTTTTTTAATTTTAAAAAATTGTATTGCACCTTTCTTGTTTTTAGAAATAACGGAAGGTGACAATCATATCCAGCACACCTTCCTTCTCCTATTCCCAGAACCTCGTGAGATGAATTGGGTTGAGAGAGTAACTGGCCTCCATGCCTAAGGTGGGACTAGAACTCACCATCTCCTGGTGACTGGCCCAAAATCAACCAGCTGGCTTCCATGCCCAAGGCAGGACTAGAATTCACTGTCTCCAGCTCTCTAGCTGGGTGCCTTAACCACTTGACCAAATAGTCTGCTACTATTGAAACTTTTATCCCCCAAAGAAACTAAAGCCAGCAAACTGATAATTTTCTTTCAGGATATTTTATTTCTGTTCTGTATTTGATATGGTTTCCCACACAGGACAGGGGAAATAAATGGTTATTCCTACAATCAGGTGACAAACTGGGCTGCCACTATTTCGACAGCCCTTTTGTGCTGTCCAAAATGTCTTGGCTCTTGAGGCGAGGAAATTCATAGGGTCAAAACTAGACCTGAATATACATGCCCAGCACATGAAAACACATGAAACAGAATGTTTGAACCTTGCCAGAATGTTTTTACTTGAACAAAGGAGCACAAGATGATATGTGAAATCTGTAAACTATCAGAAAAACAGAGTGAAACAAAAACGGGTGTGTGTTTTCAAAGAAATATGGGAAAATAAATGTAAAAATCCATCAATTATTTTGTTGTCAGGTTCCCTCCCCATTCCCAACCCATACAAATACTGAATAATAAATCAAAAATCAAAACATCCTTTGTTTAAAAAAGGCACATACACACAAAGCAGTATTAATTACTTGGCTGGGGTTTTTTCCCCTCTCTTTAAATGTATTTTCTCCTTCCCACTTTAGGTGTTCAGGCTCTTGGGAAGTGGACACTTAAGAACATATACAAAAAGCCCCAGCTTCTTCAAATGCAGAAAATTCCCAGCATTAGTGTATTTTGAAAAAATGAAGACTTTTTTGACTTTGATAACAAAAGTCTAATGGACAGATACATAACATACATTAGCCATGGTAAATTGGTTACAAGTTCATTCTGGTAAAAACAGGATATTTAGAAAGTTAATAAACAAGGTAGACCTAAAAAGTTTTAAGGCTCTTGTGTCCTTAAAAAGAACACCCCACAAAAATAGAAGTATACAAACAATATATTCCTACTGTTGTTCACAGTTTTATTTTTCAATAAGCTGGGAGAGAGAGAGGTAAAACATAAACCTTCATATAAATTTTAAAAATACACTGCCAGGCTCAAGCTAGACAGTTATAGACAGACTGTAAATATAGCTGTGATTTTGATTCCATTTTTTGAGGCAAAGTTCTAGTAAAAACAATACAACTCCAAAGAATGGTAAGTCACACATACAATTCACATGTTCAGAAACAACACAAGCTCACAAGTACACCAATGTTTGCAAAATGTAGTATTTACTAGCAGATCTCTAACCAGCTGGGAGAAAGGTCTTGGATCTAAGATTTTCAGCCCCACTGAAGCCATCTGGTCCATGTTGAAGCTTCAAATCCCAGAATTCCCTATTCAAGCCTGTCTACCTCAAAGAATTCTGGGGATTTGAAGATGATGTATCTGGATGGTACTTAAGTCGAGGAATCCTATTTTTGAATGTGTTGTGCCCACTTCATTCAAACAATCCTTGAAGCTGGGGAATTTCAGGGAGATGTTCCATCATCTCAACATTCATCTTTTTTCCCCTCCTTGAAGTTGTGCCTATGGGCACCATGTCTGATTTGTCTATTTGCTTATGAATTCATCAATCAGGATCAATTTTGATGCCATTTGATCAAGGATCCTACTAAAGTGGTAATGCCTAGTAGCCTACAATTAGTATTTCTTGTTCAGTTGTTCACTGTGAAGATCATATCCTAGGTAAACCCAATTTTGTACTATTTCAACTTCAATATTTTGAAGACACTTTTATCTCCTACCTACCTAATTACTCTTGGTTTGTTTTCTGTCCTGGTAATTGTCCTTTTTGGGGACATCCATATCTGGAGATCACTGTTCCATAGTTTAGAATCCATGGGACTGAAATGTAAATAGCATTTCAGGGGCTTTTAGGAGGAGAGAAGAAATTAGACATAGGACTAAATAAGCAAAGCCTATGTGAGCGAAATGCTAAGGTAGTTTTAGATCAGGGATGGTGAATGATGGTCCTTTTATGACTAGTGGACTTCAACTTCCAGAATTCCTGAGCCAGCCATGCTATTTTAAAATTTGATTTCTATATTCTGGTACTTGAAATACTAATATGAGATTAACCCTTAAAATAGTTGGGTGAATGTCTGAATCTTTTTTTGTTTACACATACACATATTAATACACCCCTCCCCTAATTCTGTCAGTATCCAATAACCTAATATTAAAATATGTAGTGTTGTGTTCAGTGGTGAAATCCAATTTTTTTTACTACCAGTTCTGTAGGCATGGCTTGGTGGGTGTAGCTTAGTGGGCGTGGCAGGGGAAAGATACTGCAAAATCTCCATTCCCTCCCTACTCCAGTGGAAGGATACTGCAAAATCCCCCTTCTTTCCCCACTCCTGGGGGAAGGATATTGCAAAATCTTCATTCCCACCCCCGTCTGGGGCCAGCCAGAGGTGGTATTTGCCAGTTCTCCAAACTATTCAAAATTTCCGCTACCAGTTCTCCGAACTGCTCAAAATTTCTGCTACTGGTTCTCCAGAACCTGTCAGAAGCTGCTGGATTTCACCCCCAATTGTGTTTCAAGGGTTGTTTACTGAAACCTATCTGGAAACTGAATTAACAGGTCAACGCTAATTCCTTTAAGGGATTTCCCACTATAATGCAAAATACTTTAGGTTAAACCACAAAAGAATGAAGTTGCAATGGCTCTAGATGGGATTTCTCACTGAAGCAACTGAAATTCAGGCAATAACTGGAATTTACTGAATTTATTTCAAAATTAGAAAGTTTATGGTGTGGGGAAACTACCAGGGTAAGCATAGGTAATGGGGAATGAAGTAGATCAGATCTATTTGCTACTGTATGAATTTGGTTTGTTATTTTTTTTATTTCCCACTGAAATCTATGGGACTTTTCTGTGCCTCTGGTCTCAAAGGGGCTGAAAACTCATCAGCTCCTGAAGGTGGAGTCAGTATGTTTACCGTATGTTCCAGTTAGAAATACTTGTTTATCCTGGCCAAGAGAAGCAGAGACTTATTCTGAACCATACTCATTATGCCTGTAAGCTCCCTCCAAAAACAGACAAACTTTTTCTTCTCAAGCTGTACTTACATGCAGAGTGAAAGCACATCCCAAAAGTGGTGAGGAGAGACATTATTCTGTGCACAGCCAAGGGTTACTGTGAAGAAAGGCATAGATAGATGCAGAAAGGAAAAGCAAGTGCAGGAGTCAACGAACTACACATAGCTCAGAGAGTGCCATAAAACAGGACAAGATTCTCGTTTCGTTGTTATTTAGTTCCCTAATCTGCAGAGTTAAAAATAAGAAAAACAGCCTCCCCATTTTCTATCATTTACTGCAGTGGTCCCCAACCTTTCTGGCTCTGCAGACTGACAGGTAGGGGAGAGGCGATGGTTTCATGCATGCGTCTGCCACTTATACAATTTGAGCTTTGTGCGTTCACCTGCTTTTTGTGCGGCCTGGTTCCCAACGGGCCGTGGCCTGGTACCGAGTTGCGGACCAAGGTTTAGGAACCCCTGATTTACTGGGTCTGGAATGAGGGCTGCAGATCCAGTGTACATAGACATTTGCGTCCTATTTACTTCCACCAACCTTCCTGGAGAACATTTACACCCTTTGGGCTGGTGCAATTACAAGATAATGGGGAGAAAAGACTTTTAACTTTTCTAACAGATTTTATTTGCACTGTGTCTTGATGGGCCCTAGAAGAAGAAAAAAATATTGGAGGGAAATTAACTAAAATTCATGGGGTGAATTTGGCAAGCAGAGCTGAATGGAAATTGCAGTGATTACACCCAGGTTACAACCTGGTGTCTTCTAGATATTTTGCACTTTGAAGTTCTTTGTCACAGTCTAAGGCTATCTGGAATAACTGGGACGTGGTAGATGAGACACTGAGCTTGTTGATCAAAAGGTCAACAGTTCAGCGGTTCAAATCCCTAGTGCTGCGTAACGGAGTGAGCTCCCATTACTTGTCCCAGCTTCTGCCAATCTAGCAGTTCAAAAGCACGTAAAAAATGCAAATAGAAAAACAGGGACCACCTTTGGTGGGAAGGTAACAGCATTCCGTGCGCCTTTGGCGCTTAGTCATGCCGGTCACATGACCACGGAGACATCTTCGGACAGCGCTGGCTCTTCGGCTTTGAAACAGAGATGAGCACCGCCCCCTAAAGTCGGGAAAGACTAGCACATATGTGCGAGGGGAACCTTTACCTTTTATCTGAAATAAAAGGGAATCGAATTCTAAATATCTAAGGCACTAGGAGCAGAAAATGGTAGGCTTTTTATGATGCCAAATTTCTTTCTAATATGGCAAAAGAGGGGGACTATTTTCTTCAGTAAACTCACTGAGTTCTTTTTTTCTCAGTTCTTTTTCACTATATTTGGCTACCACCCTGTCTAGTTCAATCAAAAACAAAACTCACTGGGCAAAGATTTGCAAATAAATGAATCCCTTAGATTCAGGGTTTTCCAACCTTGATACCTCGAAGACATATGGATTTCAACTCCCAGAATTCCCCAGCCAGACATGTTGGGAATTGAAAGTCCACATTTCTTCTAAGGGCCAAGGTTGGAAAACCTGCTTCAGATGATTTGATAATGCTGAAGAAGGTGACTTCTTTTTTAAGGGCCAATGAGACAGCAAACAAGGCTGGGTTGTGATTAGCTTTACAGGAGCCACACAAAAGCTGAGTGTGTCTGTGAATGCCCTATGAAAGCAGAGGAAGCCTAAATGCACGACTGTCCATCAGGAACTTTTCTTTTAGCTATAACAGAGACATTAAAAGTATCACAGCAACTCTCCTACCAATGTTAGTCCAAATGACTTGCAACTTCAATTGTGCAAAAAATGATGGACCCTGAAAGCTGACAAAGTTTTTTTTTTTTTTTAAAAAAAACCAGATTTGTTCACTGAACAAACTGTATTATTAGCATGGGGAAATCTCTGACCAGGGCCTTCCATAATACAGGTAGTCCTCGACTTAACAAGAGTTCATTTAGTGACCAACGGCACTGAAAAGAAGTGACTTATGCACCGTTTTCCCACACTAAACGACCGTTGCAAGCCCATTATCACGTGATCAAAATTCGGGCACTTGGCATATGGAGGGCCACACAATATGGACTTTGTAACACTTGCAATATGGTTTTTGTAGTACTGTTACACTGGCCAACTAACATAGGTTTTCTTGTGTTTTAAATTTGCCATTTTTCAAAATGGACAGCTAATAATTTGCCGTAAGCTTTAAAATACCAGAAAACCCAAGTCAGCTGCCCAGTGTAACAGTACTACAAAAACCATATTGCAAGTTAAATCCATATTGTGTGGCCCTCAATACTTATGACAGTTGCAGTGTCCCGGGGTCATGTGATCGCCTTTTGCGACCTTTTGACCAGCAAAGTCCACGGGGAAGCCAGATTCACTTAACGACCATGTTACTAACTTAATTGCAGGGATTCGCTTAACAACTGTGACAGGAGAGTAAAATGGGGCAAAATTCACTTAACAAATGTTTCGCTTAGTTAGCAACAGAAATTTTGGGCTAAACTGTGGCCGTAAGTCGAGGACTTGTCTATGGAAAGTGAAAAGGGCCAAACTTTTACAACTGTGTTAGTACACAAGCAATGATTCCTGGCTAACTGAATATCATGGAATTGCTCAGGAGTCTTTTGTAATCAGAAAGAAACAATGTAAGATAGTTGGGATCGCAAGGAACATCATGAGGTAAAATTGAACAGTATATAGAATCCACTGAAGAGAAAAAGGCGGGAAAAAAGAGAAACGCCCCCTTTATGCTTACAGCAACCAATCACAGTGTCGATCGCCTCATGTATGAGTCAGCACTCTCTAACTAATCAACTTACAGGCAGTCCTCGACTTACAACCGTTCGTTTAGTGACCGTCCCAAGTTACAACGGCACTGAAAAATGTGACTTACGACCGTTTTCCCCACACTTCCGACCTTTCCAGCATCCCCACAGTCACATGATCAAAATTCAAACGTTTGGCAACTCGTTTCATAGTTACGACCATTGCTTGTGTCCCAAGGTCCTGTGATCCCCTTTTGCGACCTTCTGACAAGCAAAGTCAATGGTGGGGGTGGGGTGGGGTGGGGAGGAGGCCAAATTCCCTTCACAACCGTGTCATTCATTGAACAACTGCAGCGATGCACTTAACAAATGTGGCAAGAGAAGTCGTAAAAACGGGGCAAAACTCACTTCACCCATGTCTCACTTAACGACAGAAATGTCGGCCTCAATTGCAGTCGTAAGTCGAGGACAACCTGTACAACTTGTTGGTGTTCTGGCCTATTGTACACTTTGCTGTTCCAGCTACTACCTTCAATATCCTGACACTTAACACGGTTGATACTTAGCAGTCATTTCCTTACTTAATGACGGTTAAGTAAGTGGGGGGGGGCAGGTCTGCTTGTTTATGGACTAACCTAATTGTTTTTCCACCCCAATTTCATTTGGAGGAAGGGTCAGGGCCCTTCTGCAGGTGGGGATCTCCCCACTAAATGAGGACCCCATTGTCATCACCCTCCTGCTAATTTTTGACTCATTGAACACGAACAAAAAGGATGTCATGGAAGACTGGGTAGCCCGTTAAGTTTCCCACACATCTTGTGAAAAGTACCATCTTTAGCCAACGGTTGTCTACATCTCCCCCAACCAGTGTGTGCATGTGCACTGGGGTGTCACACAAGTTCCACAAAACTAAGCAGGAGAAGAACAAATTCAGCAGGCACGGAAGCCAATGAAAAATAGGACAACAGACAGACACAGTTGGCAGAAGCACACCATAACAAAAGCACTCAAACTCCAGAGAATTGCACAAAAGGCGTCAAACAAGGGCATGGTTAGGAAACTGGCTCCAATTTTTAAGTCTGGGAAAAGTTAAGGTCTACCAGCAGAGAGAGAGACAGATACAGATTAACAGAGTTGGAAGGGACCTTGTAGGTCATCTAGTCCAACCCTCTCCCCCCCCGCCCAAGCAGGAGCCCCTACACCATTTCTGACAAATGGCCGTCCAGTCTCTTCTTGAAAGCTTCCAGTGATGAAGCTCCCACAACTTCCGAAGGCAACTTCTGTTCCATGGGTTGATTGTTCTCACGGTCAGAAAATGTCTCCTTATTTCCAGGTTGAGTCTTTCCTTGATCAGTTTCCATCTATTATTCCTTGTCTGACCTTCAGGTGTCTTGGAAAATAGCTTGACCCCCCCTCCTCTCTGTGGCATCCCCCAAAATATTGGAAGACTGCTATCATGTCTCCCCTGGTCCTTCTCTTCACTAGACTAGCAATGCCGAGTTCCTGCAACTATTCATCGTAAAAGCTTTTTAGTCGCTTCACTCTCTTGCCTGGTGTTCCTCAATCTTGGCTACTTTAAGCTGTATGGACTTCAACTCCCAGAATCCCCCAGCTAGCCAGGGGAATTCTGGGAGTCGGAATCCATACAGTTTAAAGTTACCAATTTTGAGGAACACACTCTACCTTCTATCTGTTTTATCTTTTGTGATAGCTCAACTCCATGCTTAGCCTGTTACCTCTTCCTCTCCTCCCAAAAAAAAAACCTGTTTAGTTGAAGAAAGATCGAGCTTCATCACGGGTTAGTTTTTGCATTAGTTAAGAGCAAGAAAACCTTGAAATCCATCTCAACTGTTGGAAAGGAGAAGCAATGGAATGCGGAAAGTGAGCAAAGACTCAGCGGACTGGTATATATTCCAAAAGCGGTTTAAGAAGGCAAGAAACAGAAGATGCCGAGACAAAGTTGATAGGACATCAGCTGAAAACACAAAGGAATTCAGAAGCCAAGGAGCTGAATAGAGGTCACGATATATCAGAAAGGAAAAGAATCTATCCAGCAGAAATAATTCAACACTTCATCTTTGCAGAACTTCATAAAAACAGAGGATATATTTTATTTGTACATTCAACTTTGCTGGCACTCGCCATTTAACAATGATGAAAGTAAAAAAATCATACTGGCAAAATAACTTCCTTTTTTCCCTATCCGAAGTCTACACTGAACGTTTTCACAGGTTTTCAACTGGCTCAGTACTCATGGCTTTTTTTTTTTCTCAAGACACTTGGAAAAGTGCAGTTTTAACCAGTATGCCAAGATGTCCATCTGCCAAACCAAGATTTCCATCATTGTCTGAAGTTACAGGAAACCAGAAAAGTTAGACCACAATTCCAGGAATTCATATCCAGCATCAATTTCACCAATGTTATCTGTGGATTGTGACAGGTGTCATCTCAGAAAAGATTCCCAAACTGTGGCAGGCAAACTCACACTTTTGAGTATTACTTAGCTTACAAACCTTCTTTCCACTTGCTCCCTTTTCTTAGTAATGGTGTAAGGATTCCGCAAACCCCTAGTAACATTGCATCATTTAAATGTCACAGAACATTATTTTGAAAATGATCTTTCTTATGCTTGCGTGTCTGCTTATTTTTCAGAAAGCCTGAATGACTCCTTTAAAGACTATTATGTCCAATCAACAGTGAAGTATTGTCATTTGCTTGGATGGAAGGGCAATTTATTTTGTGGCTCAAAACAATTGAAATGGACAAGATTCTCACATACAGTAGACACTGCGTCACAAAGATGAAATCCAGATTTTAGGATTTATGCAAGAGTAGGCAAGCTGATCCTTTTGAGGCCTTTAAAAAAATTCAGCAAACGAGTTCTGTTTTATAATGTGCTGTTCTACCCTTTTATTGGATGGAGTTAAAAAAAAAGCAAGTATTAAAAGTGCATTTTCTACCAATATTATCCACAAGGAAGTAATCATCTATTTTGTTCATTGGGTTATTTATCATTTCAGCAGGTTGTTGTACCAAAAAGTTTGATATCTCCTTTAATTAGAGGGTAGCGGTTGGAAAAGGCTGCTGCATACTTACTAGAATTGGCAAGATTTTTTTTTAAAAAAAAATTTGTATGAAATACTTCCTTTGACATTCAGGTACATAGTGCTATTGAATTAAAGTCAGGTGACTAGGCATAGCACTAATATCCATTATTCCATTAAGTTTGATCCCAACTCTAATGGATTATGTTTCTCTTTTTCCGAATAGGCAGTTAAGTAATTCCTTCATACACCCTTTGATTTTGGAAAATCTAGAATTCCAGAGTCTTTTGCAAGGAGTTACTTGATGCCCTATTCTTCCCGTAGGTCAGTGTTTTCCAAACTGAGCCATTTTAAGACGGGTGGACTTCAACTCCCAAGAATACCTCAGCCAGCATTCTGGGAGTTGTCCACCCATCTTAAAATGGCTCAGGTTGGAAATATTGCCTTAGATGAAGAAACCAAAATAGAATCAATCATCAATCAAAAAAAAAAAAAACCATTGCAACTCTGCATTGGATATAGGTTGCATTTGTTAAGTTTTACGACCTCCCTTTAGCTGTTTGGTTAAAGAAAAAAAAATCAAGAAGCAAGAAGCCCATGTAGCACTCACGGAAATTCAAAAGTATTATGCCAGTGGAAAGCCATGCAAAACAGAAAACAACATGCAATAAGTTCCTAGTTTTTTCTATCATCTTGAAATTCTTCCTTGGAAGAAGCACTGGATTGGATAGGACTTTATGAAAACAAAACACAACAGCACAGCTTTCGTGTAAGGTTGAAAAGTCCTTATTGTTCCTCACTTATAATCATCACGTGATTTATAAGATGGGGTTAAGAAGTACAAACAAGTTCCTTCACAGGGGTTTTTTTTTGGTACACAAAATATGCTTTGTTTCCTGCTGAGAATTCCAGTACAAAGCCTAAACAAAGTCAGAGACAATGTTCTGGACTTCCATGGTTGCACTGACTCATGGATGGAGAGCCACTATTCAAAGATCTGAGCCTGGGACCTTAAAGTTGGGTCTCAAGGAGATTCATGGCAACCAAAATGAATGCACCAGTGACGCTCCAAGAATCGGTCTGCTTAAGTTTCTCGGCCACACTGCTGTAGGAGATAAGGATGATGTTCTTACTAGGCATTTGCACTCTGACTTTGGAATTCCTCAATGACAGAATGCGACTTGGCATTTAGCCTAATCATATTTTTCTCCAGAGAGGCAAGAAAACATGTATTTGTAATTGAAATTATCCTGGAGAGTTCTAGAGAAAATCAGCAATCCTTCCATGCTAGATCTCTGCAATATCTTAAGAGGCATTTGGAAGGACATAATTCATACAGTTGCTCAAAGACTGCAATTATTTTCATTGCTGCTAGCTTTAGTAAAACGGACAGAGCTTTTTGTTGGTACAAAAAGGCAAGGCAAATAGAACTACAATGATGGGTTTCTAAAAAAGATGATCCTTATTGAGAAAAATGTGTGACAAATTGAAGCCACAGAAGGATATTACATGTCTAAAGTCCTAAAGAGAATACCTTCTTGAAGAAAATCAAGGTACAATCAAATTTGTAAAATACAAGTGGTTTTAATGGGAATTAAAAATTAAGGCTCATGCGATCCTTCATATGTGAACTCAGAAGACGATCCCATCGACTTCAATGGGACTGCCAGATAAAGGTGTTGCTTTCTGTTAAAATATTAGGATAGTCAAGGACTTGGTTTTAGTCCTCCCTGCTCCTCAATAGGATGTTGCAAGACAGAAAGGAGCCAAGTCTGCCATTAAAGATATTCATCAGCCACCATGTTTCATTCAAGAGGATCTCTGTTGACCCAGAGATCAACAGGCAAGTCTCCCATGGATATACAGCTAGTCTTTGACTTACAACCAGATTCCAGATTCACTTTAACAACTGGGTTACTAATTTATCAACTGCAGTAATTCACTTAACCACTGTGGCATCAAAGGTTGTAAAAAGGGGGCAAAACTCACTTAACAACTATCTCGCTTAGCAACAGAAATGTTTGAGATACATTGTGGTCGTAAGTCAAGGACTACCTGATGTTCTCCAAACAACATCAATAAGGTGATCACAACCGTTGATTGAAGCCCTGTCATTTCTTTTTGAGAATTGTGATGGATGTAAAAAAAAAAAAAAAGGACAGGGATTGTTCGGTTGTGGCTATTCTCTTGATTTTTTGACTCCCTCTCTGCTGACACCCCTGAACCCAAGGGACTAAATTCATGAACTCTTTGGTCTTGATCACCATTGCTGGTCTTCGGAGGAGGAGGAGGAGGAGGAAGAAGAGGGAGGAGGAGAAGAAGAGGAGGAAAGGAAGGAAAAAAGGGGAGGAGAAGGAGGAAGAGGAAGGAGGAGGAGGAAGAAGAGGGAGGAGGAGAAGAAGGTGAGGAGGAGGAGGAAAGGAAGGAAGAGGGAGGAGGAGGAAGAAGAGGGAGGAGGAGAAGAAGGTGAGGAGGAGGAAAGGAAGGAAGAGGGAGGAGGAGGAAGAAGAGGGAGAAGGAAAAGAGGAGGAAAGGAAGGAAGGGGAGGAGAAGGAGGAAGAGGAAGAAGAGGGAGGAGGAGAAGAAGGTGAGGAGGAGGAAAGGAAGAGGGAGGAGGAGGAGGAAGAAGAGAGGAGGAGGAGGAGGAGAAGGAGGAAGGGAAGGAAGGGGAGGAAGAAGAAAACGGAAGGAAGGAAGAAGGAGGAGGAGAGGGAGGAGGAGGAGGAAGAAGCCTCTCGCTTCACCCACCCGCCCCCTTAATACTAAGACACTAATCAGAAGGATTTGTGTTTAAAAGAAATAGAAATATAAGATGGCTGAAACACATTACTGCAAAAGCAGGGGAATGCAGGAACATCCTTTGACTTGGCAGCCTTTATGTGAAGCTTGAACTGCAAATTAAAAAACAAACACGAAAATAGAAATGTTAGAAATCATAGCAACTCAAAAGGAGAGGAAAATAAAGGGAGGGGGAACAACGGGGAGAAAAGAAAAGAGTCGACATTTGTTTCTTGCATCATGGCGGAGACCCATGCAAAGGAATTATTACGGAACGTAAAATAAAAGGAAGCAAAACCACAAATCGCTCCTTCCTCGTCTTGACTGCAGGAAAGATCCTGTGCAAAGGATACAACACCGCAAACCGAATTTGCCAGCTGTTTACAGATGAGCACTTTCTCTGAGGAAAGAGAAAGTCCAAAAGCAGAGTTGTTTTGATTGACTGATGATGACACTTGCATAGTTAAAACTCAGAAAAAACAGACGCTTCCAACCGAACAACAGCCAAATGGATCTGCAGTCTGATTTAACCGCTCGATTTTTCCCATTGCATTAAACCATCAGGAGGTTGGCTTTGTTTTAAACTGACTGCACAAAGGACATTGGTGCTGCTTGAAAATCAAAATGTTTATGGCTGATTGAGTTATCCTGACCCAGCCAACTGAGACTATTTTCAATGATTTGTACTTAAAAGTGCAGTATGATGTCCAGTTTAAGGCAGCTTTTCTACGTCCCTCTAAAAACTCTCAGACAGAGGTTTTTCCCCAAGTGTGCTCCAGGGAGCAATTTAACTTGAGCTCCCTTACCCAAAAAAACCTATTTTTGCAGTTGCTGTGTTCTGGTATGACCATAAATTGAATGCAGTTATTCACCCAGATTTATTGAACGTAACTTTGGACATATCAACACACCTAGATGGGGATTCCCTATTTTGCAAGAATGTAAAAGCTATGACAGATTATGTAAATCCATGCAGAATTTAGAAAGTATTAATCAGTTAACAGGCAAAATAGGTATTTCTATGCAATACATTGAATTTTGGATTAAAAGCACTTGAGCAAAGTAGATTAAATAACACTGGAGGACTCAGCCACTGGATTGTGGTGGAAATAATTTTTAGCTATACTCTGAATTGGGCACGGTGCATAATTCCCCGACTTAAACAAGCTGCTGTATTTTAAATCACAGCTAAACAATATATATTGCAATCCCTTTTACAGTAACTAGAAAATACAGCTTTTCCAGGGTTGTAACAGAAATATATCTTGTTTCTATGCTCTATAGAGGAGGCAAAAAACTCCTTGCATAGGCAATACTAATCTAAGAAGAAAATCCCTCTTCCTGATATTTTTTTATGCCTGGATGTAGTCTCTAATAAAACCAGTGATCTGTTCCTATTAAATCAGTGATTCATTGATGGGACAGAAATGTATATTTGAAATAATGACATCTAATCTATGATGAAAGAAGAAAAAAAAAGTAAAGCACTGAGAAAGTGGCTTATTTCTGAATGTATGTGTCTCTGCCTTAAATGCTGCTTTTTCATGAAATAAAAATAAGTCATTCCTATTGAGTAGTTGGAAGTATTAAAAATATTTTCCCGCTATTGGACCAGCTTGGAACTTTGTTTGTTTATAGTTCAAAATCTAAGGGAGAAAATGATTTCAGGTGAAATAATTCCCTGGTTTATGAGTTGCTAAACAGAATTTTAAATCTGATTTATGATCCAGATTGAGAACTAACCCAAAATATCTGTTCTTCAGATTTAACCCTCAAAGAATCTCAGAACTTCACAAGCAGGTATCTTTATTCTTTCCTAGATTTCATGTCAGTGGTGGGTTGCCCCCGGTTCGGACCGGTTCACAAGAACCGGTAGTAAAACCGGCAGGAGGTTCCGCCCACCGACCCAGATGTCATCAGGAAGTTTCTGTGCATGCGTGCAGTCCCATTGCAAACCGGTAGTAAAGGTAAGTAGAACCCACCCGTTTCACGTGACAGTTGAATTCAATCCAAATCAATGATGTTAAAAAGCCAAATTTGCAAGGTTTCCTTTCTAAAACCTGTAACTGCTGAAAACCGTTTGCCTGCCAACAGCATTTTATGAGTCATATTTATTGAAATTTCAGAGATATATTTGCAAATAAGATCTCTCTCTCCATATTCTAGATCTGATTCTACACTGTTTCTCATGGTATGTTTTCTACCATGGACAAAGAGTCTTACTATAGATGCAAAGCAGTGGTGAAATGTAAAATTTGTTACTACCGGTTCTGTGGGTGTGGCTTGGGGGTGTGTGTAATGTAACTGGGTGGGCATGGCCATTTTAACTTTTAAAAGGAGGTTGTAGAGGTTGTAGAAAAAATGCTTTTAAAAGGCTCTGGCGATCCCAGCTGAGTCGCGCAATCATTAGAGGCTTTTTTTTTAAACTTTTAAAAGCATTTTTTCGGCCGAAGAAAAAATGCTTTTAAAATAAAAAAAAAAAAAAAGCCTCTGATGATCATGAGGCACACCTGGGCAGGGCGGGGTGGGCAGGGATTTTTGCTACCGGTTCTCCAAACCACCCGCCTCCATCGCTACCGGATCAGGTGATCCGGTCTGAACCGGGAGCATTTCACCCCTGATGCAAAGATTTCTAACATGAGAACACAATTTAAAACCAGAATATTATCCATCAATGTCAATAGTAAGAAGTCTTTCTCTAACATACTTTAACATGGAACCTGAACTTAGGAAGTCACTAAGCATGATCTTCACAAAAATAATAAAAGACTACTCCAGTTTGGAAAACTCTTATGCAAGCCCAATTTAATTCCTGTGCTCTACACTGCTTTGCTTTGGTTAATAATGTATGGACAATCTCACCTGCCTGATTGGCACTGTAACCTATTGGATTTAGATGTGAAGTTAGTCTTAGCTGATGGATTTAAATCACAGTGCAGCCATGCCATCGTAATTTTGTCACCAAGAAAGCTTCAAGCTTCAATTCTTATCTAAGGAAATTGGAGCAATTCCTTAAAAGGAAACACAAAAACTTTCAGGAGTAGAACTCCAAACTACAGTAGTGGCCAAAATTGTGGAAACCTTTTGGGAAAAGTATTTTCTAAAACTAGCTAATAACACCACTTTTTTTGGGGGGGGGAGTAGTACCCTAAAATTATATATCAATGGAAAGATAATTTAATCAAGAATGTAATGCAATAACATTTGTGAAAGATTTGCTCTTAGAATACCAGTTACAGTATAAAGAAGAAAAGGGAAACACGTAGAAAAAAGGAGATATACAAAAATTATCACGTCAATTAATACTTAGTTGGGTAACCGTTAGCATGAATTATGGCCTTACAACGTCTTCCCGTGGAGTGAACCAAGTCTTTTAGTTCTGCAGCTGTTATAATGTGAAACCAAGATTGAAGGATTGCTTCTATTAACTGGGTTTTATCGCTGGGTTGCTTCTGACTCAGAAGTTTCTTTAGTCAGCTCCATAGATTTTCAATTGGGTTAAGGTCTGGGCTATTCCCAGGCCATTCCAGCAGTGGAATAGCATTATCTTGAAACTCCAAAAAAAAAAAGTGGTGTTATTAGTCATCAAACCTCAAAAACACACTTTTCCCAAAAGGTTTCCACAATTTTGGCCACTACTGTCAGCTGCCACAAGCAAATCTTTCCTCTGTTTCCTACTTAAAGCATCCTACAGCAAATGTTAGATTGAAAGGTATCCCTTAGCCTCTGATATAGAGCACCAGTTCTTTTTTGAAAAGGCAGCTTGCCAGAAAGAAATTTTTTGTAGGAATTAGCAAGCAATTCAACTGAGATGATAAAAAAAAATTTTTTTTTTTGTTAGCACCTTGCATTTGGCATTTTAGACTCTTACGCTGAAGCAGAACTGTTTCTTGACACCAAAAGCATTGATCTTTGCATTAGGGATACACCATAAAGATCCTGTGTTGCACAAAAAGCGAAGGTTTCCCTCTCTAGTTGTGTGTGTCTCTCTAGGGCCGCGATGGTGAACCTATGGCACGCATGCCAAAGGTGGCATGCAGCACCATCTCTGATGGCACACGAGCCGTCATCCCAGTTCAGCTCTGCTGTGCATGCGTGCACACCTCCTGCTGGCCAGCTGGTCTTCGGGTCTCTGCCGCGCATGCGTGGGGGGTGGGGCGTGTGCAGGGACGCGTGCCCATGCACGGGGTGGTGGTGATATGTGCAGGGGGTGCATATGCATTGCATTTGAGGCGTGCGTGCTCATCTCTGTTTCTTGATCAAGGGAACCAGCATTGTCCAATGACATTGTCCATGGTCATATGGCCAGCATGGTTATACACCAAAGGTGCCTGGAACACTATTACCTTCCCACCAAATTGGTATCTATTTATCGCATTTGTATGCTTTTGAATTGCTAGGTTGGCAGGAGCTGGAGCAGGGAGCTTACCCTTTTGCGCGGCACTCAAACTTGGGCTCTTTAACCACTGAGCCATCGCACCCCCTTTTGTGTTGCACAAGTGTGTTATGAATAGCTAAAATCCAATAGTGGTCCTATTCTAGCCATGGATTGTGGAAATCTGAGTTAAGCGTAGCTACCTGCCATTCTGCGCTGGACCTAACAATGATGCCCGTTTAGATGCCCATGTAAAGAAGAGGTTTTAAACTGCTGCTTAGCAGGATGCTTATATCAGCACAGAAACAAATGTAAGTGTATTGAAAATGGCCCACACAAATCAAGTTGTACGTGTGAACTGCTCCCTCCATTTATAAACTGCAATGCGAGATTATAACCACAGGGGGGAACTCCATGAATACAAAAGAAATTGTACTTGCAATTAGGGTTTTATGGACTTGCAAGAAGTCTAAAGGACTTCCATTTTGTTTTTAAAAACTATACCTCTTATTGTTGCAGGAAAAAAAATATCTTACAATGAGGTATAATAATACAATTATTTGCTCTGGTGACTTCCACTTTCTAGCTGCAGTACAGGACTGTGTCCCTGGGTAGGACTGCAGCTCAAGTGGAAGTGTCAGAATTATTTTCAAAAGTTCCTGGTCTTTCCCAACCCAGGTTTCAGAACACTTTTCTCTGTAGAAGAACCAAATTGTTTGAAAAACTAGATTCCACAAGAAGAGGAGTCATGAACGAACACACAATTAATTGACATAAATGTTCTCTTGAGGTACTTTAAGAAGTGTTTGCATTCTCCAAAGAGAAACCTCTTCATGATCTATGACAAAGTGTTCAGTTAAAGAGTTTCAAGCTCAAAACGTTATTCGTTTTATTTGCAAACTGGACTGAACCCTGATAGAATCCTTCACAACTGCATCAAACAATGATGTGTTTTCAGTGCACAGTCAAACAAGGACATGGCAATGCAGATCTAGACTAGGATCAAAACAAATTATTTCTTCTTTTGAAAGAAAGAGATGGTGCTATTTGAAAAGACGCTATTGTGGAGTATCACGTGTGTAAATGAACTTCCAATGAACTTGCAGGATCACCAAGACTGTGTCAGCTAGCGAGATGTGGGAAATTACAAGAGAAGAAAGGGTTTGCTTTGATATCTGTAGTAACAATCTTGTATAGAAAACAAGTTATGGAACACTCAGCTTGATCTGAGTTATAAAGGAACCACAGAAATATTTCACTGGCTGTTTTCAGCTCTGGAAGATGAGATGTGACTGTAGGGAGGTGGCTTTGAGCTTACAGAATATTTGTCCCTTATAAACTTCAGCCTGGCTTGTCCTTAGATGAGAGACTGTCAATAGAATTTCAGGGAAGTTGGTTAGAATGAGAAGTCAAAATAATGTGTTAAAAGAAGGTAGTGGAAACCACTTTCATAATATTACCAAGAATTCAAGTATGAAGCCACAAGGAGACAAACTTCATGCTCAAGTCTTAGTGAAGAGCTACGATGACTCTCCAAATCCTAGAAAACAATATCCAGGTGGTGCAAATCCTCCAATTTTAAGAACCGGAACACTGCTGGAATGCTAACACTCTTTCAAGACTTCAGTTTTAATCTATCGAGTGATTCTCCTTCATCAGTCTCAGTGAACAGAATGGATGTTAGAGTTTCTCAGGCCCTTCCATTTGTTTCAGTGGGTTCTGCAAACAGAGTTTCTGGATGGACTGTCTGCACACTGTTTGCAATAGAGGGGGGGAAAAAAGAGAGATGGCATTGAGAACAAGACTAAAAGGGTCCATGTTGAAATGAGCTACTGCCGTTTCCTTGACATCATTCTCCAGATGTGCGGGAAATGAAAGATATTGTCACCCACCATAGATGTTGCTCAAAATGTCTGGGAAGTCTAGAAGTTGCAAGCATAACACATCTGAGTGTAGGCTGAAATCATGCAATATGGTGGCAATGATTTTCAGGCAGAAACAATCTCCTGCGTTAAATTTTTTATTTGCAAATAGGACTGAACCTGGGATTTCCCCATAAATACATCAACCAAAAACATAATCGATGTGAATCAGAGATAATGTTTATATCAATTATTCTGACCTCAACTGGAAGTTTTCCAGCCCTTGTTCGGTCCATAACCAGTGGTGTGGCAATTCAAAAGGGTTTTTTTTTTGTTTTTTTTTGCACACCACGGTCTGTGTACATACACACACGCATGCACAGCTTCTTCCTTGCGAAACAGTGCCATCAAAGAATCCTTCATTTGAACACAATCATAATCTACAAAGATAGAACTTCACACCCATTTCTGCACACTGCTCGAGTGTGCATACGTTTGCACACGGCCATTGGCATGCAGCCGTTATCAAAAATAGAATCCTTCATTTAAAAAATGGTTAACGTTCACGTCTACACGTTCATCGCTGCTCCTTAGGAAAACAGAGCTGAATCACAGATGCTACAAATTTCGTTTTGCTCCTTGTACAATTTTGCAATTTTGAAGGCTCCTTAGCAGCAGAGAGCAGTCTGCCACAGCAAAAACAAAGCATCATGTCTTGTTAAATACCATGCACTTTTTGGGAGAATAAGCTTCCAGGGAATCTAAATCAACAAATGGAGGAAGTATTATATTACCTTGGAAGTTATTTACATTTTATAGAAATGTCACAAATTAGCTAGCGTCTTTTGTACTTCAAAAGTATTTGGCAAAACAATTCTCTGACTCCCTTTATATATCCATACAAAGAAGTATTATACATTTTTTTTTAAAAAAAATGTTATTTAGTCACAAACATTTATAATTGCCCTAGGAAAATTTCTAGATGTTAAGATAGTACCTAATTTTACATTCTACTTATGGTAGGAAGAAAATTTAATCCATGTTTGGGACTCTTAAAGAGAAAAGAATGGAATGGATACGAAAATGCTTTTCGGATGACTAACGTTAAGTTGGAAACTAGGCAGCTAACAATCTTCTGATCCAAATATTCTTATGGCTACTAAGAGGAATGTCCAGAGGGACATAAAGTCAAGATGGCAGCCACAACGATCAATGTTCAATGCCCTGTCTGTTTTTCAGGTGAAGATCTACAAAAAAAGCTGGAGCTTTGCTTGCAATGTTATGCTTGCCGTTTTGACTTTCATTACCATTCTGTGGGCACCCATGGACCCCAACATTGGCACAGTAGGCAATGAATGTGAACCCTGGTTGGTAAACTCAGCTATTATGGGTTGTTAACTAACCATTATGCCTACTCAACTCAGAAAAGCCACTTGCGGTAAAGGAGATATCTTCTTTCAGATGACATCTCAAGAACATTAGATTGCTCCTTCAAGTCATGCTCATAGCCACACTTTATAAAGGTTCTGTGTACAGTTACATACATATGTATTTATTGGTGCTATTTATACATCACTTAATGCTCTCGCCCTTCAAAACCATTAACCGATTCAAAACATGATTAGGAGCAGATTTACGATTGGCATTTTTTTTTTCAGTTCTTTTTGTGACTTTCAGGAGCACCAATGTAAAGAGGAAAGTGTCTTAAAAAGCGCATTGTTTGGGACACGTTAGGTTGCTCAATGTCCATGGCACAAAATCGTTGATTTTTTCAACCCCTCTAATTATGCCTGCATGGAATATTACGCCTTGATATCAATTCTCAGCCAACATGTTCACTGCGAAAAATTCTGAGAGTTGATCCATAGAGATAGCTAGTTCGGTGTTTTTCAATCTTGGCAAATTGAAGATGAGTGGAGTTCAGCTCCCAAAATTCCCTAGCCAGCATGCTGGCGGAGGAATTCTGGTAGTCAAAGCCCACACATCTTCAAGTTGCCCAGGATGAGAAACATTGATCTAGAACAGGGATGTCAAACTCAAGGCCCGGGGGCCAGATCTGGTCTGTGGGGTGCTTAGTTCTGGCCCGCGGAGCCGTTCTGGAAACAGCGAAGGACTGGCCTGTGGTGCCTCTCCCAGTGAAAACAGAGCTCGGGAAGGCTGCGGGTGGAGGGTTGCAGGAAACTGTCGCAACCTAAAACGGAGCTTGTGGTGGCCTTCCTGAGCTTCATTTTCACTGGTAGAGGGTTGCAGGAGGTTGTCACAGCCGAAAATGGAGTTTGGGAGCCCATTTTTGCTGGCAGAGCGCTCGGGCCACCATAGCGCCCCCGACACGAGTGACGTCGAGCTGGCCATACCCACCCTGGCGATACCCACTCCACCCCACACCCCGAGATCAAACACAACCCTGATGTGGCCCTCAATGAAATTGAGTTTGACACCCCTGATCTAGAATCTGGAGAAGGCTGTATGAAGAATCTAAATGAAGCCCAGCTGGCCACCAGAAGGAGACAAAGCACTGAAAATGCAGAGGGAGTGTGCTGTTATCTGTGCAAAGCCAGGTCAGTTACGCTCTACTCCATCTTCCTTTGAAATGAACCTCGCATCAGCGCTTCAAACAGGCTTCTATTCAAGAGAAAGGCATCATGAACCTTATACAGCCAATTTTACAAGATCCACCCATGTTCTACGTATGGCACTCTGATTCCGCTCGCCAAATTTTGTTCCACTTCCACTGCAAATACTTGGATCCCTCTCACATCACCAAGGCCTCAAATTACCTTCCCCTCCCCAAATCACTGTGCAATGGCAGCCCATCTAACAGGATTAATGTGCTGTTCCCTAATGTTGTGCTTCGTTATTTAATTAACACCCTACAGAGAGTTCAGAATGTAGGCGGCAATATTACGAATAGTGTTCCTAGCTTTTTCAGATCTTTGGCACAAGAAAATCCATAATTAGATAAAATTAAGAGATTGGACCGCAGGTTCACACTTTTCTTCCTTCCTTCCCTCCCTCCTCCCTCCCCAGCTATTAATTTTCTCTTCCTCAACTGTTGATAAAGTAAACCTGGGTAATTCTCAATTCTTCCCAAGGTCCAAAAATGAAACCCTTCACCCTAGTTACCACATCCAAGATGATGTCACACCTGCACCAACCTCTCCTGGCTTTGGATTCTACACAATTAGCAAACGCTTTTAAGAACTTTACCAGAGAAGACAGTTGAGAATTTTAACAGCTCCTGGGTGTTGCGTCAGTTATCAAAAATCGGTGAGTACAGTATATTAAAGCCAATTTCGTGGCTTGGCTTTTGGTCTCTCTGCTTCCCCATCTCGTTGAAAAAAAAAAAAAAAGTCAAAAAATATTTCAGGTATAAAAAAATAAAGTCGAAGCCCTACCGCCCTCCCATCCCCATCCCTCTTTTCTCTTGGAAAAATAGTGTTTCAAAAAAAAAAAAATATTCAGTCTGGGTTTAGAAGTGGGGGGAGCCCAGTTTCCAGTCTGATAAATGGGAAGAAGCAAATACAGACATGCAACAGAAGATAGCACACTGGAACAGATGCCCACAGAGCTCAACCTTGGATAACGGCTTACTTTTTCTTGTCTTTGTCTTTCTTGGTGGGTTGAGAGCCAGCCTGTTGGGCCTGTGATTGTAATAGCTGAGCTGCTGCTTTCTTTTTTTGGAAGTTGTTCAGCTCCTCCTCAAGTTCCTTCTTCTTGTCTTCTACTTTCTTCTTCTCCTCTTGGTGAGTCCGCTTTAGATGGTCAAACTTCTCATGAAGCTGCTCAGAGGGAAAAGGCGAAAGAGAGAAAGATAGGACGGTCACCGGACAAAGGAAATAATAACGGAAAATCGAGAGTAGGGGAGAGAGGGCCATAATGGCTTGTACTGGGTAATTCAGGACCTCAGGTGGGAAGTCAGTCAATATATACAGGTTGTCAACTCGCAAAGCATTTCTAGTCTGCTCTCAAGTTGTCATGGGCAGAAAGAGAGGAGGATCTGTCAGAGCAGTTCAGCAGCTACGTTCACAAGTACATTCCACGCAATTCCAAGGTTGGATCTCAGATTACCAGAGCCAGTTTGTGAGGTGTGGTTTCTACAGCCCATGAAAGTGCCTCATTGGAGAATGTGATTTATGACACAGCCTGAGAGGAGGGGGGGAAACAGGGTCATAGTTGAGCCGTAAATTACCTGCAGCAGAGTTGACTGCACTTGGGAAGCTGCCGACATGTTGCACCTAATAAATAACTGGATTTCTTTTGAAACTTGGCTCGAGGCTCATGAGTTAATCAGGGCATTCGTTGGAGCCCTGACAGTGGTAGTCTTTGACTTACAACACGATTGAGCCCAATGGCGCTTTGCCTCATTTTACAATCTTTCTTGCCACAGTTGTTGAGTGAATCTCTGCAACTGTTAAATTAGTAAGTAGTTACGTGAATCTGGCTTCCCCACTTGACATTTTTTGTCAGAAGGTCGCAAAAGAGGATCACATGACCCGGGACACTGCAACTGTCATAAATATAAGCGTCTGAATTTCAATCGTGTGACCACAGGGATACTGCAACAGTCGTAAGTGTGAAAAATGATCATGTCACTTTTTCAGTGCCCTTGTAACTTTGAATGGTCATGACCGGTTGTAAGTCAAGGACTAGCCATATTAATAGCACTTGGCCTTATATACCACTACCTGTATTAGCCATGGTAAGCAGTGGTGGGTTGCAACCAGTTTAATAACTGGTTCTGTGAGAGTGTGGGCGCGCCTAACACGCTTGCGCACAGCGTTCAAAGTACAGCAATTTGAAGCTCGGCTACTTATCTTCTAAGGAAGCCCCGTAAGTAGAACAGCGGAGGCATGGAAATCAGCTGTGCTGCACAAATCAGCTGAGCCAGAAAGAAGGAAATATAGGACAGGATAGGGCGGGAGCAAGTGGACGGGCCCAGCTGATGGTCGGAACTACTGGTTCGCTAGAACCGGTCCACTGTAATCAAGGAGAAACTTCCTAACAGTAAGGACAATTAACCAGTGGAACAGCTTGCCTTCAGAAATCGTGGGCGCACCATCACTGGAGGTTTTAAAGAAGAGACTAGATAGTCACTTGTCTGAGATTCTATAGGTTCTCCTGCTTGAGCAGGGGGCTGGACTAGAAGACCTCCAAGGTCCCTTCCAGCTCTATTCTATTCTAATATTCTAGAATATAAGGTAAATATTCTGCTGCCCTCTTCAAGGTCAGAGGGCAACAGAATACATAACGTTTTGAGCACCATGTAATTGAAGAACTATAAATAGATTTGATCCAGGTTTGCCTGATCAATAAAAGTATTATCTTCAGCTTACTTCACTTTGTCTCATACCAGATCTTTCTCCACTTTTTGGGAGAAAAGATACATCTAACAAGAGATTATTTTGTGGATACTGGTTTATCCAAAAATCACAAAGAATGTAGATGTTGAAATGCAGATCACAACCACAGCTTATGCTTTTCAAATCACTTTATGTTCTTCTCTTTGGATCTATCTGGTTTAGGAAAAAAATTTCAACAATAGGTTTTGTTTTTTTCCTCCACCTGTGTTGGAGAGCAAAAAAAAAAAAAAAAAGGAGTGAAGGCCAGTTGGTTGAGGTTCAGCAACCACCTAAAATCTGGCCTTCGTTTCCTTTTTCCTCTCTGGATTCTACTTACATCTTTTTCTGCTTCCTTCAGCTCCGCTTCCTTCTCCTTCACTCTCATGACAAACATCTGCCTCATTTCTTCTTCTTTCTTCTGTAGTTCACCCAGAAATTCATTTCTCTTGGCTTCGTAGGTTTCTTGCAGGCTTGTTTCCAACACAACGACCCCCAAAGAGAATGGTTGGAAATGATGAGAAGAAGAGGGAAGTAAGGAAGAAAAAAAAAGACTAACCTTTAACACCAGAAGGAATTCTTATGAAAGTCTCTAAAATGATAGAGACAATAGAGAGATAAATGATATTTATTTATAAATAAATAAAATTTCTATGAACAGAAGAGGAACACAGTAAGCCTTTTGTTCTCTGTTCGAGATAGTCATGGGGGTGGGGAATTGAAGTATAGGCAGTCTTCAAGCTACAACTACCATGTTTCTTCAAAAATAAGATTTCAAAAATATAAGAAAATGTCTTATATTTTTTTGAACCCCGAAATAAACGCTTGGCATTATTTTCGAGGAGGTCTTATTATTTTGGGGTGTGTGGAGCAAGACGGGGCTCCTCTTGCTGTCTTACCTGATTTCCAGCTCTGTCTCCCTAACCCCAGCCAAAGGAAATGGCGGGGACCGGCTGGACATGCATTTAAATATTTTCAGGGAGGGCTTATTTTCGGGGGTGTGAGGGACTTATTTTAGTGCATGCGCTCAAAAGCCTGATTGGGCTTATTATCAGGGGATGTCTTATTTTCAGGGAAACAGGGTATAATGCAGCCTGCCCATAAAGGTCGTAACTCGTGATGGTTGTAAAGCAGGTCGGTCACATGACATACCCAATTTTACAGCATTTTTTTGCAGCAGTTATTGAGCAAATATGGTGGTTGCTACAGGGGCTGTTTCAGTTGTTAAATGAACACTGCAGTTATTAACCGAACCAATGATTCACTGTGGGCAGTTGAGCACCCAACGTGTGACCATGGGGGGAAGGGCACGGACCGTTGGAACTTCAAATTCAGATCAAAAATAACCTCTTTCCCCCGCCCCCCAGGTAGGGTCTCTCAGAACTTCAAATAGTTGCTAAGCAACTAGTCATAAGTTGAACTCTATCCATGTTAAATTTTTTAAAGATTCTTTAAAATCTCTTTTACTATTTTTATAGATATTAATTTCATAAATAACTCCAAGCAGCGAACAAACCTATTTTCTCCACAACAACAACCAACAACAACCCTGTGAGGTGGGCTGGGCTGAGAGAGGGGGTCTGGGCCAAAGTCATCCAGCTGGGTTTCATGCCTAAGGCAGGACTAGAACTCACAGTCTCCTGGTGATTGGCCCAGTCACCCAGCTGGATTCCATGCCTAAGGCGGGACAAAACTCACAGTCTCCTGGTGATTGGCCCAAAGTCACCCAGCTGGATTCCATGCCTAAGGCGGGACAAAACTCACAGTCTCCTGGTGATTGGCCCAAAGTCACCCAGCTGGGTTTCATGCCTAAGGCAGGACTAGAACTCACCGTATCCCAGTTTCTAGCCTGGTGTCTTAACTACTACACCAAACTAGTTTATGTGATACTAGATTAGCAGCACAGAGAACTTAAATCTCTAATTTATCACCTTGGTTTATTTCGATAAACCTACAATCTGCATGCGTGCCTTCAGAAATTCCTCCAAAGGTCGCAGTGATTGTTAATGTGGCAGGAAGGGAAAAATAATAAACTAGTTAATATACGAATTGTATTTTTTAAAAAAAAATAAACTTTTGTCCTGGCCTTGTTCTCTTAACTGGAAGGCATCTCTCAACATGCTATTTAGAAGCCAAATTTAACTCTTGGCATGAAAAAGCTGTTTTTCCGAAGACAAACCACGACTGAAATCAACTTGTTTTTAATTCAAATAAAAGCGGTATTTGGCGATCCTAACCTTTTCCTTAAAAACCTGGTGGAGAGGAAGGGAGGGCGATGAACTCAGATTATATGATGTTTAATTTTTATTTAAAATTAAATAAAAATAATACTTGTGAATTTCTATCTTTTATCTCCACCTTCACCTGGTCGCATTCCGAAAGATCTCCTGTATGGAGAATTAGTGCAAGGAAAGCGCCTCAGAGGGAGACCACAGCTGCGATATAAGGATATCTGCAAGAGGAACCTAAAGGCCCTGGGAATAGACATTAACAACTGGGAAACCTTGACCTCCGATCGTTCAGCTTGGAGGCTAAAGACGCAGCATGGCCTTCTCCAATTCGAAGAGACACTTGTTCGGCAGACCGAGGAAAAGAGGCAGTCCCGGAACCAGTGAAATCCGGGGGCTGGGCAGGGGACAGAATGTGTCTGCCCTCGGTGTGGAAGGGATTGCCGCTCTCGAATTGGCCTGTTTAGTCACACCAGATGCTGTTTTAGGACCTCTTTCCAGGGCATGATACCATAGTCTTTTGAGACTGAAGGATGCCAATGATCTTCACCTGACCCACTTGCCATTTGGGTAACTAGTTTAATTTGTGGATACCTCCGGATTTATTCTTCTAAATAAGTACAGTAGCTGTTAAAAGAGTTGCTTCCTCTTTTAATTGGAATAATTTGAATTCCAGTCCTGGAAGCATAAATCTTGATCTGTTGGCTTAAATTATTAGGCAGTTATTAAGACCAGCTGCCTGCAATTACTGCAGGTTTGAATCTCGCCAAGGCTCAAGGTTGACTCAGCCTTCCATCCTTTCTAAGGTAGGTAAATTGAGGACCCAGTTTGTGGGGGCATTTGTATAAAATATACAAAAGGATGAAGGCTATTGCTGAGCACATTGTAAGCCGCCCTGAATCTCCGGAGAAGGGCGGCATATAAATCAAATTAAAAAAAAAAAAAAAACCACTTTCCTTTCCGTGATCCTGTTATCATTTTGCGCAGCGACATAGACATAGCCAATTCAGGGGAATAAGGAATTTTTATCCGAAGATACCCAATTATCTGAATAATTGGAAAAATATGAAACACTATGTTTCATACGTCTGATTGGAATCATGCTGTTGTACCTGGTGCTGTATGCCACAATTGAATCCAAGGGAATGGTATAGTTCAGAGGTCTCCAATCTTGGCAACTTTAAGACTTGTGGACTTCAACCACAGCTGGCTGGCTAGGGAATTCTGGGAGTTGAAGTCCGCCAGGCTTAAAGTTGCCAAGGTTGGAGACCCCTGGTTTAAACCAGTGTTTCTTCACCATTGAGAACTTTAACGCATGTGGACTTCAACTCCTAGAATTCCTCATGCTGGCTAGGGAATTCTGGGAGTCGAAGTCCACACACCTTAAAAGCTCTCAAGGTTGAGAAACACTGGTTTAAACAATGCAAATTGGGTCCTGTCCTACCACAGACACCCATGCTGCCTATGTGGTGGATTTATTTATTTCAGGGGTCTCCAAATCTGGCAACTTTAAAGACTTGTGGACATGCTGGCTGAGGAATTCTGGGAGTTGGAGTCCACAAGTCTTAAAAGTTGCCAAGATTGGAGACCCCTGGTATAGATAGATATTCCTTTGCCCAATTAAACAACATTACATCATTTATTGTGTGGGAACAGTTCGGGTGGGGTGGGGGTGGGGGAACATGCTCATAAGAATCTGATTAAACATGGGCTGATACAGTGGCAGTGAAACAGGAACCAGGGTTTGGCTCCAGACCAGAGCCATTAAATAGGACTTGGCAAGCTGTAATGAGGAATTGCTTCACCACATGGTTGAGGAGAAAGAAAATAAGACAACGTAGGTGGTGAAAGGGAATTCAGAATCATCTGTCACTTGGCAAAATTACCCAGGTTTTGTTTTAATAGAGCAAACCAATAAAGCATCTTGTTCAAGTAGATGGTAGACTATATTTTATATGGATATTCATCTCTGACAGCCATAATTCCTTACTTGCTTCCTTCCCCCCCCCACCTCCTCACTCCCTTCTCTTTACCCAGTAAGTACTTGCTCCGGAGTTAGTTTGGGAGCTCACCTGCTCCTTACCTACCTGAACGGTTTGCTGTCGGGATCTGTGTCTTTGAATCCCATCTCTTCCAGTTTGCACCGGCGGTAGAGCTCGTAATGTCGGCTGTGAGTCTGCTCCCTCAAGTCTTCCATGTTCACTCTGATCAGCATTTCGCGTAACTTTACAAAATCACAGTGGTTTTCATTTTCAACTATTTAAAAAAAAAATCATAAAAATGTGGAAATGTAGGTCAAGGATATGGCGGAAACCCGATTTTCCCTTTTTTTTTCTTAACACAAAAACCTATTTTTCATTAAAAAAAATCAAAACCAGGATTTATTGTCATTATATCTCCATAATTATATGAGTGGTGCAGTGGCCTAGAGGTGGAGCTCTTGCCTCACAATCAGGAGGCTATGGGTTCGATCCTAGGTAGAGGCAGACATTTCTCTCTGGGCACAATGAGAATATATCTACTGAATAAAACTCCGCATTGGCGACAGGAAGGGCATCTGGCCAGTAAACACTCAGCTCCATTCAGCCCAGACTCTATCCCACATGGGATTATGGGGTCATTAAAAGGTGATGATATCTCCATAATTATATCTCCAAAAGATTTTTCTAAGAGCTTATATTATTTGATTTCCATTATTCCAGGAATCAACAGTTCTGGAGGTGGAAAAGTCCTTTTGCTTTACAGATATTGAGTTGACTTCTGAGAATTCATAATGAGTTAGATCGATTGCTCAATCTCCTCTGTGATTCAGAAATATATTTACTATATTTGTGTCCATTGTGATCAATGTGCTAAATTTATATTCATCTAAAATTAGTAGCTCTTTTATTAGCAATAAAGGCAAATTAGTCTAATTACAATCTTTAAATTTACAAATTAGAAACCCCACGTGCTGAAATCTAAAAGGACACATTTTCTTGGCGTGCATCCGATGCAATTCTCCAGATCTCAGTCACAAACTTCACGTCTGTTGTTTTGCTTTCCTGCTGATTTAAGAAAACTTGGATAGCTGCCACCTGCCCACCCTAGTTTAAATTTTTTTTTGTACCATTGGTATAAAACGTACAAAGATTTATCTGTCCCCATCAACATACCTTGGACCACTCCCCATGGATATTGTCTAGCTTTGGCCATTTTATTGCCAATCTTCACTTCTTCAGTGCTGCCAACCACGGCAAATGGGAGATGGACCTGCAATTAGGTTGACATAAGACAGGTCAGGTATTTCCCCAAAACCAGCCTGAATTAGAGCAAACCCCACTCCCTTCTGGCCCTGATAATGTTACCTAGTTTGGCGATGAAATGTTTGCAAGAAAATAACCAAGTTCGGAGCGCACCAAGGGCCCCACAGGGATTACAAAAGGTGCCCTCATTGCTCCGACTGATCACCTGGGCCTGGAGTGACAAGTTCTGTGCCACTCTTGACCGATGTCACTTATCCATCAGAAAGAGCCCAACTCAGCTCTGAAGAGCCAAGCTACTTATTTCCTTCACCAGGAAACGCTTCCAATGAAACACTATCCCAAGATTTAGTCTCCTTTCTGCCGTTGGCCCACTCCTGCATCCAAACATTAATATTGGACAGTGGTAGGATTCAAATAATTTAACAACTGGTTCTCTGTCCTAATGACTGGTTGGTTGGGCGTGGCCATGGTGGGCGTGGCCAGGCAGCACTCAGTCCCCTTCACCGCCCTGGGAGCAAAAATGGGCCATGGGGGGAGAGCCGCATTCCCCCCCACCCCCATGGCCTGTTTTGGGCCTAGGAGGCCTCCCTACACTTACCTGGGAGCCAAAATGGGGCACGTGGGGACTCCTGGAAGGGGCAGGGCAGGAAAGGGCAGAGCCAACCAGCAATTTAACTACTGGTTCTCTCAAACCGGCCCGAACCCGCGGAATACCACCACTGGCTTTGGACCTTTAGAGACTTTCTAAATCCAGGTGAAATGATAGAGGACAGTGCTTATCTCCAATTCTTAACCAAGGGAGCCAACATTGTCTGAAGATATTTCTGTGGTCATGTGGCCAGCATGACAAACACTAAAGCACATGGAATGCTGTTACCTTCCCACCAAAGTGGTACCTATTTATCTACTCGCATTTGCATACTTTTGAACTGCTAGGTGGGCAGGAGCTGGGGCAAGTAACAGGAGCTCATCCCATCGTGCAGTGTCAGCTTTCCAACTGAGAAGCTCAGCGTCTTTAACCACTGAGCCATCACGCTCCCCCCGGTTAAAGTGGGTATAGGACAACCCAAAGTTATTTGTCAGGGGCAGACATTCTTAATAGCTGGGTCATCACTGGAAGTTTTAAAGAAGAGATTAGACAGCCATTTGTCTGAAATGGCATAAGGCCTCTCCTAGTTGAGCAGGAGGTTGGACTAGAAGGTGCTGCCACAAAGAGGTGGAGTCAAACTATTCTCCAAAGCACCTGAAGCCAGGACAAGAAGCAACGAGTGGAATCTAATCAAGGAGAGAAGCAACTTGGAGAACTAACTTCCTGACAGTTAGAACAATGAATCAGAGGAACACCTTGCCTCCAGAAGTTGTGAATGCTCCAACCCTGGAAGTTTTTAAGAAGAGATTGGATAACCATTTGTCTGAAGTGGTGTAGGGTTTCCTGCCTAAGCAGGAGGTTGGACTAGAAGACCTCCAAGGTCCCTTCCAACTCTTCTATTCTATTCTATTCTATTCTATTCTATTCTATTCTATTCTATTTATTCTATTCTATTCTATTCTCTATTCTATTCTATTCTATTCTATTCTATTCTATTCTATTCTATTCCATTCCTATTCCTATTCCTATTCCTATTCCTATTCTATTCTATCCCTATTCCTATTCTACCCCCAAGGCCTTTTCGACTCTGTTATTTGGTAGAAAAATCTCACTTTTATTTCAAAACATTTGTTTTAAAGGTTCAAAGTAGCAGTCCCATGTTTGAGGCAGCTGTTTATTATTATTTTGGAAATGAAAGGGGGCATTCTGCAACCTGATGAATGGGCTCAGACTTGAAAGTGTGGCGTTTTGAATTTGAAGTCATTCGATGTTTTGCACACCACCCAGAACAAACATGGTGGCTTTGTGTTCTCCTGCCAAAAACAGTTTCCTTTAAGAAAGAGCCGGGTGGAGAAAAAGGCAACATTCAGGACACTGTGCTGGTTTTTTTTGGGGGGGGGGGGTGGGGGTGGGATTAAAGCATCTCTGGAATACAGCTGTAGTCTTTGAAGGGGGTGTGTATCAGTGACAGCAGGTTTGACATCAAAACAACTTCTTCTCCGGAGTTCATTACAACCCTAATGTTGTGGTCCACCAGCAGCCTGCACAGCTGGCAGCGGAGTTGAACAGTGAGGAGGCTGGGGAGGAACATGGGTCAGTCCTAGAGTCTGGGGAAGGTCCAGATGAGGGCTCTGCGTCGGAGGCAGAGATGGGGCCAGGGCCATCTGGGAGTTATGCGTAGACACTGGAGCCTCCAGAGTCGGATATCAGAGAGGCAGAGGAACAGGAGGAGCCTGTTCCTAGTGTGCACGTGCGCAGAGCTGCCAGAAGGCAAGAACAGTTAAAACTAAAGGGACGACTCGGGAGTAAGGCCTGGAGATGATTGGCCCCTCCCATAAGGTTTATAAGAGGAGCAAAGGCACGTGGGCCCTTTGCCGGAAAGCAATGTTGCTAAGTCTGTTCCCAGTCGGCATCTGTTTGATTCTGGACTCGGTGTGGCTTTGCCAAGTAGGTCTTTGGCAGAATGTCAAGGGAGAGAAAGGTTGGTGATTATCCTGAACGACTTCTCCCGAAGGACTTTTTGCAACCAATTGGGACTCAGCTGTGAATGACCGTAATTCACAGCTGTTGCAATAAAAGAGGTTTTTGGGACTACTCGTGTGTTTTAATGACTCAGGAAGCCTAAGTCACAACACCTAATTGCATTATGCAACAATATCTGGAGGGAGCTAATTACAGCACACACCACGATCCAGTTGCACACAGAGGAGCAAAGAAGAGCAAAGCACAAGCATGAAAAACACCCTGATGTTCTGAAAAGGTTTCAACCAGCAACGACCAAACATCTTCAAGCTATCTTCGCACGTCTAAAACGATCGCTGACACTTTTTAAGAAGTGGATTCTCAAGACAAGTGAGAAACGATGCTTTGTATTATTCTGTGCTTCAGAGAACGACAGCGAGAGTAACATCTTTTTCTAAGAATATCCAAATTAAGATCTATAACGTAAATCATAAACCCTCCCACACTCCGTCTACCCAAAGGAATCCTGTCACTTCTTTCTTGTGAAAATCACCTTTCTTTGTTACGCATCCTTCGTTCCACGAAACTTTCACATAGCCATAAATTATCATGGGAAACATGGCTACTGAATACTTCGACTCAACTTTATAAGAGGGGGAAAAAAAAAAAGCTTCTTCGTCTGCTCTCCTTCAAAATAACCCAAGTAATATCTGGGCCCCAAAAAAAGGAACGGTGACGAAAATGACACTTTTAAATAAATTCAGGGCTCGTTGCTTGCTCTCCTACGCTTCGGAACGTGCATTCAATTTAAACTCTGACAGTCTATAATACGAGTTGACTGTTGACGTTTCCTAGGAAGTCGGTTATGGTGAATTGAAGGAAGTCAACGCTTGGCCCGGCCCACACCCCACCCTATTTTATAGCCCTCTACTAAAAGAGGAAGGAAGAGAGGATGTAATAAAAAGTCTGCATTGCAAGGTTCTCAAACCAGTTAGCCAATGCAATATTTGAGGGAGAATCCACAGATTAGCAATCAGAGGAAGCTGCATATAAATGGTTGTCCAATCTCTTCTTAAAAACTTCCATTGTTGGAGCATTCACAACTTCTGGAGACTGGCTTATTATTACTTAATAAGAAAAGATTGTTATATATGAGGAAAAAAAGAAAACAATAGAAAAGAAATGAATGATTGTAATGCTATATAATTAACTGATTTTTATTAAGATGTCGGATTGTATTATTTGGAACAGTTGATAATGAAAAATATTTGTGATTATAATAAGGGAATTCAAGGAAATATTGGGAATTATATTATGTTGTGAGATTTTAAATTTAAGGGGTTTAACTTAGAGATGGGAAGGGAAAAATTGAATTTTATTAAGATGAGGTTAGGAGAATATTGGTCTATAAAAACTAGAGAGAATAAACACTATGGCAAAAAGTGTGTGTTGGAGATGATTAAAAATTGTTTAAATTTGTGAACCGGCCAATACCTCTGTTCAGAAAAAAATACATTGTATGTTTGCTTGTGTGTTTGTGTAAAAAATAAAAAAACTTGTAATAAAAAAAAAAACTTCTTGAGGCAAGTAGTTCCACTGATTAATTGTTCTAACTGTCAGGAAATTTCTCCTCAGTCCTTGGTTGCTTCTCTCCTTGATTAGTTTCCATCCATTGCTTCTTGTCCTGTTTCAGGTGCTTTGGAGACAGAGATGAGAAAAGGAAGGAAAAAAGGAAGGGAGGGAGGGAGGGAGGGAGAGAGGGGGAGAGGAGTAGAATGAAGGAGCAACAGATAAAGGCAAAAGCACCTGCAATAGTCTTCTTCTCAGTAATAAATACTCTATTATCAGGCACAGTATTTGTCAAAAGTCACAGCTGTGCCATAAAAACAGGAACACTAGAAATTGTAAGCAGATATAAGTTGCAGAAGGAAAGATTGAAGGCAAACGAGGTCCAGGCAGAAGAACATCATCATGGCTTCAAAATCTAAGGGACTTGTTTGGATGAAACCCAGCAGCACTTTTTCGTGCGGCTGTTGATAAAAATAAGATCACCAACGTCCAATGACAGATATGGAAGAAGAAGAAGAAGAAGGAGGAGGAGGAGGAGGAGGAGGAGGAGGAGGAGGAGGAGGAGGAGGAGGAGGAGGAGGAGGAGGAGGAGGAAGTAGTTGTTGCTGTCTGTATGTCATATGACTGGAAATGCCAAAGACCATTTGATTTAAAACCTTTTGGAGAATTCTTGCAAATGTCAGAGGGAAAGGTTAACGTTTGCATGGCTCAGACTGCATTTTTATTTATTCGTTGTTTGGTATTTTATCTATCTGAAGATAACATTACAGAAAAGAGGGAGCCAACACATCTTCAGGACTCTTGCTATTCCACTACCACTTAGATTACTAATGCAGATAATTTGGGAGGGATCTGGGTGGGACTCCACTTGCACGAGTTGCTTGTACAAATAATAAAGGCGCGGTACAAATAAGTAAATAAAATGCGTAAGGATCTTCCCATTGATGCATGCTGCACCACACCTGGCCTCCACCCTGTCTATTTTTTAACTCACAACCTCAACATGTTGTTCACTTGCATATTAAAAAAAGAACTGCCGCTGGGGAACTACTCTTGTCTTTTAAAGACGTTTCATTTTGATTGTCCCTTTATATTAAATTTTGAGGGTTTTCTGAAAACGGTTTCATTGAATCTTTTTTTTTCTTTATGAGAGCTCCTCTCTGGCCTTCTTTGGCAAGATGGTTTAATTTAATTAGCAAGGTTTGTGACAACACCCAGAAGACCAGATCTGGCTCAAAGCCACCGATTTCTTTATTTTTTAAAAACATGCAATTAATTCCTGTCAGAATATTCATGATTGGAAAGACATGGTAACAAGGTCAGCCAATTGGAGCTGAGACAGACTGGAGCCAGGGCGTGTCTTAGTCTGCAGCTTCTGATTCTGTGCAGAGAAAGAAAAACTGAAAGCAGTGTGTGTTAACCTCTGGGATGTGAAACCAGTGTGTGTGAACATGTCTGCTGATCTGAGCTGAAGAATCAACTGTTGGTATTGTAAATATACGTTATGTGTTATTATGAATATAAAGAAGTTAATGAATCCAGCTGATTCAGTTATCTGTGTGTGCTTCTGGATTTGATTTTTGCAACAAACTCTGACAGTTTCAAAATATACACACATGCATTCATTCATATTCTCTCTCTCTCTCCCTCTCACACGCACCTCAAAGCCTGATCTGGTCTACAATGAATTTCCTCCATTTCTTAAGCTTCAAACCAAAACCTCAAAACCACCCTGGAGGCTTGGGAATTTTTACAGTAAACAACATCTGAACCTCTGCCTAAAGAAAAAGGGACATCTCCAGCCTCACCAAGGAAGCCATAAAGTATATATTTGGGGTTCTTTCCCCTTCCGGGATATTATACATTTTGAAGTGGAGACCCAAAGGCAGAGGAAGTGAACATTTGTGTCTTTTCATCTCTGGAGAGTTTTCCAGGTACTGTTTTCATTCTGCAGTTTTCAGTTTCCATTTTGAGCAAGTTGGCAGCCGTGTCCATTTTCATAAGCTGGGTTAAGAATTGGGCATATGGGTGTGACAAGACTTTGGCCCACGATCCGTGGGATGATTGCAACTGGTATTTTTGTGGTCTTTCTTTCCTGCTCTCAAGTCTGCCTAGGAAAGTATAAACTTTCCAGCCGCACGGCATGGAAGTATGTGAATATGATGGGACTGAACTAATTTCAAAGCATCTCTTTCAGATGAACCAAAAACTTCAGGTTATTCCTTCAGGTTTCACTTTTATACATTTCAGCTGCTTTGCTACAAACTCATTCAGAGCAACTGATGAAAAAGGCTGTTACAGATGTCTTGTCTGACATGGTATAGGGCAGGCATGTCAAACTCACGACGACACGTTGTCATCACGTGATGTATCACAACTTCCCCCACTTCGCTAAATCGGGGGTGGGCATGAACAGTGCATGACACATCCAGCTTGTGGGCTTCGAGTTTGACACCCCTGGTATGCACGCACACATATGCACACAGATAGAATCAGAGATGGGTTTCAGCAGGTTCTGACCAGTTCTGGAGAACCGGTAGTGGAAATTTTGAGTAGTTCAAAGAACCGGTAAATACCATCTCTGACTGGCCCTGTCCCCATCTATTCTCTGCCTCCGAGTCCCAGCTGATCGGGAGGAAATGGAGATTTTGCAGTAACCTTCCCCTGGAGTAGGGAGGAAATGGAGATTTTACAGTATCCTTCCTGCCACGCCCACCAAGCCATGCCACACCCACCAAGCCACACCCACAGAACCGGTAGTAAAAAATTTTGAATCCCACCACCGGATAGGATGTGTAAAATTCAAGATGTATTGGCTTCGGTAGTATATAAAAAAAATAAAAATATAACAATGCAGCCATTTATCCCAAGGCGCATTTGGAAGATGAAAAGTAAGTAAGACTTACGCTCATTGTAGCGTTAATCTCAGCCACCGTCTCTTCGTCAGTTGGAAACTGATAAATCTGGACCCCGTTGCTCACCAACTCGCTCATGATTTTGCTTTTGAATTTATGTAACTCGTTTTTGGCAATGGTGTCAGCCTTGGCTATTATTGGGATAATATTCACCTGCAAAACAAAGGATCATTATTGATTTATTTTATTTATTTATTATAACTAACATACTGCATTAGTTCCTGGTGATGGCAGAAGAGAAAAGAAAAGCGAGCTCAATAAGAAGGTAAAAAAAATACAAGGACGTAGATAAAGGTAGTCCTCAATTTACGACTGTACCTGAGCCCAGAATTAAGTCATGCCATCATTAAGTGGATCATCACGTGTCCAACCTGATTTTACATTTTTTTTTAATACTGGTCATTAAGTGAATTCATTGTCCTGTGCGTTTTTTTTGCTGGCCACCAGAAGTAAACACCAGTTTCCGGCAAAACACATTGCAAATCGTGATCAGTTGACCAAAGGACGTGGCAAATAGCTGTGAATGTGGGTTAATTGTGGAGCATCCAAAATGCAATCAGCTGGCCGCAACTAGAAGAGGGGAGTTGGAAATTCAAACGCAGGTCATAAATACCTTTTGGGGGGGATCTGTTGTAACTTTGTACGGTCGCTAAGCGACTGGTCATAAATCGAGGAGTCCCTGGATATAGACCACATTTTTTAAGAAAAAGAGAAAGCAAAACAATTTCTCTACCTTGTCGTCCTTGGATGTTTCCAAAATGCAAGAAAATTGCAAGGGAGTGCAATAACTCAAAAGAAAATACAGGTGACTTAGGACCACAACTGAGCCCAAAATTTCTGTTGCTAAGTGAAACATTTGTTAAGTGAATTTTCCTTCACTTTATGATCTTTCTTGACACAGTTATTAAGTGAATCCCTTCAGTTGTTAAGTTAGTAACACGGTTGTTAAGTGAATTTGGCTTCCCCATGGACTTTGCTTGTCAGAAGGCTACAAAAGGGGATCATATGACCTTGGGACACTGCAACCGTCATAAATATGAATCAGTTGCCAAGTGTCTGAAATTTGATCATGTAACCACAGAGATGCTACAATGGTTGTAAGTGTGAAAAATGGTCATAAGTCACTTTTTTCCAGTGCCGTTGTAACTTTGAACGGTTACTAAATGAACTGTTGTAGCAATAGCAACAGCACTTAGACTTATATACCGCTTTGCAGTGCTTTACAGCCCTCTCTAAGCGGTTTACAGAGTCAGGCTATTGCACCCCAACAATCTGGCTCTTCATTTTACCGACCTCAGAAGGGGATGGAAGGCTGAGTCAATCTTGAGCTGGTGACAAATCAAACTGCTGGCAGCTGGCAGTCAGCAGAATTAGCTGCAACACTACATTCTAACAACTGTGGCTCTTGTAAGTCGAAGGCTATCTGTAGTAAGATTCATGGAGACCCTGAAAATAATCACTTTTATTAAGCTATCTGGATCACGTTGGCCACTTGAAGTAGACAATCATGATAGCTCCCTTCATGCTAAATTATATTAGACAACTGATAGAATAGATTAGATGAGTAGAGTAGAGTAGAGTAGAGTAGAGTAGAGTAGAGTAGAGTAGAATAGAATAGAATAGAATAGAATAGAATAGAATTCTTTATTGGCCAAGTGTGATTGGACACACAAGGAATTTGTTTTAGGTGCGTATGCTCTCAGTGTACATAAGGAGAATAAAACACATTCATCGAGAATAAAAAAATACAATTTAGTGATAGTCAAGGTTACTAATAAGCTATCAAATCGTACTAGGAAACAAATAAAAACAATGTAATTGGAAGATACAAGCAACATATAGTATAGTATGTTGCTTGTATAGTATGTTATATACTAGTATATAACTAGTATGTACTAGTTATAGTAATAAGTAGGAAGAGATAGATACTAGTAAGGAAGAGAAGAATAATATTAATACAGTCTTAGTAAATTATTTGACAGTGTTGAGGGAATTATTTGTTTAGCAGGGTGATGGTGTTCGGGGGAAAACTGTTCTTGTGTCTAGTTCTTCTGGTGTGCAGAGCCCTATAGTTTTGAAGGTAGGAATTGAAACAGTTTATGTCCAGGATGTGAGGGGTCTGTAACTATTTTCACTATTTTCTTTTTGACTCGTGCTCAATGGAAGGCAGGTTGGTAGCCATGGTTTTTTCTGCAGATCTAATGATCCTCTGAAGTCTGTGTCTGTCTTGTTGGGTTGCAGAGCCAAACCAGACAGTTATAGAGGTGCAGGTGACAGTCTCAATAGTTCCTCTGTAGAACTGAATCAGCAGCCTTCCTTAGCTTTTTAATTTCCACCCATGAATCTAAACAGAGCTATAATGGCATACGAAGGCATCCTGCAGCTGAGAAAGAGCTGCTGGATTCCATCTATTTGGAGATGCAATACAACATGCAATTTGGCTCTCTACGCGCCTTGAAAACTCTCCTTCCCCCACTTTCAATCAAATCTGGAAGCAACGCATGCTTTAATTAAACTATGATAGAAAGATGTCCAGCCTCTTCACGGGTTACATAAGAATATAACAGCAATCTTGCTGGATCATGGTCCAACATTTTATTTCTCACACTGTCCAACCAGATGCCTCTTTGGTCCTTATCAGAAGAAGATGAGACATATCCTTCTCCCACCATTGTTCTGGGAACAGATTTCCTCTACTTAGAAGTAACAATAAGTCTTCAAGACGGATGGTTATGCATGAATTCATCCATACCCCTTTTAAAGCCATCACCAGGTTAATGATGCATTGTTTTAGTATGGAGTCCAGATCTTCCTGCTTTAATATTGTGCCCCAATATTTGTCGAAAAACTACATGATGGCTTTTGACTGAACTGCACAGTAGATCCTTTTAGTAAATCAAATTTCTCTTTCACTCTAGGTTACCGTCCCAAGATACATGCCTTATTTTATTGTGAGTTGTGGTCTCCGTTTGAGTGGAAGTAACTGGCATACTGCTACATTTTAAAAGGGCAAACTTCACGCTAGGCAAATAAAACTGCCAGTGGCAGTGATGCCTCTGTATAAATCTACGGCACAATTGCATTCAGAGAACAATTCCCATTTTCAGATCTCAAGAAAAAAAATGCTATACGGCTGGAAGAAGTACAAAAAGCGGCTACCAAATTAAGAGTTTTGTGGATTTCTTGCTTAAAAAAGAATTTTAGCAAAGGAAAACACGGTAGCGATATTTACTCTAAAATCATGCATGGCATGCAAAGTTGGTCAGGAAAGATTTTTTCTAGCTGTATTAAAAACTTGGGATCAGCACCAAAAGCAATTATGGGATGACTCAGGATTTCTTTCTTTATATATCAAATATCCTAGTTGGAATTTGCTGCCACTGGGTGTGGCAATGACCACTAGTGTTAGATGTTTTTAGTGGATAAGTGGACAAATTCATAGAGGATGGGATTATCAACACTTGATTGGTTAAACTGATAGATTAAATTTGGACACTGCCAGACTCCTAATACCTCTGGATGGCTCACAAGTAAACTCACAGAGGGAAAAAAACCCAGTAAAACAATCCTAAATACTAAAAACAAGGAATAAAAGATAGTAACAATATCAGAACAAAATTCACATCTTCCTTGTAGGGGGCTAGACCCATCTAAGCCAAGAAACTGAGCAAAGTTACTAATTTTAGAGGTTGTGTGATATATTAATTCAGGAATTTGCTTGTCAAAAGGACGGACACTTTCCCATCCTGTTTGTGAGTTTTTTTATTATAGCCATCTGAGTGTTGTATAATAAAGAAGGCTGGACTAGATTGGATCCAGTTTGTGGGGGCAATAAGCTGACTTTGTATAAAAAAGAACACCGCTTAGGGGGCCCCGAAAGCCCTACTAAGCAGGTATATACAAATGTATGAAGGCTATTGCTTAACGCATTGTAAGCCGCCCTGAGTCTCTGGAGAAGGGCGGCATATAAATCGAATCAATCAATCAATCAATCAATCAATATTAGGCTTAACCTGATAAGGCTTAAGGGGTGTCAAACTCAATTTCATTGAGGGCCGCATCAGGGTTGTGTTTGACCTTGGGGGGGCGTGGCATGGCCAGGGTAGGCGTGGCCAGCTCAATGTCACTCATGTCAGGGGCGCCTGTGGTGATCTGAGCACTCTGCCAGAGAAAATGGGTTCCCGAGCTCTGTTTTCGGCTGCGATGGCCTCCTGCAACCCTCTGCCAGCAAAAACGGAGCTTGGGAGGGCTACCTGTGGCCCTCCCAAGTTCCATTTTTGGCTGTGATGGCTTCCTGCAACCCTCTGCCAGTGAAAATAGAGCTCCAGAGGGCCACACCCGGCACTCCGGAGCTCTGTTTTCGGTGGCAGAGGCACCATGGGTCAGTCCTTCGTTGTTTCCAGGGCAGCCGTGTGGGCCAGATCTAAGCACCGGGCCTTGAGTTTGACACCCCTGGGCTAGAGTCTTACATTCTTAATTTATTCACCTCAATTACCTATTTAGTTCATAGTCAAGCTGTCAAATTTGGATGATGCAATTTGCATTATAAAATGAAGAGGGTCCTCCTATCAGACACACTTTAAATTTTTTTAACACTTTTCAGAACAACACTTTTCATTTTTTTCTTTAAAAAAATTCCAATAATGGCAGCATTCATAAAATCAGATCCATTAATTTGCGTTTCAGAGTATAGACAGTCCTCGGCTTATAAACAGTTCATTTAGTGACCATTCAAAAATACAACGGCTCTGGGGGGGGGGAAATGACATGACCGTTGCAGCATCCCCATGGTCACGTGATAAAAATTCAGATGCTTGGCATCTGGTTCATACTTAGGACCGTCGCTGTGTCCCAAGATCACGTGATCAGCTTTTGTGACAAACAATGTCAATGGGGAAGCCGGATTCACTTAACAACCATATTACTAACTTAACAACAGCAGCAAAGAAGGTATATGGGGGCAAGACTCATTTAACCAATGTCTCGCTTAGCAACAGAAATTTTGGGCTCATTTGCGGACGTAAGCCAAGGACTATGCGTATAGAAGACAGCTGCAAACAAAGTAAGCAGAGTAACACAATTCCCTATTTCCTCTCTCTATAGCATATGCTTTATACAGGAAATATTATATGCCTCATAAACTATTAGCAACTATTTTAAAGGAAGGAGATAAGAATCGCTGTGAAAGTAAATTCCAAGAATTGTTCCACGGCATCGAAGTTCATGTGCTAAGTTTAAATTTATTTCACAAAGCATAGGAAATACTAATCACATCTTGCCTTGTGTTTGTATATCAGAAGTCAACAAGAGGAGAAAATTTTCCACTTTGTTTCTTATAACCACTCCAGAGGGGGCCCAGGACACAACTGAGATTTTGTGCAAGCTTGTTCAACTAATTACTAAATCCAAACAAGTAACCATTTAAAAAAAAGTTTTGGCAAGCTGCTTATCTCATAAAGTAATTTCCAAATATAATCAACACATACTTGCTGGGAAATTGAAGCCATTACAACTTGGCAGAAAGATTCCATTGGAATCTGTGTTGCTTTTCCAAATTAGACATAGGAGGTTTTGCCTCCCAGTCACTTGTTTGAGATGGGCAGCTATACAAACCGAATAAATAAATAAATAATATATACAGGTAGTCCTCAGCTTACAACCGCCATCGAGCCCAAAATTTATGTTAAGTAAGAAATTTGTTACGTAAGTTTTGCCCCCTTTTTTCAACGTTTCCTGCCACTTTTGTTAAGCGAATCACTGCAGTTGTTAAATTAGTAACATGGTTTTTTCAGTGAATCTGGTTACCCCCTGCCCTTGACTTTGCTTGTCAGAATATTGCAAAAGGGGATCACATGACCTTGGGACACAACGACGGCCATAAGTGTGAAGCAGTTGCCAAGCATCTGGATTTTGATCATATGTGGGATCACATGTGGGATTCATGACCATGGGGATGCTGCAATGGTCATATGTGTGAAACGTGGTCATAAGTCACTTTTTTTCCAGTACTGTTATAACTTCGAACAGTCACTAAGTGAACTGTCGTAAGTTGAGGACTACCTGTATTGAAGTGGCATGATGCACTTTTTAGCTATAATTCTGAATATGCTCTAGGAAGCAACACTGCAGTTGGGGTTATTTCCCTTCAGATCTATCAGGTGCTCAGCCTCACCTGGATTTTAATATATTTCAGAAATTATTTTTTTTTGCAAATTAAAGTGTCAGCCCCAGTTATCAGGATCATTTTTTATTTTGAAGAATACCTTTGGGAACACAAGCATCTGCAGAGTGGCAAATAAACAAACCCAGTTTCAATCTGTTATCTGGAAACAGTTTAAACCTGAGAAAATGGACAGGGTCTTTAAGACTTCCCCTGCTTCTTAGATGCATACTTTTCCTGCATAGTTAAGGCTGCCTGGTGGGGGACATGTGACTTCCAGTGATGGTTAGTTCAACCTTGAGAGAGGGGCATGCCCCTTTGGCCTCTTAAGGAGGCATTGGCTCACCCCCTCCTCAAAAAAACCAATCTCAGACTCTGCCTCACCTCCCAAATTCCTTCTTCATTTTGGAAAAACAAGGGATCTTCCCTAGACCAGGGGTCTCCAACCTTGGCAACTTTAAGACTTGTGGACTTCAACTCCCAGAGTTCCTCAGCCGGCTGAGGAATTCTGGGAGTTGAAGTCCACAAGTCTTAAAGTTGCCAAGGTTGGAGACCTCTGGTCTAGATTAACTATGTGATGATAAAACAAGAACTGAGATCTTATCTCATCCAGGTGAACAGTACCTTGCTGTCAAGCTTCTTCATGGTGACCAGGTCAAGGGATTTCAGCGAGTGCCCAGTTGGGGCAATGAAATATAAGCAAGCGTGGATCCGGGTGTCGTGATAATTAAACAGGGACCGTTTGATTTTCAGCTCTTCCTGCAGATAGGCCTCGAATTGTGCATCTATGTATTCCACAATGGGCTTGTAGCTGAAACAAAAGAATTCACATTCAGAACAGGAGCAATTGCCATTGTTAACAGGCTTCTAAATAACATATCTTTCCATGCAGCAAGGTAAAGTAGAATTATTTATTCTCCGTGATTTGGGATTATAAAAGGTATTGAATTGGATTCAACTTCCTCTGCTACCCATCCGTCTTGAATAACTATATCAAACAGATCAGAAGAACAGGAAACTGGCCCAGTTTGCTCACTTGGTTCTCCACTTACGTCTGGTCACTTAGCAACCGTTCACAATTATGACGGACCTCCCCAGAGGTACTTATGATATGGTCCAAAGTTCCAATGGCCACCACTGTCCCAATCATGTGACAGCATTGGCAACTGGCCTATATATATATAGTCATCTGCAATATCCAATTCTACAATGTTTTTGGTGTAAACTGCCATTTATTTTTGGCAAACCTGCCCCTTAGTGAACAATAGGTTCCCTTAACTTCTGTGGCATTTGCTTAACAACTGCCATTAAGTTGTAAAAAATGTGATCTGGTCATGTGACAATCCACTTTACAACTGTCACAACTTACGACCATAATGGACAGGTTCCATTACAGTTTTAAATAGAGGATTACTTGTATTCATGACTCCGAACAACCCACATGGGAATGACATTTAAATACAATCTACATATTATGCTAATCGTGTGGCATTTAAATATATTTACATATATTTATGCTAATCATAGTTGCTCAACAACAGGTGATGTCATCTCAATGGTCAGGTGCAAGAAGTCAGGAACCAAGATAGAGTTAAAAGGACAGATAACAATGGCAACTTCTTACAAAAAAAATTTATATAAAATGTTTATCGATGGCATTTACCACCTGCTAAGTTAGCTAAAATGTTTAAAAATATGTCTAGCAAATGCTGGAAATGTAATCAAAATAGAATAGAATAGAATAGAATTCTTTATTAGAATAGAATAGAATTTTTTATTAGAATAGAATAGAATTTTTTATTGGCCAAGTGTGATTGGACACACAAGGAACATGTCTTGGTGCATATGCTCTCAGTGTACGTAAAATAAAAGATACGTTCATCAAGAATCATAAGGAACAACACTTAATGATAGTCATAGGGTACAAATAAGCAATCAGGAAACAATATCAATATAAATTGTAAGGATACCAGCAACAAGGTTACAGTCATAAGTGGGAGGAGATGGGTGATGAGAAGATGAGAAGATTAATAGTAGTGCAGACTTAGTAAATAGTTTCACAACGTTGAGGGAATTATTTGTTTAGCAGAGTGATGGCGTTCGGGGAAAAACTGTTCTTGTGTCTAGTTGTTTTGGTGTGCAGTGCTCTATAGCGTCGTTTTGAGGATAGGAGTTGAAACCGTTTATGTAACAGGATGTGAGGGGTCTGTAAATATTTTCACAAGAGACAGGCACATTTTATTATATATGGTGGATTTGTGATAAAAACAAAAAAAATTTGGGTAAAGATACACAGGTGGCTAGAAAAGATGATAAGGAAACATGTACATTTTAAACCTGAACTGTTTTTATTAGGCATAATATCAGAAAAATTAGATAAGAAAAGTAGGTATTTAATATTACATGTTGTAACAGCAGCGAGGATTATATCCGCACAACATTCGAACAATGAAGAAACACCACGAGATGAAGAGATAATTAAGAAGATACTAGATTGTGCAGAAATAGATAGATCGACATTGAAAATTAAGCAGAAAGAAGACGCGGAATACTATCGAACATGAAATTCATTCTACCAGTGTTTGGAAAAAAGGGGTGGCGATTAAGATTAGTATTGTTAAGCAAATTAAATATTCAGACAACACGATATTTATTAAGCACTAAGAAATGTAATTAATTAATTAATTTTAAAAAAAAAAGGAACCAGGATAGGCTAGAGCAGGGGTACCCAACCTCCAAGCCATGGCCCAGTGCCAGGCCGCAGCCTTTTGGGAACCGAGGCGTAGGAAGTGCTAGGCAAGGATTAGAGCAGGGGTGAAATTTACTTACCTTCGCTACCGGTTCGGAAATGTGACTGCGCACCTCCCACACGCACGTGCAGAGCCTTCTGCGCATGCGTGGAGGGTAAAAAACGGGATATGATGACATCCGGGCGGGTGGGCGGAGTCTCCCACCGCCGGCGCTACCGGTTCTCCCGAGTCGGATAGAACCGGCTGAATTAAAACGTTTTTCTTTCATCAAGCTGGCCTGGCCTAAATCTTCTCCCCTTTTAAATATAAATTTTAAATACAAATTTTAATCTGTTTAAATTATGGGGTATTTTAAATTCAGCCAAATTATTTAATTCGCTTTTAATCTATTTTAAATTTTTGTATCTCTGTGTTTTATCTTCTGGCTGTTCACCGCCCTGAGTCCTTCGGGAGAAGGGCGGTATAGAAATTTAATAAATAATAAATAATAATAATTTCACCACTGGATTAGAGGATAGAGTTCAACAGTGCTACCAGTTTATTTCATGGTAGCTCTACATAAGAACCGGAGAAGAGTCAAAGGACACGCGGGTTGTGATGGGAGTGTCCCGACACTACCATGTTACACCCCTCCTGCGCGACCTGCATTGGCTACCCGTTGTCCTTCGGGTGAGGTTCAAGGTGCTGGTTATCACCTATAAAGCCCTTCATGGTTTAGGCCCGGGATATTTGTCGGACCCTCTGCAGCCAGCAACAATCTCCAATCGCCCGGTGCTTTCCCACAGACAGGGCCTCCTCAGGGTGCCGTCGGCCAGACAATGTCGGCTGACGACCCCCAGGGGGAGAGCTTTCTCTGTGGGCGCACCCTCCCTCTGGAGCTCCGGATGGCCCCTGACCTTCGCTCGTTCCGCCATGATTTGAAGACCTGGCTGTTTCGCAGCCTGGACTGATGGGGGGTGGGGTGGTTTCTTAATAGATTTTAAATAGATTTTAAATTGTTTTAATTTGGACTTTTAATTTTATATTGTTTTAATGTGCAATTGTGCATTTTATTGTTGTGAGCCACCCTGAGTCCATTGGAGATAGGGCGGCATATAAATCGCATTAAACTAAACTAAACTAAACATTAAGGAGAGCTGGATTTAGGCCTCTTATGGAGGTGTAGAGATTCCAAACTAATGATGTGTTTGACACCGCCCTCGGGCGTCCTCGGGCCCACCGCCCTCGGGCCCAGTCTGGTCCTCTCCCCCATTTAGTAATGTGCTGCTTCTGAACAACTTTCTACACAGTTCGTGAGCATCTTTGTATACTAAGGGGGCCAGTGAGCTATTCTTTTTCAAAAACATTTTTGCAACAGCTGGCTCTTCAACTGAGGATGAACTCTTCGTATCCAAACAGCTCCTAATGAGCTGCAGGATGCTCTGATTCGGGGTCTGTTTATCAGGGCATCTCATTGGAATTTTTTTTTAAAGAAACTGCCAGCATCTTCTGACAGCTGTTCCCAATCTCCCCCACGTCAGCATTAAACAAGGAAGAAACTTTACACTGAGGGAATGAAGAGGGCTTATAGTGAATTCCAAGTTTAAAGATAAGGAAGGTTTTATAGGATGCAGCTGAAATTATAACAGAAGCTGACCCAGCATAAAATAGGAGAATAGATTTATGTGACTGGGCTGTCCCTTTTTGGACTTCATCTTGTGGTTAGAAATGCTCAAATCTGAATAAGCAACAATTTCGGACATTGCCCTATGCACAGTCCAAAGTCAGATCTTCCGCAGCCTCAATCAGCTCATTGGCTTGGAGAGCTTAACCTATTCTGGATATTAGGTCCAACTCACCAATTCAAATTCATCTTGCTCCTGCAGCAACGATACAGGTAGTTCTCGACTTACAACAGTTCGTTTAGTGACCATTCGAAGTTACCAAAGCATTGGAAAAAGCAACGTCTGCCCGTTTTTCACACTTACAACCACTGTAGCATCTCTGTGGTTACATGATCAAGATTCAGACACTTGGCAACTGACTCCACAGTCTTAAACTTGCCAAGGTTGGAGACCCCAAAGCTGGCTGAGGAATTCTGGGAGTTGAAGTTCACAAGTCTTAAACTTGCCAAGGCTGGAGACCCTTGCTCTGTACAGTGTTATAATTCATTTCTAGATTCCATAACAGAAAATTTGAGGTTCAATTTTTGGCATGCCAGCAAAAGGGGGGGGGATTCTGGGAGCTGAAGTCCTTGCATCTTAAAATTGCTAAGGTTGAGAAACCCTGCTTTAGAAGATCGCTATAAGCATCTTCTACAAGAAGACAAGACAGCTCTGGAGATGACACAGTGTGTCCATGTTGTTATAAAAAGAAGCATCCTGTGATTGTGCATCCCGTTTTTGTCATAAAACGGGTCATAACTTGCATATATAATGCAAATTTAGGAAATAATTCATGTTTATCTGCAAATTTGTTCAATTGTCTACGGTTTTATTAATCATGGGAAAAGACAAGGAGTAACCTATGATACTTAAACTCCATCTGAATTCATGGCGAAAAAAAAATCTGTTTTTGGCTTTTGATATTGAAAAGCAGAATCTTTTGGCTTCCCAGACTCTACCAGACTTATTTATTATGCCGTGGAACTTGTCCAGAGACAAAACGACCAGACATTCTTCCCTTCAAGAGAACTGAAGAGATGCTCAAGAAAATAAATTTCACATACAAAACAGAAACGTAGCAGAATGTGCTTTGAGGCATTCCCACAAAAGGGTGACACAACACAGAATAACAGATTTGGAAGGGATCTTGGAGGTCATCTATTCCACTCCCTGCATAAGCAGGAGACCCTATGTCCTTCCAGGCAAGTGGCTGTCCAGTCTCTTCTTGAAAACCTCCAGGGATGAAGCACCCACAACTTCTGAAGGCAAACTGTTCCACTGGTTGATTATTCTCACTGTTAGGAAATTTCCCCTTTGTTCTAGGTTGCTTCTCTCCTTAATTAGTTTTCCATCCACTGGTTCTTGTCATGCCTTCTTGTGCTTTGGTAAATAGTTCCCCCCCGCCAATCTTTGTGACAGCCCGTCAAATACTGGAACACTACTGTCATATCTCCCCTAGTCCTTCTTTTACAAGACTAGACATACCCAATTCCTGCAACTGTTCTTCATATGTTTTAGCCTTCAGCCCCCATCTTTGTTGCTCCTTTCTGCACTCTTTCCAGAGTCTCAGAGAGTCTAATAGAACAGGGATGTCAAACTCAAGACAGGGGGCCCGTGGGGCGCTTAGATCTGGCCTGCGGGGACCCGCTGTGCCTCTGATAGCGAAAACGGAGCTCACAAGGGGCCCCCCCAAGCTCCGTTTTTGCTGGCGGAGGGTTGCATGAGGCCGTCGCAGCCAAAAATGGAGCTCGGGAGCCTGTTTTCTCTGGCAGGGCCCTCGAGCCACTACAGGCTGGCCAACACGAGTGACATCGAGCTGGCCACGCCCCCCAGAACCCCCCCACCACTCCCCAGGGTCAAACACAACCCTGATGCAGCCCTCAATGAAATCGAGTTTGACAACCCTGTGATAAAGTCTGATCACAGGCCTGGATGGATCTTGTGAAAGCAACTAGATAACAGACCACAGCATCAGCCGATACGGTATGAACCCAGGATCCAATGAAATCCAGTGATGATGTTGTGATCTGGTATCCAATGTAATAATAATAATGAAAAAGCTGATTTGCTCACACAGTATTCCTTATTCCAAAATATACGTGTATTGGAGAAGCATGGAAAGCTGATGGCAGAAAAAGAAAAGAATGCTAAATTTCACAGAGGAATGAAACTAATAAAGACAGGATCTGCTAGAGATCACCCATGCTATTTTACACACACACACACACACACACACACACACACACAGAGAGAGAGAGAGAGAGAGAGAGAGAGAGAGAGAGAGAGAGAGAGACTTCCACCCAATACTTTCCCATTCTATGCTTCCACGGTCTTAAAATGACGCATCTTGAATTTCTTCCTTTTTTCCCCCCAAACCACACATTCCACGAATTCCTAGTGAAAGACTTATTCCCTATTTAGGAAAAATCAGTCAGAATTGTTAAAATAGTCCGGCTGTTAGCTAAAATCAACTCAACCACCCAACGTATTAGGTAGGCTATAAACTTTCAAATCCATGTGAAACAAATCCACATTTCCCACAGTGTGCTTGTGTGGAAATAATCTTTTTCTTTACACCAGAATGGTCTAGTATAAAGACAAGCAAAGTAAGAGATTTCAAACTGTGGGTCACTGCACAAACGAAAACATTAAAAAAAAAAAAAGAATGGTTTTGGCTCACCATATATGGAACGAGCTTGCTTATCTAGCTGGGTAACTATTGCACTGCAAATCTTATTCACTTTGCATTAAACATAATTTACACAAGGCCCTTTCTATCAGAGATGGAAGAAGGATGACATGAACTCATCCAATCTTCCTTCGGCAGCCCACAAACCTCACTCATTTGAGAAGAAACATGCAAGAATGGTAAAGGTGGTTCTTGACTTATGACCAATTGCTTAGCGACTGTTCAAAGTTACAAGAGATGCCCAAAAAGATAACTTTTAAATCATCACCATTGGTTGAAATGAGTATTTTTATTTAGGCCTGAAATAAACCTACACTGTGCTAAAAGGTAAAGGTAAAGGTTCCCCTCGCACATATGTGCTAATCGTTCCCGACTCTAGGGGGTGGTGCTCATCTCCGTTTCAAATCAGAAGAGCCAGCACTGTCTGAAGACATCTCCGTGGTCATGTGGCCAGCATGACTAAATGCCAAAGGCACAAGGAACGCTGTTCCCTTCCCACCAAGATGGTTCCTGTTTTTCTACTTGCATTTTTTAGGTGTTTTCGAACTGCTAGGTTGGCAGAAGCTGGGACAAGTCATGGGAGCTCACCCCGTTACGCGGCACTAGGGATTCGAACCGCTGAACTGCCGACTTTTCGATCAACAACCTCAGCAACCTAAGCTCGGCAGTTCGGCGGTTCGAATCCTTAGTATAGGTCTCCTGAGTGAGCAGGGGGTTGGACTAGATGACCTCCAAGGTCCCTTCCAACTCTGTTACTGTTATGAAGGTTTTCCAAATATAGGATTCAATCACCATCTTTGATTAGCAGCTGTTTAGACGCCACAGGTGTTTGTTTTTTTTAAAGCAACTATGATAGGAGATTAACTATGGTTGCCAGCTTTGGCTAATGTTTATTTGAAACAAGCCTTCGATTGTGTCAAGGCCTATTGGGATAACAGCTTGCCTATTTATATCACCTTCAGAGGGTGCCTTTTTAACAAAGAAGATCTTGACAGATGAAGGAAAGCTTGCTGCTTACCCTTCCCGGATTAAATCAGATGCGAAGTAGACAAGAAACATGAAAGTCCCTCCTGAAAAGGCAACTTTGAGTCAAAGAAGTAGTGCAGGATCGGAAGTTGTGGAGAGACCTGGCCCACAGAATCACCAAGTGTCGGACATGACTGAATAGAAACCATCATTCTCATCATCTGTTGTGGGCCACCGATGGCCAGTAGAGCTGGCAGCAGTCGGACAGTGAGGAGGTTGGGAAGGAATATGGACAGTGGTGGGTTGCCCCCGGTTCGGACCGATTCTATAGAACCGGTAGTAAAACCGGTGGGAGGCTCCACCCACTGACCCTGATGTGATCAGAAGTGATCTGCGCATGCGTGAGCAAAGCAAACGTGGACGCACAACCTCATTGCAAATCAGTAGTAAAGATAAGTAGAACCCACCCCTGAATATGGGCCAATCCTGGGGGCTGGGGAAAGCTCGGACAAGGGCTCTGCGTCAGAGGCAGAGAGAGAGATAGACAGCAGTGAGGCAGAAGAAGAGCTGGAGCCTGTTCCCAGTGTGTGCATGCACAGAGCTGCCAGAACAACTCAGAAAGCAGGGTCGACTTGGAAGTAAAGCCACACCTTGGAGGAGATTGGCCCCTCCCACAGGAAATAAAAGAGGAGCAAACAGGGCGTGGGCTTTTGCAGGAAGCAATTCGTTCGTTCCGTGACTCTGAGAGACTCTGTGCCAAGTTTTGCCTTGTACTGTGTTTGGAAACTAGTTACCTGGCAGCTTTCCAAGCGAGATAAGGTCTGTGTTGATAAATATAAACTGTTTGAACGGGCCTTGCCGACTGTGAATGAATCATCATCATCTTTCACATTACCTGTCATCCTTATTGATCTGGTCTCCAAATCCCACCGTATCGACAATGGTCAACTTGAGACGGACGTTGCTCTCCTGAAGTTCATAACTCCTTGCTTTCAACCGCACGCCTGGCTCCTTGTGGGTGGCGGCGTCGCTTTCGAATTTCGTGTTGAACAGCGTGTCCATGAGGGTTGATTTGCCAATGCCGGTTTCCCCTGGAAAAAAGACATCTGGATTAGGACATCTCAATCCCAAAAGTTTCTGCTTCATTTGAAGAACTGGATGTTCTCTCTAAGAGAATAGCAAGAATACTAAGGTCATTGTTAAGGAATTCGCAGAGTAACCCTTGAGTAGCAAGGGTGTGCACATGAAAGCAACTGAGAGTAGTTACGAATAAACACAGCCAACACAGAGTTGTGTTTACTTTCAGGAAATAGTAAGGCACAGTCCAATAAACAGTCCAGGTCATACAAATATAAAGCAGGAGATAGCAAAACGACAGTCCAGGGATAATCCAATAACAAAGTCTTCTTACCAGTCGTCATAGTCATTCACAATAAACAGTTCTTCTGGATTTGCAAACAGTAGCATACAGAGATATCAGAGAGCAAAAACAGCAAAGAGAAACAAACCATGTTTCTAGCTCCCTCTTAAGGACATTGGTTACAGAGCTAACCAATCAGGACACAGTATGATGCAGTACAGCAGTCTTAAAGCTATATTGAGGGTTTATATATTGCCAACCCAACAAGTTAGATAATAGTCATTTTCTAACAGTCATCAATGCTTTTAATGCTGTAAGCCACCCAAAGTCGCTTTGAAACGAGATGGGTGCTAATACATGTAGTCCTCGACTTACAACAGTTCGTTTAGCAACCATTCGAAGTTAAATAGGGCACTGAAAAAAGTGACTTATGACTGTTTTTCACACTTAACGACCTTTGCAGCATCCCTATGATCATGTGATCAAAATTCAGCCGCTTGGCAGGTAACTCGAACTTATGACCATCGCTCTGTTCCAGAATCCCCTTTTGCAACCTCCTGACAAGCAAAGTCAATGTGGAAGCCAGATTCACCTCATATTGACATGATTGACTTAACAAATGCAATGACTTGCTTAACAACCATAGCAGAAAAGGTCATAAAATAGGCCGTGACTCCACTTAACTGCCTTGCTTAACAGTGGAAATTCTGATCCCAATTGTGGTCATAAGTAAAGGACTACCTATAATTCACTTAACAACTGTAGCAAAAAAAAAAAAAAGTCAAAAATTGGACGTGATTCATTTAACAACGACCTTGCTTAGCAACCAACATTCTGGTTCCCGATTGTGGTTATAAATCAAGAACTACCTGCAGTATGTGAATATTTTTGGCACGGCATAGCATTTCTACTAACAAGTTAAATTACAGACAGAAGTTACAGCCAAGTACAATTGCTAAAAATTTGTTCTTTACTAGCATGAAAACATAACACAAGAGACAGAAACTACAATTTTGGGACGGAACAGGCAAGAAATCTGGTAGGAACAGACATTTAATCTAAATTAACTGTATTTCTTGTTGCAAAGCACATGATTAGAACGTAAACATGTTCTTGTTGGATCATTTCCACGTAAACACGTTTAACTCAAATTGAAAGTCAGTGTAGAGTAGATGATAATTGAAAGTAGAAGACATGATCGTTTTAGACTTGTGATGTCAGAGTGGATTTTTTTTAAAATGGTAGTTTTGTACTTTGGTTCAGAATATTTCCCCAGATTGTATAATTGCTCTGGAACAGGGGTCTCCAAACTTGGCAACTTTAAGACTTGTGGACTTCAACTCCCAGAATTCCTCAGCCAGCAAAGCTGGCTGAGGAATTCTGAGAGTTGAAGTCCACAAGTCTTAAAGTTGCCAAGTTTGGAGACCCCTGCTCTGGAAGATCAGGATTAATATTCCCAATTTCCTTACAATATGGTGCCAATCCAGATTAAAAAAAGAGGAAAAAGGAACAATTTGCATGCATCTTCAGAGCAGGAATTGGCCTTGTTGCTTATTCATGAAGGCTCAATGAGACTAAATAAAACAGTCAGATCAAAAGGAATGGCAGTTTCCAGTTTTCCATTTTGTCTCTAGCAAGAGACAAAACACACTTAACACACTTAACTTACAACCGTTCATTTAGTGACCATTCAAAGTTACAATAGCCCTAAAAAAGTGACTTACAACTGTTTTTCAGACTTACGACCACTGATCATGTGATCAAAATTCAAACACTAGGCCACTGGTTCATATTTATGGCCAACAAAGTCAACGGGGAAGCCAGATTCACGTAACAACCATGTCACCAATTTAACAACTGCAGTGATTCACTTGACAAATGTCTCGCTTAGCAACAGAAATTTTGGGCCGAATAGTGGTCGGAAGTTGAGGACTACACTGTATTTACTCCTTCAAACCATTTCCAATTACCCCTTTAAATATCATTCTCCTCCCACACTTTCCATTCCAAACCTATGTTTAGCTACCAAGAAAAAAAAATAGTTTAAAATGTCAGATTTTTTTTAAAAAAATAAATCACGAGTGCAGAGCGACAGAACGCACAAATGCAATTTGCGTTTTGCTCCGACATTCTACAATACGTCTCGTTTTTGCATAAGGAGAGTCACATTTTTTTTGAAGAAGGAAATCAGCTGCTTTTCATGGCAGACTTCACTCTGAAACCAACACAACAACAAAGATATCAATTGATGAGCCACGGGAATACACTCTTAATCACCGTAACTTATGGTTTATGGGGAAAACGTTTTTTAAAAGCATACTTAAAAGTATAGATTTCAGATTGTGGGTATCTCCCTTATTTATTTTTACAATCTTTGGGTTTTGGTCTGCAACAGAAAAAAAAAAAACACCAATATTTGCAAATCGCTTTCTCTTGTAAAGCTAAACTGCCTTATTCAATACGAATTTCATATTCTGGGTTTAGCAGACCCTACAAAGCCTTCCTGTTCCCGCTGACCCACAATTTCACTTCCTAAACTAGCTAACAAAATTGCCTTCAGAAAATCCACCAACAGCACAAGAGAACTTTTAATGCAATACAATTCTATTCATGTTTGCTAACAATGTAATTTTCAGTACAAACCCCCCCCCCCCATATTCAGTGAGGTTTATGCTGGAATAGAGATGGCAGAATCTGTTGAATTTGCATTTACCCATTTCATTTGTTTTAACCTGAAGACTTGTCATCCCCTATCCACTGGCATTTTTCTAAGAAATTTTCCTACGAAAAATCTCTGAAATATGCACATTTCCATAATCCGCATACAAAAGACAAATATTGGCACAAAGAAATGTGGTTTATTTTGCCTATTTAGTAGATCTGGGAAATACTAAAACTGGCACATTAATTTCTCACCAAATCATGTTTAGAACTTAGACTGATCTGCCTAGTTCAATTGGGCAAGAGATGTTTAAATTCATAGATATTTCTGAACAGCAAGCCTGAGTATTTGCCATATGATGGATTTCTATCTCCAATCCCTCAGAGAGCAGTTTGAAACTACCAGAAACTGAGAGCTGATTTGGATTAGTGGCTACTTGCTTAGAAACCAGGAGACTGTGAGTTCTAGTCCTGGCTCAGGCATGAAAGTGAGTTGGGTGACTTTGGGCCAATTACCAGGAGTCTGTGAGTTTCAGTCCCGCCTTAAGCATGAAAATGAGCTGTTGAGCCAATCACCAAGAGACTGTGAGTTCTAGTCCCGCTTTAAGCATGAAAGTGAGCTCTTAAGCCAATCACCAGGAGACTGTGAGTTGTAGTCCTGCCTTAAGCATGAAAGTGAGCTGTTGAGCCAATCACCAGGAGACTGTGAGTTGTTGTCCTGCCTTAGGCATGAAAAAAAAACCCCATCTAAATGATTTTGGGCCAATTACCAGGAGACTGTGAGTTCTAGTCCCGCCTTAGGCATGAAAGCTAACTGGGGACTTCAGGGCAATTACTCTCTCTCAGCCCAACCCACCTCACTGTGACATTGTTGTAGGGAAAAGAGGAGGAGGAAGGAATATTATGTACGTTTGTTGCCCTGAGTGACCTATAAAATAATAATGGCAAGATAAAAAAAAAAATCTAATAAAGTATTTTTACTCCCACCAACCCCAAAATTCACAGAACCCAGTGACTCAATCAATGCACACGCCCTCCTTCAACTGATAAATAAATAAATAAAAAATACAAAGTATATTGTCAAGTTTCCCATTTCCTGAGCTCCTGTAAGTCATGAAATCGACTTAGGTGTCCAGTGTCCACCCAACTTTGTGTGGCTCAGGGCAGCATGTAAGACAAACACAAAATTATGAATAAAAACCATTAACAACAACAACAATACAAGAAACATAATGCACATGAGGCAACTTTGTACAACCTCAAACTTCCTAAATAATCATAGCAGTCCCCGCGCACCCCGTTTTCAGCCTGGACGGCCTCCTGCAGCACTTTGCTGGCCAAAACAAGGCGTGGGAGGGCCTTGCACGCCCCCCCCAACCCCATTTTGACTGCAGGAGGCCATCCAAGCCAAAAATGGGGCACGCAAGGGGCCACACGCAGACCCTGTGCCCCGTTTTGGCTGCCAGAATGCTACAGGTGGCCATCCAGGCCAAAAAGACGGTGCATGTCCGCCCCCCTGTAAGAGAAAAATTATTTCTCTATAGCTGTGCCTATTAATGGCTTTTGGAATGTACAGATATATAAACCAATCAGAGGGCAGCTAATATGTTTGAATCTCCCAGGCCCTCCCCTAACTGTCACAGTTAACAATATAAAAGGAAATTCTTAACAGAAACCTCTGGCTCTTCACTTTACTCTTCACCTTGCTTTTCAGTTTACTCTTCAGTTTATTTATTTATTTATTTATTTATTATTTAAATTTCTATACCGCCCTTCTCCAGAATAGGACTCAGGGCGGTGAACAGCCAGAGTAAAAAACAATACATACAAAATTTAAAAACAATTTAAAATAATTAAATATTATTGGCCGTAAATTAAAATAACCCAATTTAAAATCAATTTAAAATTAACTCAAACCAGCCCCGCTAGTTGAAATAAATGGGTTTTCTCTTCAGTTTACTCTTCAGTTTGCTATTCTGTCTAGTATTGTATTGTCTTCTAGGATCTTCCGTTAGATAACTGTGAGCTGTTTGGAAGTCCGTTAGAAGAGCAATTCTGTGGTATATAATAATATTTCTTCTGAGGAAGAATAGTCATAGATATCATAGCTTAGAGAGGGTAGATAGATAGATAGATAGATAGATAGATAGATAGATAGATAGATAGATGACAGGATAATTAATCATAGTAACTAAGTGCTGTTTATTAATTGTATATATATATTGTTATGTTTTTATTATGTAAATAAAAACATTTACTGTTAACTGCTTCTGAGGCTTATTTGTTTAAGTAGAATTTCATCGAGATAAAGGTTCACGGTTCATTGATTTATTAACCTCCACAACACCCACCCACCCATCTGTGTCCTGTTTTGGTTGCCAGAGGCACTGCGGGCTGGTCCATTGTTATTTCCAGGCCAGATATAAGCACTCTGCAGGCCGGATCCAGCCCATGGGCCTTGAGTTTGACACCCCTGTTCTAGATCATCTGTTTCCCTTAGAATCTTCTGAAGCTATAGGCCCACCACCTTCTCCAGAACCTTGTCCAAAAAGGGTCCAACTATGGCTTCTTGAAGAAGCAGTAGATAACTGTCTCCTTAAGCAATTTTTTTTTTAAAAAAAATTCTCAACCCCTCTCTGATCAAACAAGAAATAAAATAAATTGCTGGTACCAAGATTTTTTTTTAAGGACATCCTAGAAAAAAAGAATGTATTTCAGGACCCGGCTTTGCGTGCATATGCCTTGCAATCTGTATGACACTTTGAGGGGTTGTTATGATGAGAAACTACACAAGGAAAACTGAATTATAAAACTGTACACAAAAACATTTAAAAGCTTCCAGAGAATTTCCAGATGCCATACCACTGTTCTTCTGCTGCCGTTTACAGCTCCTGTGAATTACGACAGTGAAAATGTGAAATTAAGTGCTTTCATGCTTATGACCACCATAGTGGCTGGATTAAGATTGGAGATGACCAATCTTAATCCAAGATGATTTAACCCTTTTAAGTCCACTCATGTAAAACTTTCCAGCTGAGAGCTTTTGAGAAGGAGATATAGACTTAGACTTATTGTCACTTTGAATGTACACTAATTGGCATACATTAAAATGAAATTTCATTGCATACAGCTCTCGAAGGGTTACCACCGCCAATATACACTACATACGCACGACAATATAAATAAATACCAAATTATGCATATACCCAGATATATTATATGATACAGAGTAACAATACAGTCTAGTTCAGATGTATACCTGTACATGGCAAGAAAAATGAAACTTGCAAGTTTACCAGACGGATGATCTAGGGAACAAAGTTGTTACAGAACCTGATAGTCCTGCTAAAAATACTTTGAAACCTCCTCCCAGAGGGGAGCAACAGAAACAGACCGTAAAGTATGTATGTGGGGTCTCTAACAATGCTTTGAGCTCTAAGCACATAGCACTCAGAAGCAGTATCCTGAATGACAGGGAGCGAGCTTCCTATAATCTTCTCTGCTGTCCTCACCACTCTCTGTATGGACTTTCTATCTGAGGCGCTGCTGCCAACAAACCAAATAGGAATGCAGTTTGTTGAAATGCTCTCAATTGTGCCTCTGTAAAAAGTGGCCAGCACAGAAGGAGAAAGATGTACTCTCCTCATGAGATGCAGGAAATGCAGATGCTGGTTTGCATGCTCCACTAAGGATGACATGCAGAGAGATCAGTTCAGATTGTTAGTTATCTGTACCCCCAGATACTTAAGTCAACTACCTCTACAGCTGCATCCTTGATACTGAGTGGAGTAGGACCATGCCAGCTCTTCCTAAAATCTACAATGATCTCCTTTGTTTTATTAACAATTATATGACCACAATGAAGCTTGTCCATTACGGTTATAAGTCAGGATGGTTGAAAAGTCACCTACAAGACCGATCTGATTTTATGACTTTTTTGTTGCAATTATAACTGAATGCAGCAGTTATAAAGCAAACCCACTGTTTGTAACGGAGCATTTTTGCCCAAAACAATGGAAATAAATCTTGATTTTCAGCAAAAGCAAAGCAGGGAGTTTATCACTGTTTTGCAGAATTCATTAAGTAAACACAATAGTTGTTATGTGAATGCCCGGGTCGTTAAACGATGCAATGTATTCCTAGGAGCATTTTTTTGCCTGAAACCAGCTCAAAATATTGGAAACTGACAAAAAGTGTTGTTAATTGCAATTGCATGAGCACAGGACACAGCAAATAGTCATAAATGTCACATATCTGTGTAGGAGGAACAATTAATCAGAATTTTAGAAACAGTTGTAAGTACCTTTGGGAGGGTCTGTCATAACTTCAACCAGTTGTTAAGTGACCGGCCATAAGTGAAGGACCAACTGTACTGGCTCTTGAACTTTTGTTTGTCATGACATTGCACTGAACAGACTTCCTCATCTTTTGCTAGTTGTATTTCCAAAATTGCATTTGGCCAAAGAACAGGAATGGCAAGAGGAAAAAAGGCAACTAATTTTTGTCAGCTTCACATCATTATAATCAGAAGTTTCCTGGCATGCCTTAAATATCCCTAAGCGCAATTTCTGTTATTTTTTCCCCAAAACATTGATTTGAAAAAAAAAAAAAGAGGAATTCAACAATGAAATCTGTCTCCACAGGCTAAATGTTTTAAAGTGCATAAGGCTTCAGTCAATGTTGGTCTCTTTCTAAAGAAATAAACGAAGTTTTACTGTAAAAACAAATCAGATATCAGATAAAGGGACAGAAATGGGAATAGCTCATCTCTGCCAAAGAAAGGGCAGAGATCAACTATTTCACTCTTGCGCACAAAAAATGGTTTTTCAGGAATGCAAGAAGTCTCAAGACAGTTATCGGTCACACCGAGGAGTTAGAAGACTAAACTACTTGGTTATATAGCTTGCAGCAGATTAACCACAGGAAGGAAGGAAGGAAGGAAGGAAGGAAGGAAGGAAGGAAGGAAGGAAGGAAAGAAAGAAAGAAAGAAAGAAAGAAAGAAAGAAAGAAAGAAAGAAAGAGGAGAGGAGAATAACAGAGTTGGAAGGGACCTTGGGGGTCTTCTAGTCCAACCCCCTGCTTAGACAGGAAACCCTACACCACTTCAGACAAATGGTTATCCAATATCTTCTTAAAAACTTCCAGTGTTGGAGCATTCACAACTTCTGGAGGCAAGTTGTTCCACTGATCAATGTTTCTCACTGTCAGAAAATTTATCCTTATTTCTAAGTTGCTTCTCTCCTTGATTAGTTTCCACCCATTGCTTCTTGTTCTGCCCTCAGGTGCTTTGGAGAATAGCTTGACTCGAAGAGAAGAGAAGAGAAGAGAAGAGAAGAGAAGAGAAGAGAAGAGAAGAGAAGAGAAGAGAAGCTTAATGCATTGTAAGCCGCCCTGAGTCTCCGGAGAAGGGCGGCATATAAATTGAACCAATAATAAAGAAGGGAAGGGAAGGGAAGGGAAGGGAAAGAAGGGAAGGGAAGAAGGGAAGAGAAGAGAAGAGAAGAGAAGAGAAGAGAAGAGAAGAGAAGAGAAGAGAAGAGAAGAGAAGAGAAGAGAAGAGAAGAGAAGAGAAGAGACTAATGTTGATGGGAGGAAGCAACTTTTTTGCATTCCAGAGACACTCAAATCTCTGGAGACATTTGATTTGGATATTCCATAGCTTCTTTGTTTGGCACAGTGACTCTGATCCCAACTTTAAATTTGTTTCAGTATCTCAAAAGAAAAAAAAAACTTGCACGAGCAATCACGAGGAAACCATGAGTTAAAATTCAGGATACAGTATCAAACGTAGCAGTCAGTTTACACAAAAGTCAAACGCAAATGTATGTGAATGAAGAAGCAGTAAATATAATCTTGAGAGCCTGAAAAAGTTTTGGAAAATGATTTCAACTAACACACATGGAATAGGCTGCAATCAAATGCCAATTTCCTCAGAACTAGCCGTTTCTAAATAGCCCTGCAAAAAAAATGCTGCACTTTAATGTAATTTGTACATTACATAGAATCAGCCTTTTCTAGCTCCAAAATTGAACTTTTAGTGTCTAAAAAAATATAAAATACAAGCAGTCCTCGCCTTAACCAAAATTGAGCCCAAAATTTTCATTGCTAAGCCAGACCGTTGTTAAGTGAATTTTGCCCCATTTTACAACTTTTCTTGCCACCGTTGTTAAGTGAATCACTTCAGTTGTTAAGTTAGTTGCACATGTTGTTAAGTGAATCTGGCTTCTCCATTGACTTTGCTTGTTAGAAGGTCGCAAAAGGGGATGACATGACCCTGGGACACGGCAACCATCATAAATATGAATCAGTTTTCAAGCATCTGAGTTTTGATTACGTGACTAAGGAGATGCTCCAACGGTCGTAAGTGTGAAAAATGTACACTTCTTTCTTCAATGCTATTGTAAGTTCAAATGGTCACTAAGCAAATGGTTGTAAGTTAAGGACTACCTGTAAACATCCAACTCCCAATGTTCTTTAGGAATCTAAAACATATTCATATGATTAAAACGCTCAAATATGTTCTGGAGAATATCTTACATCACCCATTTTTCTTGTGGTACACTTATGCACCGGAGACAAATTCCTTGTGTGTCAAATCACACTTGGACAAATAAAATGTTCTGTTCTGTTCTATTCCTATTCTATAATATATTAAAGTAGAGGAATATGACAAAACTCTAAACCCTAGTAAATTATTACATTTTTTAAAATGCTTCCCACATTTAACAAGAATAAAATTATTTGCATGTAGAAGATTAAAACATCAAGGAAAAAGTCTGTTCTCTGTACTATCCCAACTTTGCAAACCAAAGATGGCTTAGATACAAGGAGGCATTTAAAATGTAGGACTTCACCCCCTGCTTTTAAAAGCAGCAAAATCCAGACGCTGCTTTGCAATTATAATTTAGGTTGTAGAATTTGCTTCTCAGACTGATAAGCAAGTCAGGAAACCATTATGTAAATAATGCATTGCTGTAGATTCCTTCTTTATCAGGGAAGGTGCTGACCTCCATTCCAGAGCCCCATAAAGCTGGAATAACAGTTTTGAAAAGTCTTGGCCCTGATGTACATATGAATATACTAGTTACAAATGGAAATTAGTTCACTAGCTTGAATTCTTGTATCACAAGGGCTTAATAACATTTGCGAAGAGAACTTTGAAAGTTTTTATGCTTAGAAATAATCCCTATGTGTTTAAATGGGGTGAGGTTGATTGGAAATGGTGATGCTAGTTGCTTTGTCTGAAATTGGTTGGGAAGCTAGGTTTTTATACCTTAATCACTTTGCTTTTATTCAGTGGTGAAATCCAATTTTTTTTACTACCGGTTCTGTGGGCGTGGCTTGGCTTGGTGGGCGTGGCAGGGGAAGGATATTGCGAAATCTCCATTCCCACCCCACTCTGGGGCCAGCCAGAGGTGGTATTTGCCAGTTCTCCGAACTACTCTAAATTTCAGCTACCGGTTCTCCAAACTGCTCAGAATTTCCACTACCGGTTCTCCAGAACCTGCTGGATTTCACCTCTACTTTCATTGTTTTTAGAGTGTTTTTGTTTTGTACCTCAGCAGTGGACGGTTAGAATTGTGTCTCTTAAAAGGGGAAGCCATATTAGTCTTTTAATAATGGCAGAAGTATTAACCCCTCATACTGGCTGGGGAATTCTGGAAGTTAACAGAATAACAGTTGGAAGGGACCTTGGAGGTCCTCTGGTCCAACCCTCTGCCCAATCAGGAGACCCTACACCATTTCTGACAGATGGCAGCCCAGTTTCTTCTTGAAAGCTTCCAGTGGTGAAGTTCCCACAACTTCTGAAGGCAACTTCTGTTCCACTGATTGATTGTTCTCACTATCAGAAAATCCTTCCTTATTTCTAGGTTGAATCTCTCCTTGATCAGTTTCCACCCATTGCTTCTTGTCCTACCCTCAGGTGCTTTGGAGAACAGCTTGGCTCCCTCTTCTTTGTGGCAGCCCCTGAGATATTGGAACACTGCTGTCATGCCTCCCCTAGTCCTTCTCTTCACTAGACTAGCCATGCCCAGTTCCTGCAACCGTTCTTCATTTGCTTTAGCCTCCAGTCCCCTAATCCTCGTTGTTGCTGTTCTCTGCACTCTTTTAGTTGAATTCTACTCATCTTAAAAGTTGCCTAGTTTGAAACATTAGGACTAAGCTGAGAAAGTTAGGGCAGTCAACAGCAAAATTAACTCAGGGCAGAGCAAATTCAAGTTGAGTGCATAAGGATACTGACCTAACTTTTGAAGTTTTCCAAACTTCAAAAGTCTGGGAATCGAACTATTACAGGTAGTTCTCAACTTACAACCATTCATTCAGTGACCCGAAGTTACAATGGCACTGGAAAAAGTGACTTGTGACCATTTCTCACAATTATGAGCGTTCCCGTGGTCATGTGATCAAAATTCAGGTCCTTGGCAAGAGGCATGTATTTATGATGGCTGCCCTATCCTAGGATCATGCGATCACCTTTTGCAACCAGCAACGTCAATGGGGAAGCCAGATTCTCCTAACAACCGTATTACTGATGTAACATCTGCAGCGATTCACTTAACAACGGTGGCAAGAAAGGTCGTAAAACGGAGCAAAACTCACTTAACTGTCTTGCTTAGCAACAGAAATTTTGGGGCTCAGCTGTGATCCTAAATCAAGGACTGCCTGTCCGAAAAATTTAATAGTTTCAAAGGAACTGAAATTGGGGTGACCTCAGTGCCTTCCGCCGTGCCCTTAAAACCCATTTTTTCCAGCAAGCCGGGCTGGCTTAAGAAGAAATTTTTTTAAACGTTTTAATTGGTTTGTGATTTTAATTTTAGGGCCAAATTTATATATATTTTTAATTGTTTTTTAATATTTGTATTTCATGTTCTTAATTCTGGCTGTACACCGCCCTGAGTCCTCAGGGAGAAGGGCGGTATATAAATTGGAAATTAAATTAAATTAAATTAAATTAAATTAAATTAAATTAAATTAAATTAAATGTAGAAAATGTCACATTTTGAACACTGAAGGAGTTTGATTTTGCAAATGATGCAAATTATGTATCATAATGATGTCATTGGTATTATATGTATGATGTGGTGCCATTTGCCCTTCCGGTGAACACAGGCGTTGGCAGAGATCCTGCTAATATATTCTTAGTGGTGCTTCCTGTTTTACACATGGTTATCTTTAAGAGGAAGGAATTCCGAATCACAAACCCAGCTTGTTGCATTTGGAAATTACTGCAGAAAATTGCTTCAGTGGTGTCTCAAGAGTGGGACTTACCAACACAAAGGATGTTGAAGCAGAAACCTTGTGAGGTTGACTTGTTCACCAGCTGATCAGGGAGACTGTCGAAGCCGACATGGCCTGACAAGGCAAGATTTCGAAGGTCGTCATTCTGCAAGTCCAAAGAGAAAAGGTTTGAAGGCCTCTGCAGAACTACCATATTTTTCAGAATATAAGACGCACCGGAGTATAAGACGCACCTTAGTTTTTGGGGAGGAAAATAAGAAAAAAGCTGATTGGCGGGTGGATCGGCCTCCCGGAATACCCCCAATCAGCTGTTCCCAGAGGTGAATTTTAGCAATGGGTTTGTTGGTTGTGAGCTCTGTGCCTTGCTTTTTTTTTCAGTCTCTGAAACCTCTGTTTCAGAGCCTTTTTTTCCTGCCTCTGAATGCCTCCAAAACAGAGCTTCAGAAAAAAAGCCTCATAATAATTGTCTTGCTTAGCAACAGTTGGGCTCAAATGTGGTCCTAAATTGAGGACTACCCCAACTTTGTTCCAGCAAGCAACCAATTTTTATGTTATCACCTCCAATTTGTACTCCAGGATCCATTTTCGATTCATGCTGATTGCTAAGTAAACTGGAGATGACATGATTATTTGAAATGCTATTGACTCACAAACATTCATAACCCAACTTCCTCCAAATTTTAATAGGTGCTCCTTATGCAGTATCATCATAACCCAATGTTTTTTTATGCATCATTTTGCAGTTAGGACATGGGAATCCCAAACTGTAGCAATGACTGTTATCTAATATGTTCATGATAGACAAATTTAAAAGGGTGGTCCCCGAGACTTTTAAGGATGTAGTGAGCTGCATTAAAGGAAGCGCTTGGAAACTGCTGGCAGGAAAAGATATCATGCCACAATGTGTCTCAAAGGTTACAATGCTTTTCTAAAGTTTTTTCTTTTTTTTAACATAAGGAGAAAGCATTCAGTTGATAGGACAAAATAATCATAGGATAGGGTAGGGTAAGGTAGGGTAGGGTAGGGTAGAGTAGAGTAGGGAATGGGGATGGGAATGGGAATGGGAATGGGAGTGGGAATGGGAATGGGAATGGGAATGGGAATGGGAATAGGAATAGGAATAGGAATAGGAATAGGAATAGAATTCTTTATTGGCCAAGTGTGATTGGACACCCAAGGAATTTGTCTTTGGTGCATAAACTCTCAATGTACATGAAGGAAAAATAAAATACATTTATCGTAAATCATAAGATACAACACTTAGTGATAGTCATAGGATACTAAATAAGCAATCAAAATCATGCTAGGAAACTAAATAATATAAAACATAAAGATGCATCCATGGCTTGGATGACCGGAGAATCTCCATAGAAACCACAGTCATCTTTCGCTGCAGGAAAACTAGTGTTTATGGAAGAATTAATTTTGCCTCCTCCATGGAGCGCGATGGCTCAGTGGTTAAAGTGGCTGAGCTTGTCAGTGAAAAGCTGACATCCCGGGTTCGAGACCCGGGCGATGTGCGATAAGGTGAGTTCCCGTTACTTGTCTCATCTCCTGCCCGCCTAGTACTTTGAAAGCATGCAAATGCAAGTAGATAAATAGGTACCACTTCAGTGGGAAGGTAAGAGGGTTTCGTGCGCCTTTGGTATATAGTCATGCTGGCCACGTGACCACGGAAGTGTCTTCGAACAACGCTGGCTCCCTCAGCTAGGAACACTGCCCCCTAGACTCGGATACAACTGGACAGGAGAAACCTTTACCTTTTACCTCAGGGGGCGTCAAAGAGCAGGTTACTTAAGACACAGTTGTGGCATTTCAATGTATTGCCTCCTCTAATCCAAACCAGTATGCTTTATTTATTATTATTATTTAATATTTATTCATTAAATTTATGTGCCACCCATCTTCTCTAGAGATGACTCTGGGTACCTTAGAAACATTAAAACTACTACGCATTAAAATAATGTAATGAAGCAAAAAAATAACAACAGTATTAAAATTAAAAGGGTGGGAGGAGGGAAAGATAGTCTTTGACTTATGACTACAATTGGGACCAGAATTTCTGTAGCTAAGCAAGCAGTTGTTAAGTGAGTTGTGCCCCATTTTATGGCCTTTCTTTTGCCGTGGGATTTAAGTGAAGTTGTTGAGTGAAAAACATGGTTACTAAGCGAATCTGGCTTTTCCCTTTGACTTTGCTTGTTGGAAGCCAGCTGGGAAGGTGAAAATGGCAATCACATACATCACAATGTCATATAATATATGTGAGTATGTGCATAATTTTGTATTTATTTATTATTTTTGTTATGTTTATGACTGTAGTGTATATTGGAAGTGGTGATCCTTTGGGAGCTGTATGCAACAAAATTCCATTTTAATGAATGCCAATTAGCGTACATTTCAAGTGACAATAAAGTTATTCTCTCTCTCTCTCTCTCTCTCTCTCTCTCCATCCATCCATCCATAGATGAAATCCATTTTTTTTTCCTACCGGTTCTGTGGGGGTGGCTTGGTGGGCGTGGCTGGGGAAGGATACTGCAAAATTCCCATTCCCTCCCCAATCCTGGCAGAAGGATATTGCAAAATCTCCATTCCCACCCCACTCTGGGTCCAGCCAGAGGTGGTATTTGCTGGTTCTCCAAACTACTCAAAATTTCCGCTACCGGTTTTCCGACAGAACCTGCTGGATTTCACCTCTCTCTCTCCCTCTCTCCCCCCCTCTCCCTTCCTCCCTCTCTTTCTATCACCCCAAGATGTTGAAATCATCATAAATACATATCGGTTGCCAAGCATCCTTATAAATAGCAGTTCACCATGGATCTACTAAATCTACTACTACATGACAGCCAAACATTTAACCAAGTTTCTTTCTGCGCATTGTGTCTGGTTGCAAAGGAAATATTCATAAGGTCTCTTTTTCCCTGCTCTCATGTTTATGTTCTTTCTGTTGCATTTTTTCCCCATTTTCTTAAGAGTGACAATAGAATTGTCCCTTTAAAACCTCATTTATATTGAAAAGATGAAGGTTTCCCCTGTCCAATCGTATCTGTCTCTAGGGCCCGGTGCTCCATTTCCAATTCCATCTCCATTTCTTGGCCGAGGGAGCCAGCATTGTCTAAAGACAATTTCCACAGCCATGTGGCCATCATGCCTATATGCCAAGGTGCAAGGAATGTGGTTACCTTCCCACTGAAGTGGTACCTATTTATCTACTTGCATTTGCATGCTTTCAAACTGCTAAGCGGGCAGGAGCTGAGGCAAGTAACGGGAGCTCACCTTGTCGCACATTGCTTGGGTCTCAAACCCACTGGCAAGCTCAGCATCTTTTACCACTGAGCCATCGCGCTCCGCGGAGCAGGCAAAATTAATTCTTCCACAGTTTTCCTAGCGCTAAAGATGACTGTGGTTTCTATGGAGATTCTCAGTCATCCAGGTCATGGTTATACCAAAGGTGCTTTTTTCAAGAGGCAACTGCACTTTCTTGTTATTCTTTGAAGACGTTTCGGTTCTCAACCAAGAAGTTTCTTCAGCAGTCAGAACTGAAGAAGCTTCTTCGATGAGGAGCGAAACGTCTTCAAAGAATAACAAGAAAGTCCAGTTGCTTTTTTTAAAAAAAGCACCATTTGAGATCACTGTGGTTTATTCCAGCTGAGGCAGGAAAGCAATAAACATGAACATATTTCTAATATTAGAAGAAGCATTTTACCTCCCATTTCTGCTCTGTGCCAAGCAGCACTTTATTGGTTCAATTTATTTATTTATTGGTTCGATTTATATGGTACGCTTCTTCGGAGACTCAGGGCGGCTTACAATGCGTTAAGCAATAGCCTTCATACTTTTATATATACCTGCTTAGTAGGGCTTTTGGCCCACCCCAAGTGGTGTTCTTTTTTATACAAAGTCAGTTTATTGCCCCCACAATCCGGGTCCTCATTTTATCTACCTCGGAAGGATGGAAGGCTGAGTCAACCTTGAGCCTGGTGAGATTTGAACTCGCAGTAATTGCAGGCAGCTGGCAGCTAAGTGCTACTTTAATAGCACTTTAGTCTGCTGTGCCACCAAGGCTCTTCATCCAATTCACTTATCAATTATTATTTCCAATTTTCTTAAAAATTGTATATAATATTAAGTGGTATAATTCATATCTAACATTCCCCCATCCTGACCTTCAGACCAAACCAGAAACACCCTTCAGATTCATCTTTCAACACAACTCTCCACAAGCTAGTCATTCACAACCTTTTTCCTGTTTATATTAGTCATTCGTTATACAACTGGCAGCTTGAAAATAAAGAAAGGAGGCCGTCCTAGTTACAGAAACATTTACTGTTCTGTTCCAGTCATCTAAAGGGCTACTTGAGTTAGCTTCCTACATGTCCTAAATGCCAGGCTCTTAAAAAGCCTCAAGAGGGACATATTCACCCTCTGGCCTGGGTTATAAAATTTTATTCCCTGTGGATATGTCAAAACAGATTTTTTGGGGAATCTTCAAACCAGGGTGGATTTGATTTAAATCGAGTTGATTTAAATCACAATTTAAATCATGATTTAAATCACTAGTAAAAAGGCTTGATTTAAATCAACTCGATTTAAATCATAATTTTTAAAGAGCAACTGTCATCTCTGCTACTCCTTTGACCTGCTGTTGACTCACCGATAGTCCCAGTGTTGCAGAATATACAGCCTCATCTACATAACTAAGCTCCATTTCATGCTGAATAAACTAAATTATTTATGTATCTTAAATAGAAAACTATCTCACGATAGATTTTTACCCCAAAAGTTTTTTATTAAAATAAATTTGATAAAAATAAAAAAAATCCGATTTAAATAAAAAAATCTGATTTTTTTGATTTTTTTAAAAAAAAATCATTTATTTTTATCCACCCTGCTTCAAACAGTGGCATAAGAATTAATTCGTAAGAACATTTATATAATTTATTATAAGGCTTTTTATTCCTATCAAGAGTTCGAAGCATTTCTGATGCAACTAAGGATACCTGGAGGCCACAGCCAGGCAGTTCAAGAGGTCATGTGCAAGCAGAAAAATCATACAGAACAGAATATAGAATAATATGAGCTGGAAGAGACCTTGGAGGTCTTCTAATCCAGTGGTCCCCAACCCTTTTGGCACCAGGGACTGGTTTCTACAGACCTGGGGTGGATTGGGGGAAACGGTTTTGTGTGCTACCTAGATTCATGAAGGCACAGATAACGCTTCACACGCTTGTGTGGCCTAGTTCCTAACAGGGTTGGGGACCCCTGTTTTAGTCCATCCCCTGCTCAAGCAGGAGACCCTATACCCGTGATGGCGAACCTATGGCATGCATGCCACAGGTGGCACGTGGAGCCATATCGGTGGGCACGTGAGCTCAGCTCCGGCGTGCATGTGCATGCCGACCAGCTGATTTTCGGGCCTTCTGGACCCACCAGAAGTAGGGAAACGGACCATTTTCTGCCTCCAGAGGGCCTCGGAGGGGGGAACTGTTTTTGCCCTCCACAGGCTCCAAGAAAGCTTCTGGAGCCTGGGGAGGGTGAAAAACAGGTCTACCAGGTCCACCTTGCCATCGTGTGTCAAAAGCAGTGGGAGCATACTGGGGTCGCATGCACAGGGGGCATTGAATTATGGGTATGGGTACGTGCGTGTGTGTTTGACCCTCCCATGTCCCCCCCTTTTAGGCACGTGACAGCAAAAAGGTTAGCCATCACTGCCCTATACCATTCCAGACAAATGACTGTCCAGTCTCTTTGAAACCTGCAATGATGGAGCACCCATAACCTGCAATGATGGAGCACTCTGGAGGCAAGTCGTTCCACTGATTAATTGTTCTAACTTTCAGGAAATTTCTCCTTGATTCAAGGTTGAATCTCTCCTTGATTAGTTTCCACCCATTGCTTCTTGTCCTGCCCGCAGGTGCTTTGGAGAATAGCTTTGACTCCCTCTTCCTTGTGGCAACCCCTCAAGTATTGGAAGACTGCTATCATGTCACTGCTCTTCACTTCATTAGACTAGACATATTCAATTCGTGCCACCATTCTCCATATGTTTCAGCCTCCAGCCCCCTAATCATCTTTGTTGCTCTCCATACTCTTTCTAAAATCTCAACTTTTTTTTTTTGAACCATGGTGACAAAAACTGGATGCAATATTTCAAAGCAATATAAAGCGGTACTAGCTCTTCAAGTGATTTTGATACTATCCTTCCGTTGTGTTGGCTTTTTGGCAGCTGCTAGATACTGTCCAAATCCTCAATAAAGTGTTACCTGATCCAATAATAGAGACTTCTATTACATCAGCTTCAAAGAACTGAGGGTGATGGAAAAGGACAATATTTAGGATAGGGGTGAGAAATTAAGAGAATAACAGGAAGAGTTGGAAGGTCCCTTGGAGGTCTTCTAGTCCAATCCCCTGCTTAAGCAGGAAACCCTACACCACTTCAGACAAATGGTTATCCAACATCTTCTTAAAAACTTCCAGTGTTGGAGCATTCACAACTTCTGGAGGCAAATTGTTCTCATTGTCAGGAAATTTCTCCTTAGTTCTAAATTGCTTCTCTCTTTGGTTAGTTTCCATCCATTGCTTCTTGTCCTGCCCTCAGGTGCTTTGGAGAATAGCTTGACTCCCTCTTCTTTGGGGCAGCCCCTGAGATATTGGAACGCTGCTATCATGTCTCCCCTAGTCCTTCTTTTTTTATTAAACTAGACATACCCAGTTCGTGCAACTGTTCTTCATATATTTTAGCCTCCAGTCCCTTAATCACCTTTATTGCTCTTCTCTGCTCTTCTTTCTAGAGTCTCCACATCTTTTTTACATTGTGGCGACCAAAACTGGATGCAATATTCCAAGTGTGGCCTTACCAAGGCATTATAAAGTGGTATTATTAACACTTGACGTAATCTTGATTCTATCCCTCTGTTTATGCAGCCTTTTGCAGGTCTTAAAGTGGCCAAGGTTGGACACCGCTAGTTTAAACACTGAGTTATTTCAAAGCTTTGGTACATCATCCTTTTTCTACCTCCAAAGCCTCTTTGCTCAGTTTATAAACTTGCCAAGTTCCGATGCTTTCCCTTGGCTCCCTTTTCCAGCTCGTGCTAATTTTAAAAGATGCCACATAGGCAAACTTGATCCAGCCAACAAACACAAGAAGAAACCCTAACAAAGCAATCTCTTGATTTCATTTAAGTTCTTCCCTCCAAGGAATCAGCTCTTCCTCCCTAGCTTTTCCTTGCCAAGGAAACACTTAGAAGTTGAAAATCATTGCTCTTCTTAAGACACCCTGCTAAAATTTAAAAAAAAAACCTGTTACAACCATTTAGTCACATGGGGCAGCTGGTGGGAAACGTACTAGGGATCCCAACAAATGATAAAAAGCTTCTCAGCCTGTCATTGATACAACTCTTTTTGCTACTACTGGTAGCAAAGTTACAAAGGCATTGAAAAAGTGAGTTATGACTGTTAATCAGGGTGGATTTGATTTAAATCGAGTTGATTTAAATCACAAGTTAAATCATGATTTAAATCACTAGTAAAAAGGCTTGATTTAAATCAACTCGATTTAAATCATAATTTTTAAAGAGCAACTGTCATCTCTGCTACTCCTTTGACCCACTGTTGACTCACCGATAGTCCCAGTGTTGCAGAATATACAGCCTCATGCTACATAACTAAGCTCCATTTCATGCTGAATAAACTAAATTATTTATGTATCTTAAATAGAAAACTATCTTACGATAGATTTTTACCCCAAAAGTTTTTTTATTAAAATAAATTTGATAAAAATAAAAAAAATCCGATTTAAATTAAAAAAATCTGATTTTTTTGATTTTTAAAAAAAAAATCATTGATTTTTATCCACCCTGCTGTTAATACTACTTTATAATGCCTTGGTTAGGCCACACTTTGGAATACGGCATCCAGTATCGGTCGTCACGATGTAAAAATATGTTGATACTCTAGAATAGGAGTCAGCAACCTTAAACACTCGGAGAGGCATTTGGACCAGTTTCCCACAGAAAAGAAAACACCGGGAGCCACAAAACCCTTCCCATGCCCTATATCCTGAGTGGCCACAAAACTAGCATATGTAGTTGAATTAAACGTTCTGTTTTCTTTTGAAACTTTTCTTTTCTTGGATTTATCCATGGTTGGCCTACTGGAGGTTAATAAATTGCGCGTCAGTGGGTGTTGCACATTGACAGTTGTGACGCATATTTTGAGCGACAGGGAGCTGCAGCACAGGGATGAAAGAGCCAAGAGGCTCCAGAGTGGTGGGTTGCTGACCCCTATTGTAGAAAGAGTGCAGAGAAGAGCAACAGAGACGATTAGGGGACCGGAGACAAAAACATATGAAGAACGGTTGCAGGAACTGGGTAGGTCTAGTTTGATGAAAAGAAGGAGTAGGGGTGACATGAAAGCAGTCTTCCAATATCTCAGGGGCTGCCACAAAGAGGAAGTCAAGCCATTTTCCAAAGCGCCTGAGATGCTTTGATAAGAAGCAATGGATGGAAGCCAGGATGGATAAAAATTGATGATTTTTTTAAAAAAAATAAAAAAAATTGGATTTTTCAATTTTAAATTGGTTTTTTTTTCAAATGTATCAATTTGAAATCAAAATTTCAAATTTATTTTGAAAATTTATTTTTTTAATCAAATTTATTTTAATAAAGTGCTTTTGGAGTAAACAAACCACTGCAGTTGTTCAGTGAATCTTGCAGTCATTAAGCAAAACCGGGTTCCCCCCACCCCCCATTAACTGTGCTAGTCAAAAGCGAGTTGGGAAGACTGAAAAAGTCAATCATGTGACTCCCGGGATGCTGCAACCAGCATAAGTACATGCCTGTTGCCAAGCACCTAAATTTTGATCACATGACCGTGGGGATAATGGTTGTAAGCGCAAGGATTGGTGGTAAGTTTTTTTCACTGCCGCTGCAACTTTGCACATTCGCTATATGAATTGCTGCAAATTGAGGACTAACTGCAGATAGTCCTCAACGTACGACCACAACTGAGCCCAAAATGTATGTTGCTAAGCGAGAAATTCGCTCAAGTGAGTTATGCCCCATTTTATGTCTTTTCTTGCCACGCTTGTTAAGTGAATCACTGAAGTTGTTAAGTTAGTCCCACGGTTGTTAAGTGAATCTGGTTTCCCCATTGACTTTGCTTGTCAGAAGGTCACAAAAGGGGATGACATGACCCCCGGACACTACAACCGTCATAAATATGAACCAGTGGTCAAGACGTCGAATGTAAATCACGTGGCCATGGGGATCCTGCATTATGAAAAATGGTCCTAGATCACTTTTTTTTCCAGTGCTGTTGTAACTTCAAACGGTCACTAAGTGAACTGTTGTAAATCGAGGACTATATAGATCCGTGATGACGAACTTATGGCACGCGTGCACAGGTGGAACACAGAGTCATATCTGTGGGCACACAAGTGTTGCCTCAGCTCAGCTTCAGCGTGCATGCGCACGCCAGCCAGCTGATTTTTGGGCCTTCCGGGCCCACCGCAAGTCAGGAAATGGGCTGTTTCCGGCCTCTGGAGGGCCTCCGGGGAGTGGAGAAGGCAGTTTTTGTCCTCCCCAAGCTCCTAGAAAGCCTCTGGTGCCTGGGGAGAGCAAAAAATGGGATTTCCGGTCCTATTGGAAGTCGGAAAATGGGCCGTTTCCGGCCTTCAGAGGGCATTTGGGGGGGGGAGGCCGTTTTCTCTCTCCCCAGGCTCCTTGAAAAACGGGCCTACCAGGCCCACTGTGCCATCGCTTGCCAAAAGCGGCGGGAGCGCAGGGGGTCACGCACGCATGCACGGGGGAGGGGGGCAGGGGACATCGAATTATGGATGTGGGCATGCGTGCACATGACCCCCCCATGCTCCCCCCACTTTTGGCACATGACGGCAAAAAGGTTAGCCATCCCTGATATAAGTAGTCGACTTACAATCATTCATTTATAATGTCCATTCGCTTACTGAGTACATGACTTATTTAACTTCAGTGATTCGCTTAACATCCACGACAAAAAAAAGGTCATAAAATTGGATGTGACTCATTTAATAACTGCCTTGCTTAGCAACCAAAGTTCCGGTCTCAATTGTGGTTGTAACTCAAGGACTATTTGTACTACCGATTCATGAGAAAGCAATCGAAAAAGGGTTACTATTTTACCTCCTCAACCTTCACTTTGAAAAAGATGGTTCTTTGTTCCACTTTGCTGAGAGCACTTTCTGTAGAGAGTGTTATTATTATCTTTTTACAAATATTCCCCCTTAAGCACAATAATCCAACTCTGTTTTCTATAGTGAGACCAGAACATGGATTTTCAAGGCAAAGTTGTTTGGTTAGAAGGTCAATTCAAACTCAAAACAGCAACACAGAACTTCTGCCAAGAAGAGATATAAAAAGGTTATTTTCCTTAAGGCTTTTAAACAAAACCGCTAATGTTTCTTATTTGGAATAGAAGTGATTCCTGTATATCACGGTTCTCATTTCAACTTCCTAACCAGCAAGAAAAATTTGAATTTTATCAGCATTATTATTTTTTTTATAGCAAAACAGCAAAAGGAAAGAAACAAGCTAAGAATCGTTCCTTGCAAGGCTTGTAAAACTTGTTTTAAAAAAGGAGGAACAGAGGGGAGAGAAAAGGGAAGACACGCAACAGCAACGTGACAAAGAAATACGAAGAATTTCCAAACTCCAATCAAAACCAGATTTTATTCTGCCATTACAGGCCTGTCTTTAACTGAATTGCTGCATTTAAGCTGATAAGGAGGAACATAAATCAGTCATATCCAAAACTCCCTAGTGGAAGTGCCAAATTGCTATTCCAACTGCCAGTTTCATGTTTGAGAGCTAAAATAACCCAAGTCCTAATGACTTAAGGAAAACCAGAGAGACTCTAGAGCTTAATATTTCCAATTGCAACTGGCTGAACTACTCTTGGATTCCGTGCCCATTCGCTTCCCGAAATTTTCCTTCCCTTTTTAGAATAAGAAAAGCCAAAGCCAAATATTTCAAGGGCAAAGGAGAAGGGACTCGCGTGTTTACCTCTGTAACTGCCTTGATTACAATAACAGGACTCTGGATAGGAAGTCTAAAATTAATGGGGCTGGAAAAATACCCCCTTTTAACAGTGGTGATTTTCATATAAGCAGAGAGGCCTCAGAGATAATCCAAGACAAGGTATAAGATGCAGGCAGGAGAGTTTAGGACAGGCATGGCTAACCTTTTTGTCGTTGCAGGCTGAAAGCACCCATAATGCAGTGCGACACATACACCCTGCCCTCGCTGCATGCGTGCGCAATCCCCCAACGCCCCGTTTTTGGTCTAGTAGGCCTCCCTGCAGCTTCCTGGGAGCAAAAAATGGGCCGAGGGGGTGCGCCGTCCTCCGCACTCCCGACCCACGCATGCGTGCATGACCCCACGCAATGTGTGCATCTCGCACATGCACCCCACCCCCCATGCATGCGTGCGTGTCTCCTGCATGCACCCTTCCCCCCCGTGCATGCGCGGCAGAGACCCAAAAATCAGCTGGCTGGCAAGAGTCATGCATGGATGCGTGGTGGAGCTGAGCTGGGGCAATGGCTTGCGTGCCATAGGTTCGCCATCACGGGTTTAGGACAACTCATTGTGGCCAACTTGCCATGGCCAACTCGCCATAGCAATGTCCCCCAACCTTTTGGGCACTGGTTCCGTGGAGAGAGAAGACGTCTGAAGATGTCTCCGTGGTCATGTGGTCAGCATGTCTAAATGCCAAAGGTGCACAGAACGCTGTTACCTTCCCACCAAAGTGGTCCCTATTTTTCTACTTGCATTTTTTACGTGCTTTCGAACCTCTAGGTTGGCAGAAGCTGGGATGAGTAACGGGAGCTCACTCCAGAGTTGGGTTCTACTGACCTTTACTGTTCGCAACAGGAGTGTGTGCGCTTCTGCGCCTGCGCAGATCACCCGTGATGACATCATGGTGGGTGGGTGGAATCTCCCGCCAGTTTTACTACCGGTTCTATAAAACCGGACCAAACTGGGGGCAACCCACCACTGGCTCACTCCGTTACGCGGCGCTAGGGATTCAAACCGCTGAACTGCCGACCTGATTGACAAGCTCAGCGTCTTAGCCACTGAGCGACTGCGTCTCTAGGCCTCTGGTAGAAGACGCCAAATTGAGCACAAGATAGACCACCCCATAAGGGGGAGAAGGTAATGTATGCGTGTGCATGTATTACAATAGCACTGAAAATAATGTATGGTCATGAGCCATGGTGGTGCAGTGGTTAGAATGCAGTACTGCAGGCTACTTCTGCGGACTGCCAGCTGCCTACAGTTCAGCAGTTCGATCCTGACCGGTTCAAGATTGACTCAGTCTTCCGTCCTTCCAAGGTGGGTAAAATGAGGATCCAGATTCTTGGGGCCAATAGTCTGACTCTGTAAACCGCTTAGAGAGGATCACTATATAAGTCTTAAATGCCATTGCTATTTTTCACACTTACAATTGTTGCAGCAAGCCCATTGGTCATGTGATCAAATTTTGGCACTTGGCAACTAGCATGTATTTATGTCAGTGGCACTGTCACAATGTCATGTGATTTTGCAACTTTCTCAGATTTACTTAACGACTGCATGAAGGGAACATAAAATGAGACACAACTCACTTAACTGCCTTGCTTAACAACAGAAAATTTCTGCTCAACTCTGGTTGGAATCATGGACGTACACACACAAATATATATAAGGGAGACAGAGAGAGAAAACTATCTGTTTTAACTTATCGAAATCTATCCTACTTAATTCTCGAATAGGGCTAGTCAACAAAACTAAATTTTCAATGGCACAACCAATGTACATCTAACGAGCCATTTTTTTTTTAACAAGCAGCTGTCTTAAACTTTTCACAGAGCAAGATTCCCTTGGAGTCAGGGATAGTTTTGCCACCAGACGGAAGGCACTCAAAGCTGCCCATATCATTAAAAAGTCTCGAGTTACCTTGCATAAAGAATGGTGGGCAGCAAGAGAGAACATCAATAAACAAACTATAATTGGAAAGGATGGGCTGCTGAGAAGTGTTAAATCTCTAACGTTCCAATCCCTTTCTTAACAGCCATGGCACAAGAAGATAAATATAGTTTTAAATCGGGAAACGCGGATGGAATTCAATTCATATGTATCTTGTGTTATTATACTTTAAGAGTCAGCTTGACGTATCCGGCTAGAGACTGGGAGACGGTGATTTCTAGTCTTACCTTAGGCACCAAGCCAACTGCAAGACTGTGAGCCAATTCCTCTTTCTCAGCCCTAGGAAACCACTGACAAAATGATGCCAAGAAAACTGAAAAAGCTTATCCAGGAGTTGAGGTTGTTTTAAAGGCGCACAATTTCATTTTATTTATAGAGGTGTTACTGGATTTTTCTTTTCTGCACTTTCAAAGCAAAAATGCAAAAATTCTTCAGTGTCAGTAAACACCCCTTGTTCCTTTCCATGGATGTACTCCTCAATTTTGATCTAAGCCACTGATTCTTTTAACAAGAAAATATGTGCAAAATCAATCTATTCAAATGAACCAGTATCTCTGGGCGTTAAACCGTGTTTTAAGCTTTTGGAGCTAAGTGCTTAGCTCTGACACACACAGTCAAAGGCAAAATATATTAGTTGTGCATGAGAGAATTCAGCAAAAATAAATTGCCAAGATGCAAAACAGAGTCATAAAAAATAGCTTAATTGAGGCATTTGAGGGGAGGGGTTAGAATGAACCATGATGTCATCCGATAAAGTAATTCCTCCTTTTTGTTACTGCATTAATAGATGAGCGTAGAAACTAAGAATCTTTAAACTTCATTACCCCCATCAACATGTAGAACATGTAGAAGACAAATTCACTGTGTGTCCAATCACACTTGGCCAATAAAGAATTCTTCTATTCTATTCTATTCTATTCTATTCTATTCTATTCTATTCTATTCTATTCTATTCTATTCTATTCTATTCTATTCTATTCTATTCTACTCTACTCTACTCTACTCTACTCTACTCTACTCTACTCTACTCTACTCGTAGTGGCTAGAATGCAGTACTGTAGGCTACTTTTGCTGACTGCCGACTGCCAGCAGTTCGGCAGTTCGATTCTCACCAGCTCAAGGTTGACTCAGCCTTCCATCCTTCCAAGGTCAGTAAAAATGAGGACCCAGATTGTTGGAGGCAATATGCTGACTCTGTAAATCGCTTAAGAGAGCGCTGTAAAGCACTGTGAAGCGGTATATAAGTCTAAGTACTAGTGAAGTGCTGTTCTGTTCTGTTCTTCTATATTTTATTCAAATTCAAAAATCAAATATTATTCTCATGGGCAAAAAATGCAAAGAATATTCTCACCATCCTCTCCTGGTCTATTATCAAGGATATCATGCATTTAATCCCACTAGTTTTAAGTACATTGTTGATATTTTGAAGCCTATTTTAGATTCTCACACTGACTGTCCAGTCCATGAAATGCTTCAGAGAGTTACAATGTCATCAATAATAATAATAACTTTATTGTCATTATACATGTATACCCAGTATACCCATACAACGAAATTCATTTAACACCCAAAGACCAGGTCCAACACACATAACAATCCCCAAACACACTCCCACCCACAATTCCCCACCCCTAAACCACCCAAACATCCACACAACAGACCAAGTAATGCTGTCCAACAGCTCACTGATGGTGGCCCTTTAATTCATTGTTGAGTGCAATTATAGCTCTGGGATAAAAACTATTCAGAAAACGTGTGGTCTGAGTTTTAATTGTTCTGTATCTTCTGCCAGAAGGCAACAGTCCAAAAAGATTGTAAGCAGGATGGGAAGAGTCCCTGAGAATGTTATGCAACTTTCTCAAACAGTGAGATTCGAAGATGTCGTCCAGGGCTGGTAGCTGGAGTCCGATGATATTCTGGCCAGTTTTAATGATTCTCTGGGGAGCTTTTTTGTCTGCTACAGAGCTGCTCCCATACCATGCAAGAATGCCGTATGTCAGGACACGCTCAATGGTGCTGCGATAGTAAGACAGAAGTAGAAGCTGAGATAGATTTATCTTCCTGAGCATTCTCAGGAAGTACAGCCAAGGAATGACCACAAAGCTGGAATACAAAAGAGATGCAAGTAGTCCCCAACTTATGACTGTAATTGAGGCTGGCAATTATGGTCGTAAGTCATGATGATACTAAAATGATCGGACCCAACTTTTGTGGAAATGATTAAGTGATTGTGCAGATGCTAAATCTGTTTTTTCGGTTCCCATCACATTTCACCTCTAAGCCAACTCTTCTTTTCCATATGGTTTTTCAGGATGTTTCCCATTATTCCTGAGCATCTCCACTCAGATGTGAGTGCTATTCCAGATGACAAACTGACACAGAATATTCAGGAATATTTATTACAGGTACTCCTTGACTTATGACCAACAGCTGAGCCCTAAATTTCTGCTGCTAGGCAAGACAGTTATTAAGTAGGATTTGCTCCATTTTACGACCTCCCTTGCCACAGTTGTTAAGTGAATCACTGCAGTTAGTAACATTGATCTTTACAATAAGGTCGTAAAAAGGGATCGCATGCAATCATCATAAATATGAATCAATTGCCAAGCATCTGAATTTTGAACATGTGGATGCTGCAATGGTTGTAAGTGTGAAAAAAGGCTATCAGTCCCTTTTTTTCAGTGATGTTGTAACTTCAAACAGTCACTAAACTGTTGTAAATCAAGGACTACAAGTACTGTAGTATAGCAGAATACCATATATATCATCTTTGCAGAAGCAACACAGCTTACGTTGGGCTTTTGAAATGACTGTGATCTTAAGATCCTTTTCACAATATATCCAAACTACAGTTCTAAAAAGTACAAATTTGTACCATTGCATCTTGTCTCTATTGAGTTTCACTTTTTTTAAATTTTTTAATGCAATTCAGTTACACCTCCTACTAAAAACATTTGAAGCTTCTTATGTTTCTAATCTTCTGGGATTTTTTTTTTAAATATATTTTCTAGATGTGATGTGACTTCCTTCCACTTCCATTCGTGTCATTATTAAAAAAAATACTGAGAAATTATAAACTGTCCCAGATTAATCAAATCCTGCTTATATTTTGCTTAAAAGCAGGAAAAACCAGGGCTGTTTTGGAATAAACAAAAACGCAAAATAGAGAAAGCCAAGAAAGGTTTAGTAAATCCATGTCAATTAAAATATGGTTTGTTAAATTAATTCAGATGGCTGAGTTTGCATTGCATGTTGAACAATAAAATAACTATACTAGCCTAAGGTATTATACAAAGATAACCTATATATAAACAGTAGTTAATAAAGGTTTCAGGCTGCAAAATGTGTTGTCCCATGCTGGACTATGGCAAAAAAAAAAAAAAAAAGATGGGACAATAACTCAATATTTGATTTGCTTGACCCAATGAAAGCAAAAGGAGATTGTTAACATATTTCTATCTTGCTCTGAATTTATGAAAACAAAATAATCTGTAAGAAATGTAAGGGGACTGCGCATATAACACCCACTCCCGCCAGAGGTGCTATTCAGCAGGTTCTGACCAGTTCTGGAGAACCGGTAGCGGAAATTTTGAGTAGTTCGGAGAACCGGTAAACACCACTTCTGATTGGCCCCGCCCCCATCTATTCTCTGCCTCCCGAGTCCCAGCTGATCGGGAAGAAATGGGGATTTTGCAGTAACCTTTCCCTGGAGTGGGGTGGGAATGGAGAGTTTACAGTATCCTTCCCCTGCCACACCCACCAAGTAATGCCACGCCCACCAAGCCAGCCCACAGAACCGGTAGTAAAAAAATTTGAATCCCATCACTCATATATCCTTTTACAAAGAAACAATGAATTCATCACTAATATGGAATCCACTTTTTGGTTAAACCCAGAATTTTATTTTGTGGACCTCAACACTAATCCAAGGAATAATGGATGGAAACTGAACAAGGAGAGATTCAACCTGGAAATAAGGAGAAATTTCCTGACAGTGAGAACAATCAACCAATGGAACAGAAGTTGCCATCAGAAGTTGTGGGAGCTTCATCACTGGAGGCTTTCAAGAAGAGATTGGAATGCCATCTGTCAGAAATGGTCTAGGGCCATGATGGCGAATCTATGGCACGGGTGCCACAGATGGCACGCGGAGACATATTGGTGGGCACGCGAGTGTTGCCCTAGCTCAGCTCCAGTGTGCATGCGCGCACCGGCCAACTGATTTTCAGGCCTTCCGGCCCCACCAGAAGTCGGGAAACTGGCTGTTTCCGGCCTCCGCAAGGCCTCCAGGGGGATGAGGAAGGCTGTTTTTGCCCTCCCCAGGCTCCTAGAAAGCCTCTGGAGCCTGGGGAGGGGGAAAAACGGGCCTACCAGGCCCACCGTGCCATTGCGTGCCAAAAGCAGGGTGAAGTGGGGGGGTCACGTGTGCATGCGTGGGAGAGCGGGTGCATTGAATTATAGATGTGGGCACACGCACTCGCGACCCCCCACGCTCCCCCCTGCTTTTGGCATGCAACGGCAAAAAGGTTAGCCATCACTGGTCTAGGGTCTCCTTGCCTGGGCGGGGGGTTGGACTAGATGACCTACAAGGCCCCTTCCAACTCTGTTAATCTGTAATCTCTATTAAAACAAGACATGCATTCTGCAAAGTTTCTTAATCTTTTAATCAAAGTCCTATTGCATTGCCGAACCAAGGCTGTGGTTACCAATACTTGTGATTCTAGGTAATGCTATTGAATTAAATAGAAACCCTCTGAAGGGGAAACGCTCACCACCTGCAACTTTAAAGACAAGTAATTAAGAACAGAGACACTTTGATGTCGTTCTTAAGGTACCAGGCTAGAAATCAAGAGACTGGGAGTTCTAGTTCTACCTTATGCACGAAGCCAAATGGGTGACCTTGAACAAATCACTCACTGTCAGTCCTAATGTTCTGTCCCCCTTCCTCACACAGGCAAACGTAATACCAAGCACGCCTGCCAATATTTTATTAGGTAAACAGATTAGAATTCTTGGCAGACCAAGGTTTTGGCAACAAACTGCCGAATGCCTGCCAAGGCCGTTTTCACTCCCATAAAGCAGAAGGGGACTTATCTTCAGTCCGTTCCAGGAGCAACAAACTATCCACGAGACAAGAGTTTAGTCAATGTTCAGTCCAAAATATATCCAAGCCGAATTTCAGAGATCACGATGTGACTTGCAGCAATCCCACCCACTTTTATTCCTGGTGGGGCGTGGCTCAGTGGCTCAGCTTAATCTATGGCCCTCCCACGCCTCTTCCGTTGCTGCATACGATTCTCCCTCCGACGCTGCCTGGGATCAAGACAGAATTCATCATCCTCGCTCCCTATCAATTGGTCCTTCCTCCTGGCACATCCCAGGCTGTTCCTTCTGGCCTTCAGATGGAACCTGAGGCATTGCCAGAAAGGAGGGTCCTGGAGAGGGAGGCCTTGTCAGTTCCTTCCCATTTGAGTCCTCTTCCTCTGTTAGGACAGGCTCGGAAGTCGGGGTCACAACACCCAAGAAAACAGCAACGGCAAAAATCTTGCCAAAAACGAAACACAACAACTTTGATTAACTCTGGAATTATGACCCTACAATGTGTTCATCGAACTATGCTCTACAATTTCTCATCAGCTACTTCCTGGAACATTCGATCTCGGGCAGTGATGGCGAACCTTTTCGGCACCTAGCACGCGTGCTCGTCTGAGCTGCAACTCGGAAGAGGAGCTGCCAATGGCGCATGCACGCGCCCAAAAATGAACTTCCTGTTTCCAGCACGCGCATGGTCCCCAGCCAGCTAGTCTTCCGGGTTTCTCTTGTGAATGCGCTCACAACGATCAGCTGGACGGCGTGCATGCTCATACAGGAAAAGGGAAGACCAGCTCTTCCAGTTACCAGCACTGCCACAAGTAAAAAGACCAACTGATCATCGCGCGCGCGCATGCATGGCAAAAATCCAGAAGAGGAACGGGTGATGCCGTGCATGTCAGGCAACATGGCTCCACGTGGCACTTCGGGCACGCGTGCCATAGGTTCGCCATCACGGATCTAGGGTGTAGATCAAGTGAAAGGAATGGCAGCAACATGAACCAAGCTCTTTGCTGTACTGATTTTTAAAATGTCAAAGACGATTCCAAATAGCTTTTAAAAGACCTTTGCTGACAGATATACAGTCACTGCAACCAAAATGGTTAAGAACCAAAGCGACATTAACACGAAACACCAAGCTACAAAATGTCTGTATTATTATAATGGTTGGCCGCACAGACAGATGTTTAGCATTGGAACTGGCATTTTTGTCTATTTATCAAGCCCTTTCCAAGGACCTGGAATAGGCTCTTTAATAATATTAAAGGGATTTCCACCAGATGTAAGCTGTTCCAAACAAGGCTGCCTTCTGCAATTGACTGATGGCGATTTTGTGGATGTTGACGGGTTTCGGGAGGTGTTTCAGATGTTTTGGGACTGGAACGAAGGTGCATTATTACAGGTAGTCCTCAGCCTTACGACCACCATTGAGCCCAACATTTCTGCGGCTAATTGAGACATTTATTAAGTGAGTTTTGCCCCGTTTTATGACCTTCCTTGCCACAGTTGTTAAGTGAATCACTGGAGTTGATAAATTAACAAGCGAATCTGGCCACCCCCATTGAGTTGGCTTGTCAGAAGGTTGTGAGAAATGATCATGTGACCCTGGGACTCCGCAACGGTCGTAAATATGAACCAGTTGCTAAGCATCTGAATTTTGATCATGTGATCATGGAGATGCTGCGAAGGTTGTAACTGAAAAACGGTCATAAGTCACTTTTTTCGGTGCCGTTGTAACTTTGAATGGTCACTAAAATGAACTGTTGTAAGTCAAGGACTACCTGTACTATTGATACTATCTTTGCTTTCTTTTGCCATAGTTGTTCTACTTCTATTTGCAGGTCTTTTTCTTCTACAGGTAGTCCTCGACTTATGAACACAATTGAGCCCAAAATTTCCATTGCTAAGCAAGACGATTGTTAAGTGAGTTGTGCCCCATTTTACCACCTTTAATGGCACAGTTGTTAAGTGAATCACTGCACTTGTTAGTAACTAGTTAGTAACTAATAAGTTAGTAACATGATTGGGTGAATCTGGCATTCCCACTGACTTTACTTGTCAGAAGGTTGCAAAAGGAGATCACATGACCTCAGAATCCTGTTGTAATTTCAAATGGTCACTAAACGAATGGTTGCAAGCCAAGGACTACCTATACCTACCTGCTGTCTCCAGGGTACTGCCATGTCGAGAATCTAGACTTTTTTGGTCTTTCTTATCAGCAATTATTAAAGGGACGTGGTTGCTCAGTGGCTAAGATTGTCAATCTAAAGGTCGGCAGTTCAGGGGTTCAAATCCCTAGTGCCGCGTAACTGGATGAGCTCCCATTACTTGTCCCAGCTTCTGCCAGCCTAGCAGTTCGGAAGCACATTAAAAATGCAAGTAGAAAAATAGGGACCACCTTTGGTGGGAAGGTAACAGCGTTCCGTGCGCCTTTGGCGTTGAGTCATGCCGGCCACATGACCACGGAGACGTCTTCGGACAGCGCTGATTCTTCGGCTTTGAAACGGAGATGAGCACCGCCCCCTAGAGTCAGGAACGACTAGCACATAGGTGCGAGGGGAACCTTTACCTTATCAGCAATTATTAAGTCTGAGAAGTTATGTTGTAGGTGCTTGTCCATTTGAATTTCTAAGGTCCCAGAGCATTTTAACTTCTTCTCTATTACTTTATCGATATTTGTAGTTTTGCCAATTCTTGCTTATGGGCAAATGGTATTTCTTGCATGTGTTCCAATACACCATTGTTGCTACTTTGTCATGCTGCTGTTTGCAGCCAATGTGGGCAATCTCCTTGTAACAGCTAACCAGGTTATTACTATTAATATTATTTTTTAAAACAATAACCACAACAAAATGCACATTAAAAGAAACCTACAGCAGTAAAGTACGGGTAGTCCTCCACTTATAACAAGAGAACCTCTCTAGGAGCCTGGGGAGGGCGAAAACAGCCTTCCCCACACCCCCGGAGACCCTCTGGAAGCTGGAAAGAGCCCATTTGCCGACTTCCAGTCTCACAGGAGCTGAGCTTGCATGTCCACCAATATGGCTCCACGTGCCACCTGTGGCACACCTGCCATTGGTTCGCCATCACGGGCCCAGACCTTAACCCAATGGAAAATCTATGGAGCCAACAAAAGAAACTTGTTACTCAGAAGCAACCCAGCAATAAAACCCAGTTAATAGAAGCCATCATTCAATCTTGGTTTCACATTAGAACAGCTGCAGAACTCAAAGACTTGGTTCACTCCATGGGAAGATGTTGTAAGGCCGTAATTCATGCTAAAGGTTACCCAACTAAGTATTCACTGACACGGTGATAATTTTTGTGTATCTCGTTTTTTTCTATGTGTTTCACTTTTCTTTAATACTGCAACTGTTATTCTAATAGCAAATCCTTCGTAAAAGTTACTGCATTACGTTCTTGATTAAGTTATCTTTCTATTGATATATAATTTTATGGTACTATTTAAAAAAAAGTGGTGTTATTAGGTGGTTTTAGAAAATACACTTATCACCAAAAGGTTTCCACAATTTTGGCCACTACTGTATATAAAAGAGTAAAATCTGGAACAACCAAAAGCCGCTTCCTTTAGGACAATTTGTGTTAAGTTGCAATTGTTTCCAGTGGCTCTGGAAAGTTTTGCCTTTTGGATATAGATACTGTGTAGATTGTTGCTATTAACTCTTTTTATCTTTTATCTGTTCCCTGTTGATCATCTCCTTTCCCCTCTTCTCTGCTTTCATCCATGTTTGCCAAGTTTTGATGTTTAATAAACAAACCTCAAGCTATATTTTTCGTAGCTGAACTGAGTGGCATAGGTGCCTGTCTAATCCGGATACGGAGTTGGGCTGCGATAGTGCTGAGGGGCAAATTCAACTGGAAATTACCTACCGTAATTTTCCAACAATACCAAGACTTTGAACTCAGCTTGGAAACAGACCAGTATCTCATGCAAATGTGGGTGCACATTAAAGATCAAAGTCCTAATGTACTGTAGTAGTAATCTACAATATGTGTTAATTGCAGTAAGGTATACGTAGGCTGTACATCATTAAGTCATAAAAAAAATAAGAGATTTGTTTATGATTTTAACTGAAAGTATAAGCTTTAAATTGCCGCGATGAAGATAGATTTATACAGCACAATTTTTAAAAGGTACCATTTATAATTGGAGTAGTTTCATCACTTAATTTTACTTTATAATCACAGTTGTAATTTCTGGAATTAAAATCTTTTTCATATGTAAAGACTCAGGTCTGCTTATTACTGGGAGGAATGATCTACTCTCTTTGACACAACCCAGGAAAAGTATGCAAGCTTAGAATTTTAACTGATGTATTTGCAAAAATGCAAAATCTAATTCACGATAACTGATTCCTTAAAACTACTGTATTTTTCGGAGTATAAGACACACCTTTTCTCCCCCTAAAAGGGGGTGAAAATTTAGGTGCATCTTATACACCTGCCCACCCACTGGCTCCCACCCTTTGGTCTCTACCTACTTGCAAGCAAACAGCAAGAAAAAACAGCTCCTTTCAGCTTCAGCACAGCCTAATTAGCACAAGTTGATTGGATCAGCCACCGGACTCTCAGCTGTTTTGCGCAGGGCTCTGCTGCTTGCTTCAAGGAGGTAAATTGCTGGAGCAGATTTTTTTTTTCCTTGTGCTAATCAAGCTATGCTGAAAACGAAAATGAAAGTAAAGCAGGCTGTTTGCTGTAGCAAGGTAAAATTGCTCAGAGACAGAGGGAGATTTCTTTTTCTTCTTTTCCTTACCAAAAAAGGTAGGTGCGTTTTATACTCCAGTGGGTCTTATACTCCGAAAAATACGGTAAGTCAACTCCCAGGTATTCAGATGGAAAACCATCACAAAATTCCTGGGTTGTAGACTAGACCAAGAAGATATATATTTTTTTAAAAAAAACAGTCCCAGAAGACTACAATGACAAACCACAATGTTGCCAAGAAAACTTGTAGAGTCCTATAGGATTTTGATGATGAATGAATGAATGAATGAATGGCAATAGCACTTAAGACTTATATACCGCTTCACAGTGCTTTACAGCCCTGTCTAAGCGGTTTACAGAGTCAGCCTATTGTCCCCAACAATCTGGGTCCTCATTTTACCCACCTCGGAAGGATGGAAGGCTGAGTCAACCTTGAGCCTGGTGAGGTTTGAACTGCCAAATTGCAGGCAGCTGGCAGTCAGCAGAAGTAGCCTGCAGTACTGCACTCTAACCACTGCGCCACAATGGCTCATGAATGAATATTATCCAAGCTCAGCTTGGAGAGTTCATTTTTAATTTTATAATTCATTTGTGCGAGATGGTCTGTTTGGATACTAGATACCAATATAATTATGCCAAATAATGGCTTAGGCCCGGGGTACTTGCAGGACCATCTCCAGCCGCTCTCCCACCATCCTGTGCACTCTCACAGAGTCGGCCTCCTCAGGGTGCCGTCGGCCAAACAATGTTGGCTGACGGCCTCCAGGAGGAGAGCGTTCTCTGTGGGAGCCCCGACCCTCTGGAATGGATTGCCCACCGAGCTCAGGACAGCGCCCGACCTTCTTTCCTTCCGTCGCGAGCTGAAGACGTGGCTCTTTTCGTCAACTCAACTGATCCGTTTGGGGGTACACTGTCATAATTTTAAACTGTTTTAATAGGGTTGCTGATTTTAATTTTATTTCATTGTGATTTGTATTGGAATTTGTCATTTTGTAAGCTGCCTTGAGTCCCTAGGGAGAAAGGCGGCATATAAATCACAATAATAAATAAATAAATGTGTTCAAGGTCCACAAATATTTGGGGCCCTATCCACCACACCACTGTAGGACCTGATCTGCACTGCAAACTAATTTGTTTGGGTTCACACAGCTCATTCAGCCAAGCCTAACCAAACCAAACTAAAATAGGTAGCCCTCAACTAACAACTGGTCACTTAGCGTCCACTCTAAGCTACAACTGAGACCCCCCCCAAAAGAAACCCTACTTATGACAGGAGTTCCAATGGCTGCAAACACCCCTGCGGTCACATGTGACTACATTTTGGTTGCTTGGAAATCGACTCATATGTACAGCCAGTTGCAATGTTCCATCGCCGTGTGACCACAATTTAAGTTTTTTGCCGGTTTCGGGCAAAATATGCCATAGAATACACTGATTTGGTCAACGACCACAGCACTTGCTTAGCAACCATGGTGCTCACTTAACAACTGTGGTAATTCGTTTAATGACCACCATAAAAAAATATTGTAAAATCAGGTCTTGACACATAGGCGCCTAGACTAACTGTCTAGACCAGAGGTGTCAAACTCAAAGCCCGCAGGCCGGATGCGGCCCACAGGGTCCTTAGATCTAACCCGTGGGGCCGCCCTGGAAACAGCGAAGGACCAGCCCGTGTTGCCTCTGCCAGTAAAAATGGAGCTTGGAAGGCCTCTCAGGCTCTGTTTTCGCTGGTGGAGGGCTAACAAAGCAAAAGCTAAAAACACAACAAAAGGAAAAATGTTTCCCCTTTTGCATTTGCGCATCCAAGAAGGGACAGGAAAGGAGAAAAGGAAATAGGAAAGACAAGGACAAAGAAAGAAAGATGGGAAGAGAGCAAGGAAGGAAAAATAAGAAAAGAGAGGAAGGAAGAAGAAAGGGGAAGGAAGAGGGAAGGGGAAAAAAAGAAGAAGGAAGGAAGGAAGGAAGGAAGGAAGGAAGGAAGGAAGGAAGGAAGGAAGGAAGGAAGGAAGGAAGATTATAATGAGAGGGAGGGAGGGTCTGAAGGAAGTCATTCCTGAACACCTGGCCACCACAGGTGCCCCCGACACGAGTGATGTCGAGCTGGCCACGCCTCCCGACACGCCACGCCCCCCCGAGGTCAAACACAACCCTGATGCAGCTCTCAGTTAAATTGAGTTTGACACCTGTGGTCTAGACTAATAAATGATTGTCAGGACTTAACAATGGAAATTCGAGGCTCCATTATTAAGGACTACCTGTACTTATTTTACTTTAATGTGTGCTGTGTAAACAAAGCCAGCCTAGCAAAGTCATGTCCCAATTGGCATTACCTTTTAAAGGAATTTAAGTTAAAGCACGCCATTGGAGCGTACAATCTCTTACTCTGATCCATAACGGGTGGTTGGTGGTGAAGGAGCAAGTTTTCTAAAAAGAATTCCAACCTAGTTTTCAAAAGAGGGAATCATCTTTAGTCCTGCTGGATTTACTTTTCGGGTTTTCTGGCTGACTTGGTTTAAAAGGAAGCATATGGAGCGCTCAGCGTTTAAGGAACCGTATTTTTTAAAATTAAATTAGGAAAATAATGACAACAACAGAAAATATAGAACGCACATATGCCTACTCTCCAAAACGATGAACATTTATTCCGTAACAACTCAAGAGAGATTATTTGGCAGCTTTTTAATTTTTCCTGTAGAAAATGATTTTTAAATCTGTATTTCTCCTCTGTTAATGTGGTTATTTAGTAGCTGGCGTTTCCTGGATTCTTACTCAAAAGTTAGAAACGAATCTGGCTTCACCCACTGACTCTGCTTGTTGAAAGCCAGCTGGCAAAGTTACAAGCAGTGATCACTGGGACAGTGCAACTGTCGTAAGTACATGCCAGTTGCCAAGAGCCCGAATTTTTATCACATGACCATGGGGATGCTACAAGGATCATTATGTGTGAAAACTATCCATAAGTCACTTTTTTTCATTACTGTTGTAACTTAAACAAATGGTGTAAGTTAAGGATTGCCTGTTACCCCCTTTGCTTACTATCATATAATGAGCAAGCTAAAAAATTACAATCAAATTCTAACTGGCTGGACGGGGTTCGTTTTAGATGGCTTCTTAAACTGCACACTGCAGCCCAGTACAAATAGTCCTCGACTTACAACCGTTCATTTAGTGACCACTTGAAGCTGCAACAGCACTGAAAAAAGTGACTTACGGCCATTTTTCATACTTATGACCGTTGCAGCACCACCACCACCCCATGGTCACGTGATCAAAATTCAGACTCTTGGCAACTGGCGTGTGTTTATGACAGTTGCACTGCCTCAGGTTCACCTTTTGTGACCTTCTCACAACGAAGTCAATGGGGAAGCCAGATTCACTCAACAACTGTGTTAAGAGCCGCGGTGGCGCAGCGGATAGAGTGCAGTACTGCAGGCTACTTCTGCTGACTGCCAGCTGCCAGCAGCTTGGCAGTTCGATTCTCACCAGGCTCAAGGTTGACTCAGCCTTCCATCCTTCCAAGGTCAGTAAAATGAGGATTGCCCCCCCAGATTGTTGGGGGGGGCAATAGGCTGACTCTGTAAACTGCTTAGAGAGGGCTGTAAAGCCCTGTGAAGCAGTATGTAAGTCTAAGTGCTATTGCTATTACTAACTTAACAATTGTGGCAAGGAAGATTGCAAAATGGGGCAAAGTTAACTGTCCCACTTAGCAATGGAAATTCGGGGCTCAATTGTGGTCATAAGTCAAGGGCTATCTGTACAATAAAAGCACCGACATTACAGATAGTCCTCAACTTACAACAATTTGTTTAGCAACCGTTCAAAGTTACAAAGGCATTGAAAAAAGTGACTTATGACCATTTTTCACCCTTATGTCCACTCCAGCATCCCTGTGGTCACATGATTTGCAATCGGATGACAACTGACAACTGACTCACATTTACGACAGTTGCAGTGTCCTGGAGTCACGTTTTGCAACCTTCTGAGAAGCAAAGTCAAGGGAGAAACCAGATTCCCTTAACAACCATGTTACAACTGGATTGATTCACTTAACAAATGTGGCAGGAAAAGTTCTAAAAACTCATTTAGTAAATTTCTCACTTTGCAACATAAATTTTGGCTCGACTGTGGTCGAAAGTTGAGGACAACTTGTATTGTCTAGTAAAATAGGCATATTAGTGGCAAAGACCTCACTGCATCTTGGAGCGTATTCTATAAATAAGCATTAGGAAGAATTACTTCAATCAAAATGAACAAGAGACTAAAGGCAAAACAACTTCAAACACAAGATAAGAATTCTCGTAAATGGCCTGCAATGCCTTTTTTTTCTGGAAAAGCTCTGCTTTTTTTTTCTCCTGCCTCTACGCTCCCATCATCATGTGCCTGCAAGGCTTTACAATATTTGAGGGGGAAATGATTTGATTTCATCCTTCAGTTCAGGTTTTATTTTGGATTCAGAACAGACACACCACACCACTGAAGAGCTGCTTTCTAAAAAGGAAGCCAGTAGCTAAAGCATCAGCCCTTCGCTGGAATTGTCCCAAGTTCGTTGAAGAAACAACTCAGGAATTAGACCAGCCATCATTGTTCCTGGGTGGGATTTAAGCCACACCATATTTACATATAAACTGCATGTAGAAGCAGATATCAGAATAGGAAGTCTCCTGAATGTGCTTTCCAGGTTGAATAGCACTTAGACTTAGACTTATATACCGCTTCATAGTGTTTTTACAGCCCTCTCTAAGCAGTTTACAGAGTCAGCATATTGCCCCCCAACTATCTCTTCCCTCCTCCCTCCCTCCCTCCCTATGTTAACTTGCCTAACAGAGTAATAGGACTTCCACCTTACTCATTACTAGCAATAGACATATATGCCGCTTCATAGTGCTTTACACTCTCTTAAGCGGTTTACAGAGTCAGCTTATTTCCCCCAACAATCTGGGTCCTCATTTTAACCACCTCGGAAGGATGGAAGGCTGAGTCAACCTTGAGCCTGGTGAGATTTGAACTGCCAAATTGCAGGCAGCCAGCAGTTAACAGAAGTAGCCTGCAGTACTGCACTCTAACCAACTGTGCCACTGTGGCTCAATGCTTTTAAATCTGGGATCACTGGCTTCATTTATTTATTCCGGCCATTTGTACCTCACCAAACTGACTGCAGATTTAAAGCAATAAAATATTCACAATAGACCATCAACAACGTAACATGCTCAGAAAAAAAATTGATAAAAAATATGCCGGGCAAACTTAACCAATTAACAGTCAAACTACACATCATAGTAAGATAAAAGCCGGTTTAATCTAGTGGTTAAGGCACCAGGGTTAGAAACTAGGAGACGGTGAGTTCTAGCACAGCGTCAGGCAGGAAAACCAACTGGATGACTTTGAGCCAACCAAAGTAGACTGTGAGTTCTAGTCCCGCCTTAGGCATGAAAGTCAATTGGGTGACTTTGGGCCAAGCACCAGAAGACAGTGAGTTCTAGTCCCGCCTTAGGCATGAAAGTCAATTGAATGACTTTGGGCCAATCACCAGAAGACAGTGAGTTCTAGTCCCGCCTTAGGCATGAAAGTCAATTGGGTGACTTTGGGCCAATCACCAGAAGACAGTGAGTTCTAGTCTCACCTTAGGCATGAAAACCAACTGGAGGACTTTGGTCCAGTCATTTAAACTACCTCAAAGGATTGTTGTTGTGGGGAAAATAGGAGGAGGAAAAGCATTAGGTACGTTCACTGCCTTGAGTTATTTATAAAAATAAAAAATAACAGGATTTTAAAAAAATCTAAAATAAAATAAAAGCTAACAGAAATAGGTTTCTACTGGATTTGATATTAAGGATTCTTTTTAAAAAGGAGGAGGAAGAGGAAGGGGAGGGGGAGGAGGAAGACTAGCTCTAAAGTAAAATTTGGCCTTCGGCATGATTTATGTTTATTTATGACTGGATGATCCAATAAAACTACGCAACGCATGAAGATACATATCTGGTTGTGCAAGTTTTATAAACATAGAACTAGAATTTTTCAGACACTGACTCATTAGACTAGACTCTATAAAGAGTCTTTAGGGAAGAAGATGAGTAAACAGATAAATAATAACAAAGGTAAGGGGATTATTTTCCATAATTATTTTCCATTTATTGATTGATTGATTGATTGATTCGATTTCCGGAGACTCAGGGTGGCTTACAACGCTTTTAAGCAATAGCCTTCATACTTTTGTATATACCTGCTTAGTAGGGCTTTCGCCCCCCCCCAAACGGTATTCTTTTTTATACAAAGTCAGCTTATTGCCCCCACAATCCGGCTCCTCATTTTACCTACCTTGAAAGGATGGAAGACTGAGTCAACCTTGAGCCTGGTGAGATTTGAACTTGCAGTAATTGCAGGCAGCTGGTGTTACTTAACAGTGCTTTAGTCTGCTGCACCACCAAGGCTCTTGATGGTTGAAACAATGAACAAAAAAGTTTGAGGACATCCCCATATCACTGTACTTGGAATAAATACTCTAGAGTAGACTATTGCGTCTCAAATTTGACAACTTTCAGATATGTGGACTTCAACTCCCAGAATTCCGCAGCCAGCTGGTTGGGGAATTCTGGGATTTGAAGTCGACATATCTTAAAGTTGCTAAAGTTGAGAGACACTGTTCTAGACAACACTGATAATTGCTTTTCAACTCTCCTAAATCCATCATTCCCGATGCTATTATATCCATTTCTAAGGATTTTTATTTTCCAAGTATAGCACACAATGTTTACTGTTCTTGGTGAAATGCATTTACTGTCCAATTAACTAAGTTAGTAAGTTACAAGTAGCCCTCAACTTACTACCATTTGTTTCGTGACTGAAGTTACAACAGCTCTGAAAAATGTGACCTATCACCATTTTTCACACTTACGACCGTTGCAACATCCCTGCGGTCACAGGATCAAAATTTGGGCACTTAGCAATGGGGAGTGTATTTATGATGGTTGCAGGGTTCCATGATCACTTTTCACAAGCGATCCACTTTACAACTGTGGCAAGAAAGGCCAAACTCACTTAACAAACTGAATTGCTTAGCAACAGAAATAATGTGCTTAATTGTGGTTGTAAAAGTCAAGGCCAACCAGCATTGGAGCAAACATATTACAGTATAACCCTGTCCCTAAGATGACTTACACATCGCAAAGCTATTTCTGGTTATTTTTATTTTTTTTCATCCCTCCTCTGCCCCCACACCATCTGATATGAGATTCTTCTCTGCAATTAGAACAGATGATAGACAGTGCAGAACTGGAGCTGATCATAAGCTGCAGGAACACGGTTTAAAAAGCCCAGCTGAATTCTACCTCCAAAGCTTTCCAATGTGTAAACATGACTACACCATCATTTTATCTCCTACACAGTGTGGCAACTTAAAACCTGAACTGCTGAGATGATTCAGAATCAAAGGCTGTGCAGATTCAAGATAGGCACAGAGGTTTTAATTTCTTTTTTTTTTTTTCCTTTTCTTAAAAAAGCTATTGGGAAATCTTGCCTGGATTTAGAAACTAAGCAAGGTTGCCCCAGTTTGTCCTTGGAGGGGAGACCGCCAGAAGACAGCAGTGCCAATCATCATCATCATCATTATTTATTAAATTTTTATACCACCCTTCTCCCGAAGGACTCAGGGCGATGAACAGCCAGGATTAAAATACATACAATATGAAAATTAAAATAATTTAAAAAATAATTAAATCAATTTGGCTTCCCAATTTTAAAACCCCTTGCCCATAAAATTAATCAATTAAAATTTTAAGCCAGCCCAACTTGCTGAAACAAGAAGGTCTTTAACGCTCGGCGGAAAGTACGGAGGTCCGGGATCAGTCGTATCCCTGGGGGTAGCTCGTTCCAGAGGGCAGGTGCCCCCATAGAGAAGGCTCTCCCCCTGGGGGTCGCCAGTCGACATTGCTTGACCGACGGCACCCTGAGGAGACCCTCTCTGTGGGAGCGGATTGGCCGGTGGGAGGATATCGGTGGCAGAAGGTGGTCTCGTAGATACCCAGGCCCTAAGCCATGGAGCGCTTTAAAAATGAGAACCAAAACCTTGAAGCGCACCCGGAAGACCACCAGGAGCCAGTGCAGCTCACGCAGGAGAGGTGTTACATGGGAGCGCCATGTCGCCCCCACAATCACCCGCGCGGCCGCATTCTGGACCAGTTGGAATCTCCGGGTGCTCCTCAAGGGGAGCCCCATATAGAGAGCATTGCCACTAGAAAAACGAAGAGACATGCCCATGAGGTCACCAGAAATCAAGGCTTTGGAATAAAGATGCTTCTTCAAGAAGCAACTGACTTTCTGTTTTTTCTTTGAAGACATTTCGCTTCTCATCCAGGAAGCTTCTTCAGCTCTGACTGGATGGTGGGGAATGATTCAGTCAGAGCTGAAGAAGTTTCTTGGATGAGAAGCGAAATGTCTTCAAAGAAAAACCAGAAAGTCCAGTCTTGAAAAAGCAATTCTGGGACAACCATGACCTGGATGACCGAGAATCTCCATAGACATAGAAGGAAAATGTTTTAAAAGCAATAATTTCTTACATTTGCAGCATGTCTACTGCTCAGAGCCCTTACTACTGTACAGTTGGCATTATTACTTGGCCTACAACCATCCATTTAGTGATCATTTGAAGTTACAACATCACTGGAAAAAAAATGATTTATGTCCATTTTTCACATTTCCATTGAGAACCTGTATACTGCACGAGTCAAAGAGAGGGCTGTGAAAATATTTACAGATCTCCTCGCATCCTGGACATAAACTGTTTCAACTCCTACCCTCAAAACGACGCTATAGAGCACTGCACACCAGAACAACTAGACACAAGGACAGTTTTTTCCCGAACGCCATCACTCTGCTAAACAAATAATCCCCTCAACACTGTCAAACTATTCACTAAGTCTGCATTACTATTAATCTTCTCATCGTTCCTATCACCCATCTCCTCCCACTTATGACTGCATGACTGTAACTTTGTTGCTTGTATCCTTACGATTTATATTGACTGTTTCCTAATATGATTTGATTGCTTATTTGTACCCTATGACTATCATTAAGTGTTGTACCTTATGATTCTTGACGAATGTATCTTTTCTTTTATGTACTCAGAGAGCGTATGCACCAAAGACAAATTCCTTGTGTGTCCAATCACACTTGGCCAATAAAGAATTCTATTCTATTCTATTCTATTCTATTCTATTCTATTCTATTCTATTCTATTCTATTCTATTCTATTCTATTCTTGCAGCGTCCCTTTGGTCACATGATTAAAATTCGGACACTTGGCAACTGCTTCATATTTATGACCTATTTTATATTCCTATTTTATTCAATTCAACTTCAATTCAACCTTTATTGCCAAAGCACAACACATGTACAATGAGATTGGCTGAGCCTCCCTTCGTGCACCCCTCCCAACATAAATACATATCAATAACTCACAGTGAAAGAAAATCCCTAACCCAATAAATCATACTAACAACACACAATCCCCTATACATATATGTGCGTAACATTGCATTGTGATATATTGCACCAATATATGGTGCAACGTATGTGGCAGGAAAGGTTGTAAAATGGAGAAAAACTCGTAACAACGGTCTCGCTTAGCAACCGAAATATTAGGCTCAATTGTGGTCATAAGTCGAGGACGAACTGCATTGCCTTCTGCCTGGGTCTGCAATTTTCCCTCAGCTGTTCAATCTGAGCAAGGTTTCGAGAGCAGCCTATTGTGAAAGGCATCTGCTCCTATTCCATAACAGTGAGTGGTAGATGTTGGCAAAGTACCATCCAAATGTCTCCTTCTGGTTGCAGAGAGAAAACAAAAAGCAGACAGCCCTGTGAAATCTAATTCCAATATAAAATAAATAATAGAGTTGCATGTTGGTTGGTTCCAAGATGGAATTATGATACGTCTCTGCAATAAAACCCATTCTGCCAACCATTAGGCCACCAGAGCTGCTGTTCCTGTTGATATTATACTTTGTGCAACCTAAACCCATAAAACCAGTTAATTTAAGAAGGCATCTTACTTGTGGAAGTTAAGCAAATAGGGACCACTTCACCAATGCCCACATAAAACTCTCCTAACCCTGAAATCCTAGACTTTTCTACCATAGTTCAGAGGGATTTCTTAATTCTTCTGAACTGGTGAATCTTCTTAAGAAATATATTGAGAAACATCTCAAGATAGTCTTGTTCAAACTTGTTCAAACTCTCCCTAGAGCAGTGATGGTAACCTTTTTGTTGTCGCGTGCCAAAAGCATGGGGGGGGGTCACATGCGTGTATGCCCACACCCATAATTCAATGTACCCCGCCCCCCCATACATGTGCGCATGACCCCGCCCCCCGGTACTTCCTACGGTTTTGGCACATGATGGCACAGTGGGCCCGGTAGGCCAATTTTTCACCCTCCCCAGGCTCCAGAGGCTTTCTTGGAGCCTGGGGAGGGTGAAAACGGCCTTCCCCACACCCTCGGAGGCTGGAAGCGGTCCATTTTCCGACTTCCAGTGGGCCCGAAAGGCCCGAAAATTAGCTGGCTGGTGCGTGTATGCGTGCTGCAGTTGAGCTAGGGCAACGCTTGCATGCCCACTGATATGGCTCCACGTGCCACCTGTGGCACGTGTGCCATAGGTTTGCCATCACGGCCCTAGAGCATGGAGGACATACAAGTGTGTCAGGGTGTTTACACAAGCACAAACAAACAAACAAAACGCCATTTTCCACATCTTCATGTGTCTGATACCACTTGTCTAAACACTTTTAATTACAACTAAACGTCATTTCAAAGACTGTATCCTACTGCAGGGATGCTTCCAAGCTGGGAATAGATTTCTTCATGTCAACTTGACTCTCCTGTTTAATATGCATTAATTAGATCAGTGTTTCTCAACCTTGGCAGCTTGAAGATGCAAGGACTTCGATTCCCAGAATTCTCTTAAGACTATCTCCACACATCTTCAAGTAGCCAAGATTGAGAAACACTGCATTAGATAAGACTGACAAACAGGTAGATAGAAACAGGAAGACCGGGAGGTTCCAAAAATGAAATTCCAATCTCTAGTGTCATATTTATTTGCAGCAATGCCACTGGTCTCACAAAGCTCCTTTTAGCTTGGTGAAAAGGTGGGCTTAGTCTGCATCCTACATCCTGTGAGGCAGCCATTTTGCAAAAAGGCAAGTCTCCCAGGGCAGCCATTTCATGAGAGCGTCCTCCCACCACACTCTCAGTTTTCCAAATGGGCCACTGT